>CM069611.1:25801287-26196287 GCA_035771175.1 Paratinospora sagittata | reverse complement strand
GGCACGGTGTCCTATACACTGTACATACCCATAGATATTTATCACTCACGGATTATCACTCACGGATTTTTCCTTTTCCCTTCGACTCAATACCTGAAATATTTGAGGAAATAGGGTGAGCAAACAACAACTCAGTGAATATAGTTCTTGAGATAACAATTATATACATTTAGAGAAATATGACATTAAAATCCATTTCAAATACTTATTCAACACATGCATCATTCAACGAATATATTATACATGTCAATAACATAAATTATATGAGTTTTCAATAACACAATGCACAATCTCCCTCCTCCGTAAGGCAAGAAAGCGGGTCTAACCCTTGTATGGCCGTACAAGGTAGACATAACCTCTCATTACCCAATTCACAGTCATTTCAAGGATCTCAACCCTTGTTAGGACAGACCTACTGACAATGAGGACTCGCAAAACCTCATCTGGGTCTAATAACGAAATGACAATGAGGATTCGCAAAACCTCATCATTACAAACTCCAATTGCTAAAATCAGTTTGCATGATCCATAAACTCAATGCATTATATATAAATATAGCATGCATACAATCAAACATTTTATATGCGTACAATGCCATACAAGAACCAAATCAAGAAAACTATACTCACAGTGGTTACACGGGTTTTCTAAGTCAACATCTAAAATCGAGCAACAATATTGCTTCCTCAAGAGCGTTTATCCATGCCCTTAAACTCTCAATTTAAACTGAAATTAACCATAGATTATAATGAGAATCATCATTTATCATATCGGTAGCTACTAAAAATATCAAATCATATCCAAAAATCACGATCTTAGTATCGAAACGTCCGGAATTCAGTTCTCTACGAATCTATGATTTCAAATCACTGTTCACATCACTGTTCATAGTTCTATTCACGATTTACTATTCACTATTTACTATTCACTTCACTATTTACTATTCACTATTCACTATTTACTATTTATCTGAAAGTTGTAAATTGTATTAAAATTGTCAAACGGTCTCCAAAAATCATGAAATTGACTCTAACCACATATTCGGGGTCCCGACAGTCCAGGGAGCGTTTTTCTACCTTTCTAGCGGATTTTCATTCACGTTGGGTCAAAAGCCCAATTTTTGAAAACGCCGTAAAACGGCTCCCATAACAAAAATTACTCCGCTAGAATTGTTACGTCTAGCTTAGAGATCAATTGCACGAAGAAAGAGAGTGAAAATCACTTACCGCGAGTCCGAATTTGGCGCGAATCCCGCGTTTTCCCTTTTTTCTTCTTCTTCTTCTCTGTCGTTCTTCCTTTTCTCTCTTTCTGCTTCTTGTTCCTTCCAGCAACTTCTTTAACTTAGGTTTTGTTTTATTTTTTATTCTTTTTTTTTTTGTCTCTTGTTGTCAAACGGTGGAGATAAGAGCATCTTTATTTTATTTTATTTTATTGTTCTTTTTATCCCATGCTCCTCATGCCATTTAACAAACCAACTTTCTCATCTTTAACTCATTAAATCATACTCCATATATTTACAAATTTTATTTACTAATACCCCTTAAATCCAGTATGTATTTTCATACACGGGTATATTTAGCTCATACTTATCAAATACGTGTATTATCACGCATATATTTAGCTCATACGTATAAAATACGTGTATTAGCACGTGTATATTTAACTTATACGTATAAAATACGTGTATTATACATCTCGATATATGCGTACTTCAACGTATGTATTTAATTAAAATTACGGGGTGTTACAATCTCCCCAACTTAAGGAATTTCGTCCTCGAAATTTAAAATCAAGGACTATTCCTCAAGTAATACTTAATCCCAGAAAACTGCTCCCGCATTTTATATTTTCGCTTCCATGTTTGCTCTTCTTGATACGTGGTATCCTCCAAAACTTAGAGTTGAGTTATATCCATAACATATATGGAATCCGAATAACATTTCCTCAACATCAATATATAGAAACTATTCCGGACACCCATCAACCGTGACAGTAGAGCAAATCAGTAAGCCAATGGACCTATCCTATCAAGGATCTCTAATGGTCCAACAAATCGTGGTGCGAGCTTTCTTTTCATTCCAAATCTCATTTGGCCTTTCTGTGGTAAGACCCTTAGCAAAACTGAGACAGCCACAATACATTTCAAGGCCTAGATACCAACCTAGTGTATTTAATCATATCCTCTGACACTAATAACAATAACTCCATACTTTCAAATCAACAAGTTGGAGATCTATAAGGCTTACGATTAAACCTTTAGAGTGTCATTATTATGCTATGATAATAGCTATTTATATACACAAGTTTACACACACATATAATATGCCTTCCAACTTCCACCAAAATTCAAGTATACTAGACCCGAGCATGCTCGCAAGCATAAAAGTCACTCTCTCAGTCTGTCAGCCAGTCTGAGAATACAATATCACACTAAGAAGGAGATGAGTACCAAATCGAGTCTGCATCATATATCAGATCTCGACACAAGCTTCGGATCTTAATCCGACATGACAAATATCTGAGTACTCCCATCAAATCTCCCTATCTCACACATATACAATCTGCTCAGTCTATCAATAGAATTTTGGTGTTCATTTGAAGAATACATAGACGTATCAGTCCACTAATGGTTATCCAAATGGTATCATTTCTACCCATAACCCATAAGATATCATTTGAATCCCATCTTTAATTAATACAATCCATATTATCAATTTCATAATCTTTCATACTGATATCATACTCGTCTCATCATAAATTTTCCTCTCTGAATATGAGTATCAATCAACTGAACATGCATCTGAGCACAAATATCAACACATGGAGGACTAGAGAGTACACTCATAACTGTAACTCTCACTTACAAACAATCTCCATTTATGGCTAACTGATAGATACTATTTCAGTTTCAGCCTGTTTCCTGCTCAATGCCTCAACAACGTATTGGCCTTTCCCAGGATAATAATTCAATATAAAATCAAATCATTCGGGAATTCTTGCCACATTTAGTACCTCATATTCAGTTTTTTTTTTCATTCAAATTACTTCAGGCTCTTAAAATCTGAAAATAGTGTGACCTTTTTATTATAGAGGCAATGCTCTCATCAATTCAAAATAACTACCATCAAATTTTTATTCACCCTCAGGATAGTTATTCCCGTGCACTACCATTACCAAATATTTGAAGGTACAAGTAATTAACCTATCCTTTGGTATCAATGCACAACCCAGATCTGGACGTGATATTTATCAATCACAATTACTTCCAGGTTCTGAAAATAGTAATAACATGTAATACTGTGAGAGCTTCTCCATGCACAATGGTCCACACATTATATAGCATTCATCTGGTTTAGTTTCGTGAGTGGAACAGATAGCTTCAAGGATCTTTCCCCGCACTCTCTATAACATACAACTAATACCAGAGAACTTAGGATTTCCATCATTCAGTTTTAACAGTTCTATGATCACTTTTGCCTTCCCAACATCCTTAAAGATACGATTTAAACTAGTCATGTGATCCAAAAATTCTCATCTCAATTATATTCACAACTCATATTCACCGAGCTTGGCACTCAATCGGTGCTCTCTCAGTGACTACAAGATAATTCCGAGGTGCTATTCATGCTCCTCTCATTTTTCTTGGGACAATTTCATATATCATCATCGAAGACTATGTGATAATCACGATATGGTTCATATACCCACTGCATCAATCCTATAAACATGATTGACACATTAATCAAGGTTACCAAAAGTTCATCATATCCATATCTTGTCTTAATATAGTTTGCATTACATCCTTTTCTCGAATTATTAACTGATGGTGCCTAGATCTCAAATGATCTTAAAGAAAGTTTGGCTCCATGTAGTTAATCGAATTCAACCATCTATCCATGGTGAAGGATATTCATTCTTTATTGTTACCTTGTTCAGTTAACAATAATTCATACTTAAACATATTTCACTATACCTTCTTTCCATCTTATCACAAATGCTCTCCAAGGTGGCATATCAAAGATAATCAATCTTTTTTTTTTTTTTTTTCCATTAACACATGTACTTACCTTCAATCCTCACAATTCCTCAGGTATTCTTTATATGAAGGAATGAAGATGCATATTAGACTGGCATCAGTGTTCTATGCTATCAATCTCCTGTCCAGGTGGCAATTTTAATAGTTCATCAGAGAATACTCCAATATATCAGCTCACCACAGGAATTTTAATCAACTGCATGCCTTCTTACCTTACTCTACATGGCTTTGTACTAGCCATATGCTTCATGTCCTCGTCAATAATTATCTTATCTTAGATAGAAGATTTTGAGGGTATAAATTTCTCGAGATTCAAAATGAGAATTTTCCACTTATGCCGCATATTACTTCTTTTCGGAGAGACGCTCCACCTAGCATGAGAGGTGACCAGCCAATCATACCCACAAAACATCCAATTCCAAAAATTTCAGATTCTAGAGCCCATTATTACTTGATGACTCTCATAGTTATTACACATAATCTTTGCTAACCATATCATGATAGATTCTTTCTCCTGTAGGCATACCCACAATCAATGATGCATTCTTTTAACAGAAGATAATACAATCTGTTTACCATATCACCAGAGATAAAGGACCAGGTAGATCCAACAACACATCAGAATATACACCATAACCAAATATTTATCATACATGTTATCAACGTCTTACTCATCTTTGGATCTGGTCTTGTATTTACTTTAATTTATTCTCTAAAATCTGGTGGAGTCACATTGATAAAATTTACCGGAGCAGTCCATATCAACTAACTGGAGATTAACACATCTCGTGTCTTTTTTTTTTTCAGATTGATAATCGACAATCATAGGTCGAGATACAATGTACGCAGTTTGTGACTCCTGCTCAGGCAATGGAAACCAATTCTGGTTTTCATAATTCGTTAACATCACTTTTCTTTTTCCCATTTTTATTGGGTCAGGTACTAACAAAATTAGAGTCACTAATACTGCCAAAATCTCAACCTTACTCAATGTTTCGCTTATCTTGAATTTCATATTCTTGCCCCAACATTTCCTTACATTACTTATTTCTCTTTTTACCTAATACTGGTGTTGATGACTCGGCTTCTAACGGCGGTACAAGCTATATCACTAATATTGCTTGGGTTAACAATTTCACCACGGCTTTGGCTAACCCAACATTTAGAGGCTGCCTCATAACCTACGCATATATTTATAACCCAACAATTTTCAAACCTGCCATATAGGATCCTAAAATTCATTCTAGATACTTATCATTCTCAGAGTATCCATCGTGATCATTCCAAAAATAAACTATACCAGTATATTTAATTCATGTTTGTCTTTATGGTTAGGCATGTCACTACATTTTAACAAGATAAACTTTTTCATGCCTTAGATCAAAGTCAGCATGACGATAGAAGCCCTTATACAATAGCTTCTTTAATTAATCTCATGCCTAAATCAGCTCCGAGTTCTTAACCCAATTTTCCATCATCTCTTATCATCAGTTAGCTTCTAACTTGTTTTTTTTTTTTTTTCATTTTCAGAGACTTAATCATTCTCGAAGATGGTCTCTACTCAGAGTCGCAACTTCGTTATTGTGTCTACTATCAGACTGCTAGTTAAATCTCATTTCCTGAAAGTTTCTATAACTTTCACATATCTTTTTCCATCTGGCTTATCATTGAGACCGTCTATTTATTTTATTTTGACTTCAGTCTCAACTATATATGTTTTTAAGTACTCACACCATTAGCATCCACATTTGGAGCTATCACTGGTTCAAGCCTCTGTCTTTCTCACATTACAACTTTGCCACAAGCTCATAAGCTGTGCATCTCGTTGTTGTTGGGTAGTTACTAGCCATAGATAAGCTATAAAATTTATTATCACTGGATTCCATCCAGTTCTTTTTCTTTCAGCCTTCTGATCCTTTCGTGATCAGCAATTTCTATTGTTAATCTTGACTATTCGTTTCTAAATCTGAAATTCACCGACACAGGTGATTCTTAGTCAAGATAACATATTGGCTTAAGCTCAACATCATAGTACTACCCATATGTATACCCATACAAACAATCATAATATCATAAAGCTTTTATCTTTTTACGAATTTTAAACTTAGGCTCTGATACCAATATTGTCACGACGCCTCTGACGTAGGCTGACGTCATGACCGGCATGGTGTCCTATACACTGTACATACTCATATACAGTATACAATACACTGTCAGCCTTCATGTAGTCTCACAATAATTTCCAAAAGTTACAACAATTTTTTTTTTCTAATAGACCACAAATCAAATCCAATATAGATCTCTATAATCATTTCGTTCATTCAACAAATTAAAGTCTCATCTGATAAATATCTATGATCATCTCATTTCATCATCCCAAGCATTATATAATATTACCACACAACCCATCTAGGTGATATTACACATATATAGTGTGTGATAATTATACATATCAAAATAACAAAAATATAATCTATTTCCTCCAAGCATACATACACTGATCAGACGAAGGTTCACGTGATTATTACTCACGGATTTTTTCTTTTCCCTTCGACTCAATACCTGAAATATTGGAGGAAATGGGGTGAGCAAACAACAACTCAGTGAATATAGTTCTTGAGATGACAATTATATACATTTAGAGAAATATGACATTAAAATCTATTTCAAATACTTATTCAACACATGCATCATTCAACGAATATATTATACATGTCAATAACATAAATTACATGAGTTTTCAATAACACAATGCACAATCTCCCTCCTCCGCAAGGCAAGAGAGCGGGTCTATCCCTTGTACGGCCGTACAAGGTAGACATAACCTCTCATTACCCAATTCACAGTCATTTTAAGGATCTCAACCCTTGTTAGGACAGACCTACTGACAATGAGGACTCGCAAAACCTCATCTGGGTCTAATTCCTAACGAAATGACAATGAGGATTCGTAAAACCTCATCATTACAAACTCCAATTGCTAAAATCAGTTTGCATGATCTATAAACTCAATGCATTATATATAAATATAGCATGCATACAATCAAACATTTTATATGCGTACAATGCCATACAAGAACCAAATCAAGAAAACTATACTCACAGTGGTTACACGGGTTTTCTAAGTCAACATCTAAAATCGAGCAACAATATTGTTTCCTCAAGAGCGTTTATCCATGCCCTTAAGCTCTTAATTTAAACTGAAATTAACCATAGATTATAATGAGAATCATCATTTATCATATCGGTAGCTACTAAAAATATCAAATCATATCCAAAAATCACGATCTTAGTATCGAAACGTCCGGAATTCAGTTCTCTACGAATCTATGATTTCAAATCCCTAAACCTTTCTAGCGAATTTTCATTCACGTTGGGTCAAAACCCCAATTTTTGAAAATGCCGTAAAACGGCTCCCATAACAAAAATTACTCCGCTAAAATTGTTACATCTAGCTTAGAGATCAATTGCACGAAGAAAGAGAGTGAAAATCACTTACCGCGAGTCCGAATTTGGCACAAATCCCGCGTTTTCCCTTTTTTTCTTCTTCTTCTTCTTTGCCGTTCTTCCTTTTCTCTCTTTCTGCTTCTTGTTCCTTCCAGCAACTTCTTTAACTTTGGTTTTGTTTTATTTTTTATTCATTTTTTTTTGTCTCTTGTTGTCAAACGGTGGAGATAAGAACATCTTTTTTATTTTATTTTATTTTATTGTTCTTTTATCCCATGCTCCTCATGCCATTTAACAAACCAACTTTCTCATCTTTAACTCATTAAATCATACTCCATATATTTACTAATTTTATTTACTAATACCCCTTAAATCCAGTATGTATTTTTATACACGGGTATATTTAGCTCATACGTATCAAATACGTGTATTATCACGCGTATATTTAGCTCATACGTATAAAATACATGTATTAGCCCGTGTATATTTAACTCATACGTATAAAATACGTGTATTATACATCTCGATATACGCATACTTCAACGTATGTATTTAATTAAAATTACAGGGTGTTACAGTACCGTTCTGGATGAAGATTATGTGAGTGGGGGAGAATTTTCAGAAGAAGAAGTTGAGCACAACAATTTGGTTATGTTTACCTCAACTTCAGATCCGACTACCTTTGAAGAAGCTATTCAAAGTTCCAAGTGGAGAGCTACAATGGATTTGGAGATAGAAGCGATCGAAAGAAATAGGACTTGGGAGCTGACAAATTTGCTTAAAGGAATGCAGAAGTATCACGACGCCTCTGACATAAGCTGACATCATGACCGACACAGTATACTATACACTGTACATACCCATATACAGTATATAATACACTGTCAGCCTTCACGTAGTCTCACAAATTTTTTTTTCCTAATATACCACAAATCACATCCAATATAAATCTCTATAATCATTCCCTTCCTTCACAAATCACATTTTCATTTCATCATCCAATATATTAAGCTATCTATGCCGACACGTCCCATCTAGATGATAATACATATAGATATATAATGTGTGATAAGTAAAATAACAAAAATATAAGCTATTTCCTCCAAGCATATATACACATACCAGACGAAGGCTCACGTGATTATCATTTACGAATTTTTCTTTTCCCTTCGACTCAATACCTGAGATATTGGAGGAAATGGGGTGAGCAAACAACAGCTCAGTGAATATAGTTCTTGAGATGACAATTATATACATTTAGAGAAATATGACATTTAAAATCAGTTCAAACACTTATTCAACACATGCATCATTCAACGAATATATTGTACATGTCAACAACATAAATTGCATGATTTTCAATAACATAATGCACAATCTCCCTCCTCCGCAAGGCAAGAGAGCAGGTCTAACCCTTGTATGGCCGTTACAAGGTAGCCACAACCTCTCATTACCCAAGTCACAGTCATTTCAAGGATCCCAACCCTTGTTAGGACAGACCTACTGACAATGAGGACTCGCAAAACCTCATCTGGGTCTAATGCCTAACGAAATGACAATGAGGACTCGCAAAACCTCATCATTACAAACTCCAAGTGCTAAAATCAGTTTGCATGATCCATAAAACTCAATGCATTATATATAAATATAACATGCATACAATCAAACATTTTATATTCGTACAATGTCATACAAGAACCAAATCAAGAAAACTATACTCACAGTGGTTACACGGGTTTTCTAAGCCAACCTCTAAAATCGAGCAACAATATTGCTTCCTCAAGAGCGTTTATCCATGCCCTTAAGCTCTCAATTTAAACACTGAAATTAGCATAGATTATCATGAGACGCATCATTTATTATATCGTTAGCTACTAAAAATATCAAATCATATCCAAAAATCACGATCTTAGTATCGAAACATCCGGAATTCAGTTCTCTACGAATCTATGATTTCAAATCATTGTTCATATCACTGTTCACAGTACTATTCACTATTCACTGTTCACAATACTATTCACTATTCACTATTTACTATTCATCTGAAAGATGTAAATTGTATTAAAATTGTCAAATGGTCTCCAAAAATCATAAAATTGAATCTAACCACATATTCGGGGTCCCGACAGTCCAGGGAACGTTTTTCTACCTTTCTAGCGGATTTTCATTCACGTTGGGTCAAAATCCCAATTTTTAAAAACGCCGTAAAACGGCTCCTATAGCCAAAATTAGTCTGCTAGAATCGTTACATCTAGCTTAGATAGTAATTTTACGAAGAAAGAGAGTGAAAATCACTTACCACAGGTTTGGATTTCGCGTTCTCCCTCCGTTTCCCTTTCTTTCTTCATTCTGTCTTTTTCTTTCTCTCGTTCTGCACTTCTTCTTCTCCTCCTTTTCTTTCTTTTGCAACTCCTTTCATCTCTCTTCTTTTCTTTTTACACATTTTTTTTTATTCTTTCTTTTGCAACTCTTTTCATCTCTCTTCTTTTCTTTTTACACATTTTTTTTATTCTTTCTTTTGTTGTCAAACGTTGGAAACAACTAGGAAGAGATAGAGATATTTAGTATTTTTTTATTTTTTTTTATTTCCACGTTGAGAGAGATTGAGATTAAAATAAGAGTTGATATTTATATATACAAATGATTCCATGTTCCTTATCTCAATAGTTAACCAACTCCTCATCTTAATATTTCACTTTCATTCATTCAATTATACTTCAATCCACATTTTTAATTAACCAACCCCATAAATTAATCAATTTAATTCAACTCCATTTTTTTGTAATAGGATGATCCCATATGTATCATCTTCATTTCATAATTTTATTTATTTACTAATCATACACGCGTATATTTAGCGCATACGTATCAAATACGTGTATTATCACGTGTATATGTAGCTCATACGTATAAAATATGTGTATTATACATATTGATATACGTGTAATTTAACGTATATATGTAATTAAAATTACAGGCTGTTACAAGAAGATTGGAGTAAAGTGGGTTTTCAAAACTAAACTCAACGAAAATGGCAAGGTTGACAAATGTAAGGCTCGGTTGGTGGCGAAAGGGTATGCACAACAGCATGGCATAGATTATACTGAGGTGTTTGCGCCTGTGGCTAGGTGGGATACGATTCGAATGGTAATTGCTTTAGCAGCTCGAAATAGTTGGAGCGTGTATCAGCTTGACGTCAAAAGCGCTTTCTTGCATGGAAAGCTAAATGAAGCAGTGTTTGTTGGCAACCACAGGGTTATGAGAAGAAAGGTGAAGAGTATAAGGTGTATAAATTGAAGAAGGCATTGTATAGCCTTAAACAAGCCCCTCGTGCATGGTACAACCGGATTGAAGCATATTTTGTCAAAAAAGGTTTTGAGAGTGCAACTGTGAACACACCTTATTCATAAAAACGGGAGATGGAAGTAAAATTTTGATTGTTAGCTTATATGTTGATGATCTAATTTTTACTTGTAATGATGAGAGTATGTTTGTTAAGTTCAAGATTTCTATGAAACTTGAATTTGATATGACTGATTTAGGAAAGATGAAATATTTTCGCGGTGTGGAGGTTTTACAAAATCCTGAAGGCATTTATATTAGTCAAAGAAAGTATGCAAAAGATGTTTTGAAGAGGTTTAGGATGAAAAAGAGTAATAGTGTGAAGAATCCCATTGTTCCTAGCGTTAGACTAATGAAGGATGAAGAAGGATCCAAGGTGAATGCTACCATGTACAAACAATTGGTCGGAAGTCTTGTGTATCTAACTGCAACAAGGCCAGATTTGATGTATGTGGTGTCTCTCATTAGCAGATTCATGGCAAGTCCAACTGAGTTGCATTTGCAAGCTGCGAAAAGGGTGTTAAGATCCTTGAAAGGTACTGTGGACTTGGGAGTCTTTTATCGAAAGGAGGGTAATGGAGAGTTGATGGCATATACAGACAATGATTATGCAGGAGATGTAAATGATAGGAAAAACACTTCTGGTTATGTGTTTCTACTCAGTGAAGGAGTTGTGTCCTGGTCCTCTAAAAAATAGCTTGCAGTTGTTTTGTCCACTACTGAAGCAAACTTTGTGGCAGCTGCCTCTTGTGCTTGTCAAGGGGTGTGGATGAGGAGAGTATTGGAGAAGCTTGGTCATTCTCAAGGCAAGTGTATCAATGTGTTATGTGACAACAGTTCTGTTACCGTATACAATTTAGGAGTTTATGTAATTTAGGACTCTATTTTGATTAGCTGTATATATTATCTTCCCATGTATAGATGCTAAAGATTAGGAATCTGTTGGACTACATGTATATCATAGACTGACGTGTATAGATGAAATAAACAAGATATATAATGAAAGGCGCCGAATCATAGGGCAACTTTTCCAAACCTCTCTTCATATTTTTCAGTATTTTGACAAGTTCTACCATTAAGCTATCCAAGAATCCAGTCATGCATGGACGTAGCAAACACATTGATGTAAGGTTTCATTTCTTGCGTGATTTAACTAGAGATGGAGTTGTTGAGCTGAAGCATTGTGTCACACAAGAACAAGTTGCAGACATTATGACAAAACCACTTAAGCTGGATGTGTTCTTGAAGCTGCGTGAGTCAATGGGAGTATGTGTGGTACCGCGACTAAACTGAAAGCATTACTGCAATCAGTTTAGGGGAGGAATTGTTGGGGTTGTAGTTGAAGTTGTCAAAAGTTCATTCAATTAATAAGTCCTATTATTTAGGACATGTAAGTAGAGTCTGACCATTTCCTTAGTTAGTTACCACGTTATTAGGATCAGTAAAACGTGGGTTGTTTGTTTCCAAGTTTATCTCTTTGTAAGGCTTATATAAGCCAACAACTTATTTTGAATTCAATCACATTCATTCAGATATTTTTCTGAATTGCTTTGTGCTTAGAGTTTACAACATTTACTCCATCAGATCCACCTTGATGGAGTACAATTATCCAAAGTCTATACATCTTTTTTTCTTTTCTTTTTAATTTTAACTATTTACTCCCCCATTTGCATGGTTGTAACTTTGGCTAACCATTTGTTCTTGGTCAATGCTCTTCTTATTTGAATGAAACTCTATTCCCCCATCCCTTAAAAAAAACCTAAGCTCCATTTCCACCTAAAGCACAACTACTATCCCTAGTAGAGGACAATGAAAAAATATGTGATGCAACACGAATAGTGCTGTTCAAGGGTCATCATTACAGAAACTAATAAAGATTTTATTTTCTTTCTTTATTTAATCATTTTCTTTTATTAAGTTGCCAATAAAGCAATTGGTAAGAATTTATTGTCTTTCTTTATTCTAGTTGTTTCTTTAGTTTGTAAATTTAATTTTAGAACTTTAGTTAGACTCAATTAAGCAATAGATCAAAGTTTTCTTACTTTGATTAGAAATTTTGCCATAAATATGTAGGCATCTTGTAATTGAGACAATTGAACATATACAATTTTGATCTCCCCTGTCTCTCTCCCTCTCACTCTTTTCCATCTATATGTTTCCAGAAATGCTAAGAACACAGTAATCATAATTGAACACCTTTAATGTTGTACCATATTGTACTATGAATTTTGCAATTTGAATATGATGTCCTTTGCAAGGATTATTACCTGTATGGCACAATCTCGAAAAGCTTCAAGAGAAACTTCAGTCATATGGTTGGAGCGCTCCAATTCATTGAAAATCTGCTGACTTATATCCCTTGGGAGCATAGAAAATGTTTTGTATTTACCAACAAAGCTATCAATATCCTGTTATTGGAAGAAAATGAAATTATTAAGCAGGGCACAAAGTGTTGGAAATTTAATATGGATACGTGAAAACAGAAAGATACCTTGCATATTTTATGAACACATAACTCCATGAGTGATGGGCAGTTGTTCCTCCCCTGCTGAGTTTCCACACCTGAGCGAGTCAATGAATTACCGAACCATTTTGAGTTGCCACTTTTACTGTATCGTCCAGGGATCCCTCTTTGCAAACTGTCTTCATTGACTTGTTGGTTTCTCTTCCTTGAGCAAATTCCCCCCATAGGCAAAGTCAAGAGAACACTACAATTTATCCACGAAAGAGATGTGGAACACAATTGTACTCGATTTAAATCCAGAAGAAAATCTCCATGCATTTTTTCAACCTATAAGAAGAGACGGGTATAATACAAAAGTCATTCCACCAATGGAGCCAAGAAACCTCAATCACTAAAAAAGAATACTCCCAAGGTTGAACCATGATCATTTACATAGAGTCATAGAGTTAAATCTCTAAATACATCATTTAACAGATATTGAAGTTAGCATTGACTTTTCTTTTACCACTTTACCATTAAAATGTTAAAAGGCACAAAGACTTTTTTAAAGTTTGCAAATTATTTCAATTTTTAACTAACTTCAATAGGATTTTTGAATTTTTTTTATTCAGAACTAACTATTTCCTAAGTCGTCAAATGATGAAAAAAAACCAGAGTTCGAATAACCATAAAACCACAACCAAGGCAACTCCATTTCCACTCTAAAGTAACAAATATACAAGAACTATAAGCAGAGAAACACAAAAAAAATAAAAATAAAATAAATAAATAAATAAATAAATAAAAAGGATGAAGGTAGGTAGAATAAAAATATCAAGAACATGCACGATCATCGAATTAAAAAAAAACCCAAAAATGTGAAGACCTCAGAGAGACAACTTTTGAAAGAAGCTTTCGATCAATATATCAAATAAACAACAAGATTATATATATAACCGGTGCACTTTGTTTAGAAAAGAGATTGAAAGAAAACAAACTTGAAAATATTGAAAGGCTCGAACTCTTGGAATCCATCGCCAGAAGAAGAAGCAGAAGAAGAAGAAGAAGAAGAACGAGAATGAATGAATAAAGCTGCACGGAAGTTGAGAGAGCGAGAGAGAGTAAGAAAGAGACGACTGGGAAAGAGAAAATGAAAAGAGTCGAACCAAAGTCCGAACCGTCCGGCATTCGCCACGTGTATCTATAGACTATAGTGAAAAGGTGAGTAGTACGTAGCCGAAGCTTTACGGAGGAATGAGACGAACGCAACAAACTTTAACCTACGTTTGGTTTGATCCGAAAGTTAGAATAGTCCGTAATAAAGTGAAAATTTATAAAATAATATTTTATTATTTTTTAAAAATATTATATATTTTTTTATAATTTTTTAAAAAATATTTTTAAATTTTAATTAATTAAACATGTTTTTCGTATTTTTAAAATTATGAATACAAAAATTTATATCTAAATCATAAACTAAATGTAGAAGTAAATTTGAATTGAGATTGACGTGATATTCTTTTATTTATTTATTTATTTTAAAAATGATATTACATTATTAACATAACACCAAAAAAAGTGAATATAATATTGAAAAAAGTGTAGAAATTGTATTTTTTCAATAATTTTAATATTTTTAAGGTAATTTTTAATATTATATTTTTATTAAATATAATAAATCAAAATACCTGCTACCCAATTTTTTTAAATAAAAATATTTAATATTTTTAAGGTAAATGTTTTATATTTAATATTTTGACTTATTGAAAAAACATTTCATTAGTTTTTGAATATTAATCATAACATATATGCTACCCAATTTTATTATTTTGCTAAATGAAATCAAATTTGATACAAAATTTATTATTGTAAAAAATATAAAAATATAAAATATAAAAAATTATTAAAATTATAATAAATCAAAAGATAAGTGAAAAATAGTTATAAAAGAAAGGAAAAAGAAACTAAAGGAAAAATAAAAGAACTCAGTAAACGAAGAACTTATTTAGTTCGTAATTTAAAAATAAGAATATAATCTAAAAATAAAAATAAAAATAACTTTTTTATCATTTTTTAAAAACTTATTTTTTTATTAAAAAAATGAAAAATTATTTTTAAAATCTTTTAAATTAAATAAAATTTTAATATTTTTAAATTTTTAATTAATAATGGACATGTGGCTTTGCTTGATAATGCCACGCATGGTACCAGTAAATACCGCACACTCCACTGCACCATAAAAACCGAGCCCCAGCCTTCCTAATGAGATGAAAAATTCACGTGTCCTCTTATATAGGATGAACTTTTTTTTATGTGAGATTTTTCTTTCAGTTGTTTTGTTTTTTGTTGGGGTTGACCCATTTTTTAAAGATTCATGGTTGTGCATGGGGTTCACCCATTTTTTAAGGACTCGTGATTGTGTTTGCATTATGCTTCAGTGAGTAATTATATCTATTAATAGGATACAACTCTATTTAAAAATTTCTCAGAAAATAAAATACAACTTTGACAAAAAAAAGAAAAGAAAAAGAAAAACACTCTTCCATCAACATTTTGCACCTGTCATGTAATGTATTTGTTCCACGTAGCTACATTGTAATCACAAGCATACAAACAATTAATCAACTTTGAGACGATGACATTTCATATCGATCCAAAAATCATAATTAACTTCAAGTCCTTGTAAGCGATAAAGAACTTTCGAAATCAACTTCGCTATTGCAAGGATGTTTTTCTATAAGATCTAACAAAAAAAAAACAAAAAAAAGGTGCTCAAGCAAATCAAAAGAGACGCCTGTCATGGAATTCTTGATGGGAAGAAGAAATGACATTTTAGTTTTAGTTAAAGCATTCTAGTTATACATGTGTGCCCTTAACACGCAACACAACCCTTTATTCACCAATTCACAAGTAACACCAACAGTAGTAATTAACTAATTACATCTAAATATCTTCATCTTGTCCCTGCTACCTAAGGTCAAACGATTTCTTCTTGTCACTCTATTCTTGGACATCTACCTAGACACACACATCACATTACAAAAAAATAAAAATAAAAATCCAAAGAGCTGATTTTGGGTCATGATCGATCTTTTCAAAACATTATACATGGTAGCTCCAAGCAGTTATATTGTGAAAATGTAATCTCTTATCAGGGGAAACAAAAAAAACAAAGAATTAGGGAGTGCCAATGTTCTCCAACAATCTTAATGTGAGGATTAACCATGGAGAGATGCATACAACAGCTTGTGCTGCTACAAAAGACAGCAATTCACCTGCCATAAGACAAGGAAGGATGTCATGAAACTAGAAAAGAATGGGCGTAATAGCATCTAACATCAAGAACAAGACCAAGTCTGAAGAACTTACCATCCAACACTCTTGCCCTGTTTACTATTGGTGTGCACTGTGAAGTGGGATAAATGATTGTGATCAACTTGGGTTCTTGTGTTTCTGTAATCCAACATCAATAAGCACATAGCTGTTGTCACTTGCATGAGGAGAATGATTCGCTCTAATTTGCAAACTTGAATTACATTACAGCTGTGCCATTCTGATCTCCTCAGAATTGACTGCGTCATCTTCATGCGTGTTGTCCTCGTTGCAACCATGGATCAAGAAATCAGAGCAGTTCTTCCAGATCCCTTGGTCATATGGGTTTCTGAATTGACCATCCGATCCTCTGAGGTAGGTATAACGTCTAGCATTAAACATTTCATTGGTAGTAATGTTGTGTGATATCTACAGAGAGAAAATAAGTCAGTATGAAAGACAGACACTTTCAGAATCATGTCCAAATCCTGGTAACATAGGTTATTTGTTATAGGACTAAGGTCCTGCTTGGTAAGTATACGTTAAGTTTCAAATTAAACCTCAGCTTACAATAAAGCACTACAATAAAAATCAAAACAAAAAAAAAATCCAAAATTCAAAAGTGACTAATATGATGATCTTTGAGTCACCAACACAGATTTCCCACCCTAGGGGTTAAAACTATAGCTTCTGCATACTCATCTAAACTCTACCTCTCGATGAAGCTCTATGCATACCTGGGAAGCTTGTAGGATGGTCAAGATAGCAACACTGAGAAAGATGAAGATGTCCACAATCAGAAACGAAATAGCCTCAATGTAATGCAAGTTGGCATGGTTCATCCATGGTAAAAATGAAGATGGCGCCTTTGGATCTGTTAAAACTCCTGCAATATGAACTATTCTTTAATTTACTGTCTCCAAGTGAAGCCAAAATACTAAAAAGTGGCAAACGATAGAAATTCCAGAACATACGTATGGAAGCACATACACCAGAAACCAGCATCGCCAAAATTTCTAGGAGGAGAAACATGAAAAAATCCCATTTGTTTTTCTACAACCACAAGTAGATATACAATTTGTCAGATCTAGGAAAGGAAATGGCACAAACCTAACATGAATTTGGAAAGTAGAGGATCATTGGCTTAACCAATATGGTTGGACTAGTGAAGACATACCATGTGCTGGAAGGTAAAAATAGTACAAAATGACCAAAAGGCTGATTAAGTCTTTGTAGCAATGCAACTATTGCAATCTTTTCAAATCCTTGTTTTGTTTTTCCAAAAAAAAAAAAAAAAAACTTCTGTAGTAAAATCTCTGTCACCAGTCCAAAAAATGAGCCATATTTATACATAAATTCTAAAGCATGTAATAGGAAAAGCAGAGCTGACAAATAGATTCAGCAGTTCCTGATACTATCAATCCACTGTGAAGTCAGTCAGCATGGTTGGACTGGCTCTTGTTATGTATAGTTCATCTATGGATTGATATAATTGAATATATGATCAATGGTCATGTTAGGTTAGTGGTATAGAACCATTCAACTCATTTGAACTGTAAATTAGTAAATAAATAATAATTTAAAAGATTAGGTTTAAGCACCGAAGGACCATCTGGATGGACTGATATAAAACTACATACATAGAAAAGTTTTAGTGGGTTTTGTTTCCATGAATTTAATGTCATGCCACCGTGACATAGGTAAACATTCTTTGTGGCTGGAAAATGGTTTCCCAATGCACCATCCTTCATCAGAACTGTTTGAAGGTGAGGTTTAACATGCAAAACATCTTCAATATTTAACTCATTAGTGATACAGCACCTTGCCAATGCAATTTGACAACCAAGGGCAGTGATGATCAAATTGTTCAACACAGCGATTGCATGTGGAGCAGTGCTTTGAACGAAGTGGCCTGACAATCTATAACATGAAATCAGAACCAAGTTTAGAATCTGTCAAGAAGAACAGATGCTGTTCAATAAACTGATAACCAGGAATGGAGAAAACCAGGGTAGATGGTACCTTGCAGGTTGAGCAGAGCTGAGACCAATTACCAGCCAGCAGAGCAGGATGATCTACCTCAATTTTCAATAATGGTTCCTATTCAAGAGATGAAAGAAATACATGCTTAGAAATTGATGGGGAACCAGTAAGACTCATTAGATAAATCAAAGCTTTAGATGCAATAGAGTGCCAAAAAAGAAAATTGTAGTGAAGCAACTGCTTCAAATGGAAGATACCAAGTGAAAAGAAAATGCAGCTCACATCATCTTTTAGATTCTGTGAATCACGTGCATTCATTCTGATGTAGCCAGGATCCTTCCTGCAAACGAAATAATTCAATGAAATGAACTGATGCCAACCTGAACATCACCCTCAATAACAGTAAGCATGCTAATTTTACAGACCATGGATAACAATATGCCAGTTGTGAATATCTATAAAAGATAAATCAAGACATCATGAGTTAAGTGCCTAATGTTTTGATAGTTGAAGAAACACCACCCTGACTATCAAAATAAAAAAAATTAAAAAAAAAATTAATGCAACCATTGAAATAAAATATCCTCAATGTTTTGATGATAAATTGATCACTGATCGGTCTGAATTAGATAAAAGCAGAGCAGTCAAGAATTTGTTTAAGGTACTGCCATGCCTAGCTGAGTCACCTAGCATCTGTAAATAGTCTGGATAGATACTTCTGAGTAAGTTTTAGTTTATATAACACTTAATTATTGTTAGAAACCTACGACAAATCAACAGAAGAATAGGGATCATTTCAGTAATGAATCAATTGAGGGATAGGCTCATAGTGATGCAAAGAATATGGTGTTATATTAGGCTGGTTACTAATGTAGAAATGTTGCTAGAAATGAGAAATTGAAGGGAATACCAGGTTTTAGAAATAATAGCGACAATGACAAACCAATGTAAATACAAATTTGAAGAATATAAACATATTTCTTGATCTAATGAATAATGTAATGTACTTTTCTTCGAACACAAAAACATTTGAAATCAATTGAGCCATAAAAAAATAAGGACAATATAATTATGAAAATCACATTCACGGCTGCTTTACTTCATCATCAAATTAAACAAGTTTCTAACTCATTCTTGATATTTCAATTTGAGTCCCTGCATATATTTCTCATCATTCTGTTAAAATTGTTAAGCACTGTTACTTATAATAAAACATCATAGTTTTTTGAGTTTCTTGATTAGAATCCTTGGATATTTCATGTTTCATTGATGGTGAACTAGATTAAAACAACTCAAGTATAATAACACAAGCAAATGTGATTTAATCCAGAAGTAGGACTGTTAGCAGGCTGGATCCCCGATTGTTTTATATCATACCCATTAAGACTTGAATTTCCAAAAAAAATGAATCAAAACTGACAGGATCTGAGGTACATTGAGTTGGTTGAACTGGTTGGATTCTGTGTCCAAGGCCTACTTGGCTTCCAAGTTCAAGTCCAAGGTCTACATGAAGTTAAAAATCAAATACAACCCAACCATAAAGACCAATGCAGACACACAAAAAACAAGGCAGCCAAGAAAAAAATTAAATGCAAAGAAACAAAGACTAAGGCACATACTTGCCTTTCAAATTCAATAAAAAAGAGCTCATTTAACAAGTTACATTGGGGCTTATGCTGATGCAGTAGCAACTAGCAACCCACTAGAGGTGACATGAAAAGCTTTGTTTCCAACTCTTATTTATCATCTCTCCTCCATTTCCTGTTCACCCACACCCAATGTGCAACCAAAAACAGTTCACACATCCGTCAAATTCAAGCTGCAGTGAGGAAGGAGAATAGGCTGTCTTGGGATTTTTAGTTCCACGTCACTAATGTAGAAGATGTACTCCAACCAAAAAACATTATAAGTTTTGAAGATGGAAGGGGCCACCAAAAGATGAAGTGCTCAGTTTCGGCGCTTCAGATTACGAACCACTGGGATTTGAAACTGACCCAAAATTATTGGATTAATATTCCTAAAACCTATTTGATCTGAAATTAAATCTGAATCCAACCAACACCAAGCCATTTTAGTCAGATTGAATGGGTTTTTTTGGTCATCAATTTTTATAATCATCCTATCAAGAAGAGTGATTCTTACAAACACTTGCAGTTGCCTTTTCCCAATTTTTTTTCAACTTAGAATCTAAAAACCTAAAAAGATTTAACTTCTTTTAATTTGAATGCCGACTTAGCCCTCAATAGGAGCAGAGTGGAAGATGTGGATTCATGTAGCCAACCCCATGTAGTTGAGAAAACGCTTAGTTGAGTTGAGCTGAGTTGTGTATATAATCTAAAAACCTAGATAAAGAACCCAACATGCAGGGCAACAATAACCATGTGAAGAAAGGATGTTTCTCTCTCTTATGTTGAAGATAACATGATCCAAATTCCAATTCTAACAGGAGTTAGATAAAAGGATCCACAGTAGCAGGCTTGGGGACTTTATTTAGGTTCTTTTTCCTAATATTCCAACCATCTCTTTCTTGAGATTATTATTGTTTTCTAATCAATGTCTACGATTCATAATTAACTACTGTTATACAAACAAGCCTCTTCCACTTCCAAATATTGCAAATGCATCCTGTCATGCAACATAATTACTAGTATCTCCACCTTTATTCATGTTGAGTCTTAGCCAATGCTCCTTAATCAAATGTGATCATATGATTTCTAAGAATTGAGAGGTTATTCTCTTCAAGCATCTTTGCTTTTCAATGTACAAACTAGAAAAGGTCAGACCACATACCTGCTACACCTATATGACATTATCAATCCAGCAATTGCAAGAAAAACACCAAACCACGCAAAAATTTTAAGAGAAACTGGTACCTTTGGTTGATTTGATACTGCAACAAAGAATCAAGTGGCAATGTGAGTCTCAACTAAAAGAAGAGATGATGCAATTCTTTCAAAATTCAAGAAGTAGATGTGCACCAAGGATGACAGAATGGATATAGGCCACAAGAAGCATGGAGATTATGAACCAAAGTACGGGTGCAAGTCCGATCTTTGAAAATTTTCCAAGATGGCTGTTTCGGTTACAACGTTTATCAAATGATCTTTTTGCATTTCCCTGCAGCAGAAGCCTGAAACTGTTACAGAACTCTACAAACAACCAATCAAATCTTACAATCATACACATATTATTTTTAAGAAGATAATAGAAAATCAGAAACAAGTATTACATGGCAAGATTTTTGAGGGAATAATGACCATTTTCTAAAGTTTAAGATTGATGTCGGTCCTAAATTTCTTGTTCTAAACATATGACCATGATGCATGAAGAGAAAATCACTAATAAACAACCACAAGATGAGAATTTCAACATTTAGAGAAAGTTGAGAAAATTTGGGCAGGTGTTGATTTCCCAAGAAAACAAGAAAAAGACCCAAAACTAATCTTTAACTTCAAATAAATCATTTGATTTTAAACTAGCTAAGGAGACAAACTTTTATGATTCTAGGAAGATTCAAAGCATTCATTTTAGAATTTGTCAGTTTGGCTTTTAGCTCAATGGATCTTATTTCCTCTACTTGGGGCTCATGCGATGTATGTGCGTAGAGGGAACGTTTAGGTGGGCCTGAAACATAGCATAGGAGACTTACATGAAAATTTTGATTTTCTCAGAATCTCATCAACTAAAAAAATAGGCAGCCTAGTGCACAAAGCTCTTGCCTATGCGGGGTCCCGGGGAAGGGTCGAACCACATTGGATCTATTTTATGCAACCTTTCCTTACTATGCAAAAGGCTGCTCGGCAAAAAATCATAAACTGTGGACCCATTCTTGAGTATTTGCAATCATTTCCTAAGAAAAAAGAAAAAAAAATGGACTTACACTTGGCCATGGTGTAAACCACCATACAAGGACTTCAAAATAAAATTTTCCTATTTGTTGATACACTAGTTTAAGCTCCTGAATACATTTTATAATTGGTTTTTTTCATATCCCAAAGATTTATATCTTGCATTACCAAATCAAACACTAGGCAATCTATTATATGTTCTCTATTTTTTTTTTGAAAAAGAAAAAAGAAAAAGGCATTTAGACATCATTTTATTCTTCTCTTAACTCATTGTCATTTGTCTAACAAGCAAATCTTCCTCTATCATTCTCTCTTAGAGTTATCTTTTCCTAGAATTTTTCATTCTAACTCATAAGTTTGATGTGGTTACATTGCAACTTTGTGCATCATCTCCTTTCGTGTCTATGTACAAAACTCCTTCCCGTCTTCGCCGGTTCTAACATATGATTATTAGTCTTAAGAAATATAACATTTCAAGACCTATTTCGTCAACATGATACAAATGTTTTCCAAGCATTTCCACATTGTATGGTCCTAAAACCCAAACTTATCTTCTTGCCTTAGGCTGCTTGCCCTTTAATAACATAATTCTATGGCACCATATGTACTCTCTTGCATTATCTTCTATGTTTTTACTTTTTTTTTTCTGAATCTGTGTGGGTGGAGGGCTGTGTGTGTTTTAGTGATATTTTTGTTCTCTATGACACTTGCTAAACATCTTTTCATATCAGGTACATAAGCAGGCAATACTCAACTGTCACGGAGCCCCATTGCTCCCCTTCCAAAAACACAACTATCCAGGGTAGCAGCATAACGCTACAATCAGCATTAAATTTGCTTCTATTAAAATACGTACAAGAAATAAAGCAACTTGTTGTTGATTCTTTTCAGAAGCAAGTCGTGCAGCTGTAAAGCCGGCATTATTTGTGACCATCAAGTCGTCTTTCTTCCCTGCTTGAACTAGCACTGTGCATGCCTCTAAGTTCCCCCTAGTAGCAGCCCAATGGAGGGGTGTGCAACCTAGTAAAGTAGTAGAAACAAGAGTAAGGAATACAAGAGTGCATGTCCAAAGGGCTCAGTTAGCATAGAAGGTAGGTTGCCACAAATCTTGAAGGATAATAAATAGAACACTTTCAAGAAATAGCTGAAATTCGGATAGAACAGAAAAAATTGATTACCCTCTTTATCTTGTCGTCCCCTATAAGCATCTAGAAATAAAAGAAGACGTATGCAATCACCGTTGCCTTTATAAGCAGCCCTAGAAAGCATCAATGGCAGTATGATCATCTTAACAGCCTTGAATAAGGAACATATTTTAGAAAAGCGTTGTTGAATGTGCCAAATGCAAAGAACTAAAGAAAGTTATGAAGATTTAAATTTTCTAAAATAGAATAAGGAAGAGTTCTGAAATGCCAGTCTATGATTTTATCTATGGCTGCACAGAATAATGTTGTCATTAATGTTAGAAATGCAAAACCAGTTGCAAACTCTTAAGGACTAACATATATTATATATGATATAGACAGATTTGCAAAATTGAAAAGGCACAGAAAGGTGCAGCTAAAAAAGTATTAATTTTTTGTCAAAGAAACGAAGTACAGGGAGGGTTACATATCCAGAAAACTATTAGATACAGCCATAAAAGTGAATGTGGTGTAAGTCTTTCACCAGGTGAACACAAATTTTGGTGAAACTTATTCTCTCATATGTGATGACTTATGATTTGTACGATCCACATTGAATATTGTGAATTGCGCAGAAGTTTCCGCTAGAAAAGAAGAAAAAAGTATCAAGTGAGATTTTTAGTTTATACTAAGCATGAAACATGTCATGGTGGAGGAATCGTCAAGTGAGAAGCCATGCTGTAAAGACTCTGAATGCTAATAGCTAACCATGAAGACTCATCTTTATATGAGGTATATGAATTGAATGTGACAGACACTTCCACTGATAAAAATGAAAAGACTAAAGAGTTAAACATAAATTCCCGATAAAAGAAAAGGCAATTTTCATGTACCAGTGTAGAGGGCTTCGTCCGTCATTATCAAGGACATCTGGATCAGCATTCCATTTTGAAATTATGCAATATAGAAAAAATGTCTGACCATACTGAGCTGCAACATGAGTTACCTGCAGTCAAGTGAACATGATCAGAATAGCCCTGAGATGTAACTTGTACACCCAAAAATAGACAAAGAAGAAAATAAGCAAAAAACCAAAGAAAGACCCAAAATCGGACAAACCGAGGGAAACCCTGTTAAGGACCCCCGACCGCAGCCTAAGGGTACATCCATCAGGTTGCGGCCAAGGACGCACCTTGGCCAAGGCCAAGGTGCACCCCTCGGCCATGACCGAGTGCAACCTTTGGCTCCAGCCGAAGGCACTTCGCAACTTAGGCCAAGGCCACTTCCAGCCTTGGCCGAGGAATCTTCCCCCCGCCGCAATCGATGGCGGCCACAGTCGTAATCTCGAATATCCTTCCCGACACATTGATTATAACTCAAATGCCGCACAGAACGGATCCCGAGACACAAAATTACAAACCAACTCCTGATAAGAAAAGACACAAATCACTCCCACTGATGGAGCATGACACTAAATACAAAGAGCACCCCCCTCATTATAAGAAGGGACCTCATTCTTCAGAAACAGGTATGCTCTAAGCCTCCAACTCTACATACTTCTACTTTTTCTCCTATAGTATCTAACTTGGGCATCGAAGTGACTTTGGTGACATCCACCTGGTGTCACCACCATTTGCAGGTTCGGAGTGAAGCTATCCCTCAGAAAGACTTTGGAGGAGGAGCAAGCAGATTATATGCTTAGTCAGTCAGCATCAGTCCGAGGCCGAACGTGGGAGATTTTTGGCTGAAACATAATTGATGCTCACCAGAAGGTCAGATCAAGATTGGCACTATCAACACAGAGTTTACAGCATTAAAGTGAAACATAAATGTGCTATCTCAATCAATGCTCAAATACTGAAAAATCAATTTCATTCCAAAATGGTACATGGTTACAACACCATATGATAAGCCTCACCTACACTACTTGGTGAAATTAGAAGATGGTAGATCATCTGAACGTTAAACAATATGACTAGAATAAAACAAGTATGACCTTAATATATGTCAATGCCATTGACTCAGATAGTTTTCCCGTCAATGCCACACATGCTTTCACCTATATGCTAAGCGCTTCATAGTGCTACGAGAAAACCCATAATTTTTGCACTGTTCTGTTTAAAGTTTTTATTAAGTCTCCAAGTATACATTTTTATCTTGGCAACGTCTTATTGATCTTTTTATTTTAAGAGAAAGTTGTTTTTATCTTTACAAAAAATAAAACATCATTTGCTTCTTTCACTTCCAATGATATCCAATGATGTGCAGACAACATGTAACAAAATTAACCATCAACAATCTACGAAAATGCAACAATGCTCAAGTTACGGACATGCAGTTTGCTATAAAATTAGTAGGTACGTTCTTCGATTTTATTTAGAGACTGCACAAATTCTTTTCTCATCCTCTTCACAAAATTAGTTCATTCTTTCATTGCTATGAAATCCCCATGGCTAGCTTTCAGTTCATTTTCTAAGGTAATTTAAAGAACAAGAGACATAAAAATAAAAATAAAAACAACCTGGTACCCAAACAAATCAGCTGTGTTTACACGAGCGCCTTGTTGAAGTAAAAGCTCTGCAACCTGGACAGCACCACGCACTGCACTCCAGTGCAACGCAGTCTGCCCGATGTGATCAGCTGCATTAACATCTCCCCCTCGCTGGACAAAAAAGCAAAAGACACTTAATTATCTTCAAGCCCAGTGCTACATTAACATCCAAAGTGTACATTCATAGCGTAAATCACCTTAATACACCAATGGACTGCCTCGAATCATGTACCAACACAAGATTCCAGGCAATCCAATGGTGTATGAAGGTGATGCACACTTTGGATGTACACATTAATATTTTCTATCTTTAAAACCCCTACATTTCAAAAAGAAGAGAGAAACACCAATCTATACAACCTCAACATTACACAAACTAAGCACGCTACGTTCGAAAGAAGATCGAGAAACCTCATCAAGAACCTCAAACAAACCCTTCAATCCAAAATTCAAGAAACAGAAAAATTAAAGAAGCGAACAACACCAACCTCGATGATATACCGTGCAACATCGGTACTGTTGTTCAATGCCGCCCACTGTAAAGCGTAATACCCATCCTTATCTGGCTCAGAAACCGATAATCCTTCACATTCCACTAATCTCCTCAACTTCTCCATATCGCCGTACGTCGCTGCTGAGTACACATCGTTCCGAAGAATGTCATTGCTAAGCGCCTCTGCAGAAACGTCTCTTGCGTCCGCCATGGCCGTCCCATCCGTCATTCCTTCTCGATTACTCACTTCTCCTTCTTCAAGAACCTCGATCTCAGACGCCATTTTTCGCGATGAAATTAGGTCAATTTCGTCTGATCATTGGGAAATGAAGAGGAATTATTTTAAGTCTTGATCTTGATTTCTTTCAGAATTTTCAGTTTTTCGTCAAATTACAGAGAAAACGTGCGTGAATCGCCGTGGTTGCGAGCTTAATATTCTTTCGCTATCAATGTTCTTCAATAGCGCGCGCGAGAGAGTAACAGAAAAACGAGAAACTTGATCGGGTGGTCCGGAAAGTAACTTACAGCTTCTCGCGTGAAATTTCCTCAATCAACCTGAAAACGCCACGTTTACGTAACTCATCATTTGAACTGGGTCAAGTTTGCCTACGGTTCTAACCTGGGCGGTGTAAGAAAGTCAGTTAGCTTTTACCAATGCACTGAAATTACTGAAATACGCTCCTTAATATGATTTCCACCCATCATATTACTTTATTTATTGATCTGTTTTGTTACTACTGTTCGTAAATATTGACCATAAAATTAAAAAATTAATCACTTTTTAATTTTTAGTCATTATTTACTTAGATATAATAATATACTATTTTAGTTTTTTAATTTATAATAAATAACAAACTTATATTAAGATCATTCTAATATTTAATGGGATTTAATAAAAAAATATTAAAAAATTTAACTTTAAAGAACGGGTGTTGAAAAGTGGTAAGATAATTGACATAACAGTCATTAGGCCAAGAGTTAAATAAATTTTTTGAATAAAAAAAAGTCAAGATTAAGTCCTTAAATATTTTTTTATGATTAATATTTATTAGCAGCAGTAGAAAAAATATATAAATAATTATTATCGGAGGAGATCATATAGCGTTAAATTATTAAATTGATTATGAAACTCATATTAGGGAGGGTATTCAAGTAATATCTGCGCAGGGGCAAAAGCTAACTAAATGAGCTGAATAACTTTCTTACACGTGGTTATCTTAAACATTTGCCACGGTTACAACCGCACGAAATGCACATGTTGCATCCGAAGGTTCGGAAACGACAAAATCAGACGTGGACAATGGATAGTCGACGTGGCAGATAAACTGAGGATTAACAGGTTGCATATCTGCAGCGACAGTCCAGGCTCAAGAAACATTTCTCCAACTATAAAATATCTCAGAACCGACGCGACAAATACTACATTGTCTTCTCCGTTCGGTTCTCACTTGCGGATAAGAAGCTCATTCCAGAAAAATCTTAAACCCTAAACTCTCTCTCTCTCTCTCTCTCTCTCTCTCTCTCTTGCGCTGTGAGCAGAGCTATGGCTACGTTGGACTTAGCTACTACATTCGTAGGGTTACTGAAGCGACGAGCGAGCACGTCGAGGCTTCAAGCCACTAGTTTTCCATTGCTGTGGAGACACAGCGTTCGATCTCATTGCACTCTTCAAGCGTCTTCGATAGACGCGAGATTGGCATCGAGTTCATTGACGTTAAAGAGACGCGTTCGAAGGTTCTCAGCTGCAGCAGCTACGACGGAGAGCGAGACTTCCGATGTTTCGACGAAAATTCCCCCTGATGATCGGATTCCTGCTACGATTATAACTGGATTTTTGGGTTCTGGAAAGGTATATAAGCATTTGGTGAATGATTTGTTGGGATTGTTTGGATATTCGGTTGTTTGAAGCTCATTGGTGGAAGCAGGTTGGAGAGAATTTTGGGGAATTTATGAAATGTTCGTCGTTTTAAGCTTCTGGTTGATGTTTTTGTTATTTGATTATTCTATGGTTTGAATTGAAGGCAGGCATTTTGTGAATGACTTACGTATATGGATTTTCTTGTACAGACAACTCTGCTTAATCATATTTTGACTGCTGAGCATGGGAAAAAGATTGCAGTGATTGAGAATGAGGTATGGACTACTTGATTGCGTTCTTCTGTTCAAATACACTGAAAGTGGAACACTTTGGTGCAGTTCGTGTATTTTTGAGCATTGGTTTCAAACTCTCACTTTTTGCTGAAGAACAATTCTGGAATGAGAAAAGAAAGGAAAATACATAAGAAACGCACTATGGGCACTCAGTTTTGGCCCTTTGCCCATCGAATTGGATCATCTAGAATCATGTACCATCGTGTGATTTGAGGTGATACAACAAGTTACAATGGGCATAGTATCAAAAGTGAGTGTCCATATTGTGTGTTTCTGTGGCAATGCTCTTTATTTGACTATTTACCATCAAATCAGTTTTATGTTTCAAAAAAGTTTTGATGGTTGTATGTTGATGTGTTTTTTGTTTACTTTCTCTTTAACTTGTAGTTTGGTGAAGTTGATATTGATGGTTCTTTAGTTGCTGCTAAAACCACGGGAGCTGAAGACATAATTATGCTCAACAATGGTTGTCTCTGCTGCACTGTAAGGGGTGACCTAGTTCGGATGATTTCTGAATTGGTCCAAAAGAAGAAAGGGAAGTTTGATCACATTGTGATAGAGACTACAGGTAAGTAAGGTAGTTCTGTAGTGCTTCTGGAGCAGTTGAACTGTGCTGTTTATGCTTGTGTGCGACTTGCATTCAGATGTATGGTTTGTTATAAATATTAAAGGAAGGTGCATGCCCAATCATCCTTCTATCAAAGCTTATAGCTCAGTGATCAAATTTTATTTAGTTGGCTTAGGCCTTATATTAAACCACAGGGCACAGGGCACGGGGCACAGGGAACAGGGCTTAGGTCTTATGAAAGGAAGGTGCATGTTGTGAGCATAAGGTGCAGTAAGTCCTGAAGTTCTGATGGTAGAAGACATAAGAGTAATAGGAGATCACAAACACTAATAGTGTAGATATTGATTATCATCATTCTGTTAATCCTTGTGTGAAGTACTGGGGCTTCTCTGAGTCCATTTTTGTTGTTCTATCTGGTATCAGATCTCCAAGTTCCAACGTTACATGTTTCTGTGGTTTTTTGCCTACTTTCCAGGCTTGGCAAATCCATCACCAATTATCCAGACATTTTATGCAGAGGATCAAATTTTTAATGATGTCAAGCTGGATGGGGTTGTTACATTAGTTGATGCAAAACATGCTGATTTTCACTTGGACGAGGTTAAGCCCAAGGGGGTAGTGAATGAAGCAGTTGAACAAATCGCTTATGCAGATCGCATTATTGTAAACAAGGTAAGCTTTATCATTGACTTTCAAACGCGGTATATAGTCTTCCCATTTAATGCTGTTGTGCTCCATGTAGCTTCTAAAAAGAAAATGCAGTTTTTTCTAATCTTTTTGCTAGCATTGCTGTATTTATGAGTATCCTCATGTATTTAATTTCTGTTTCTTTATTGCGGGACTGATTGGTACTCTGCATTGCTCCTAGACTGACCTTGTTGGTGAGCAAGAAATTTCTTCCTTGATCAAGCGGATAAAGGTTTGAATTTGAGCTTCTTTGCTATTTTAAATTTGCTTTCCAGATCTTCTGTTTATGATCAATATTGTTAATCGCTCATTTGATTGTTATTCAAAACTGCATCTGTGTGCAGACTATTAATGGCATGGCTCATCTAAAGCGGACCCAGTTTGGCAAAGTTGATTTAGATTATGTTCTTGGTGTTGGAGGCTTTGATTTGGAGAGGTATTATTCCTTTAATCCTTTCCTTCTTTGATATTTTTGGGATAAATCAGCGACAGTTTGAATGTAGAAGTATGATGTCCTATTTTGGTTGTTGATTTAGTTTCGCTGAATAATTTTCTATATACTTATAAAACAAAAATGAAATTGCTGTAAAATTATGCCCCATTCTTTGAATTCAGTTGTTTTTTTAATTAAGAAGGAGGTTTTATTCTTTAATCGTCTATCCTGTACTGCATTATGTTTCTACGCATTACCTGTTGCTTCTTAAAAACTGTCATATGCAATTCAAAGTAAACACCAGTTGGATGCATAGACGACATTTTTCACGTTGCGCTTCTTTCAGTAAGTGCGTAGATATTAAACTTCTGCTCTCAATCAAGCTTGTGTTATGATTATAGTTAGTTGGGATCATAATCAGATATACTGGTCGAAGGTCTATTTAAGGAGCATCTATGTTGCATTTCAGTTTTTTGTGGTATTTTGACTTGTATTCCATGAGTAGACCTCATTGGTTTGTCTTGATAAACACTCATGAAGGGCAGATTTTCTTCAACCAGTCATAATTTGGACTTTTTGCCAATCCCATGTAGTTGGGAAAAGGCTTAATTGAGTTGAGTTGAGTCATAATTTGGATTTTTGTTTAATATGGAAGGCAGTGTTGTCAAGGCGGAAAGGCGGTGGTAGGCGGTAAACCTTAATTAGGCGAGGTGGGGCCTAGGCAGGATATAAAATATTTATTTAGAGGTCTCTGAAAAATTTATTTATTTATTCATTGGTTCCTCACTCCATATATATATATGCATATAATTATTAATTTAATTTATGTAATATAAATTAATAATTATATGCATAAATGTATTTAGCTTTGCAGAAGTCGAAGTGGAAGGAGGGAGAGGATTTCACAGGTTTTAACAAAAAAAAAAAAAGTCAAAAAGGCCCTTTAAAAAAAAAATTGCTTAGACCTCCCCAGACCGCCTAGGTGGTGCCACTACCCAAGGCGCCTAGGCGCCGCCTTGACAACAGTGATGGAAGGAAACTGTATTTCGTAATTTAGACATTCTTCTGCAGACATAAAGTTGCTATTCAGTCTTGAATTTTGAGCTTTGTTGCTTATGCCACTTGTTTGGTACTGGCTGAAGAAAAGACGATGCTGTGTGTATGTCACTAAGTTGTGCCAGCTTATGTTGGTGAACAATGTCCTCTCTCCTCTTTTTTTATGATTCTTATTTTGTCTGTTTTCTTCTTGGTGCTTTTTAGTTTTTAGTTCTTATTTTTCTCTTTGTTTTGAGTTATCTATTTGCCATTCTGTGTAATTCATTTTGTTTGCAAATGTCATTGCAAGTTGCCTATTTTTCTCCATCGTTGGTTTCCAATGTATTTGGATTTCAGGGACTTACTCATGTGGGATCTGCTATATATACCATCACTCAGATGCATTTGTCTCCATATTATACCACACCACTTTCCTCATTAGTACCTTTTCTGTGTGTAGATATGGCCTTGTGGATTGTTCCTTTGACATTCATATTCTTGTTTTTTGGTTTGAGTTCTGTTTTCTTTTTGTTTTTGTAGTTTAATAAGTGACATTCACTGTGAAATTCCAGGATTGAGAGTGTTGTCAATGATGAAGGCTCAAAAGATGACCATGCCAGTCATGACCATGATCATGACCACCATCATCATGAACATGAACATAAACATGGTATATATTGTTACAACTCCAGTAGAAATAGAAGCTAGTTTCCTTGTTGTAATGTATAGGAAAAGTAATGCAGTGGGACATATATGCAATTAAGCTTAATTATATATATGCAATTAAGCTTTGAATTTTGGTCAGATGCTTCTCAATAGTTACCATTGTGATGTTGTATCTTGGGAAAAGATGCCTTTTCATGGCATGTGTCTAATCTTTTTACCTTTTATAAGTGTCTCTGAGAAGATATTTACTATGTTTTGCCTTTGTGACATGCAGAACATCATCATGCTCATGATCATACCCATGATCCTGGTGTTTCTTCAGTAAGCATTGTCTGTGAAGGGAACTTGGATCTTGAAAAGGTTGGTTTAAGGTTTTTGCTTCTTGCCTTTTGTTTTAGTTAAACTCATGGTTCTTGTTGGAATACTGCTTCAGATCTTTGGACTGGGCATTGAAATTTCAATGAGAAGAGACTATTTTTTTTTTATTGATTACTTATTTTTTGGACCTAGCCTCTTCTAGCTTTCTGTTTCTCGTTCTCGATTTAGTAGATTATGCATCCAATCAGAACTACTCGATGATTGATAATTTTGCTAGAGAAGAAGAAACTTTGGCTAAACCCAACTATTCCTTCTTTGTGCTGCAGGCCAACATGTGGTTGGGCACACTGTTACTAGAACGGAGTGATGACATATATCGTATGAAAGGTCTCCTATCTGTTGAGGGCATGAAAGAGAGATTTGTATTTCAGGTGGGTACTATTCCAGAACATCAATGGTTCTGTGATTGTTTTCGAAATACGCTTCTGTTCTGGCTGATAGAACCATACTATTATGTCTTACAAGCTGAGTATAGTATGCTTTCCTTGTATAGTCGTACTCTAGATTTTTTGTTTGGATGCTGTTTTGTTGTATGGTTTCAGTTGTTCCTTTTCCATATATTTTGTTGTATGGTTTCAGTTGTTTCTTTTCCATATACGTGCCTTCTTTCAATTTTTCTTTTCCTTATTTTTGGGATAATCTTGCAGAAGAACTTTATATAATTTTTTTTTTTTTCCATTCCTTGCTGATTCCTGAGCTATCTTTGAATGTGCATTTGTGGATATGATTGCTAGGTGTATTGAATATTTTACTAAATTAGATTATTCTCTTTGGAAAAGCGATCTATCTTCAGCATCTCATTTTTTGTACATCCAAAATTTAGTCAATATTAGTGCACACATTGAATATTTATTTTTTAGATTTTATCTTAATCCTTAAAATTGAGTTCTCCAACACAAACTTCCCTTGTACGGTTACATTTTAGTCTCTTGTTTTAGTTACAAACTAGACCTCAGATGTTTCGAATTACTTCCCATGTTGAAGGGTGTTGATAACATGTTGAATAGGAAGTTGGGCTCCCTCCCCTGATTGGAACAATATTAGGTCAAACTTTATTATTTCTGAGAGAAGCTTAAATTGGTTGTTTAAAGTTTTAACTGAATAACTGTTAGTGTTTTGTGCCTCTGACATCATCTTTAATGGTGCAAGGATTTCCTTTTCTGCAATGGTTAATGTCCATTCTTTCTACATGGTGTGGTGCTTATAAACTGATGATGCTTCTATTTCTTGTGCTTGATTGATGGAACAGGGTGTGCATGATATCTTCCAAGGTTCCCCAGATCGGCCGTGGGGGCCTGATGAACCAAGGCTAAACAAGATTGTATTCATAGGAAAGAACTTGGATGGTCAAACCCTAGAAAGGGGTTTTAAAGCTTGTTTACTGTGATTGAAATGTCCCGTCTCCTGAGAGCAAAACTACCATATATAGTATGGAGAGGCAATCAGAATGTAAACTAAATCTTGTTCATGTACTGCATATAGTTTGAAAATCTTTCCTTTTAAAACAAATCTGCCAATGGTTTTGTCCACTAAGTATACCTGGATTTAGAAACAGTGTCTTTGTTAATCTGCACTCAATTCTTTCTTTTTTTGCTTTTTCATGAGGTATCCCTACATCCTTGGATATGGGATTAGTTCTCATTCGAGGCTGGAGCAGGAGCGGAATGGTGTACTTTCATCGAGGGTGTCATTGAAATTTTTATATAAGGACGACTTTGGGACCTGTGCATTTATTGAGCAAACTACTTTTTGGTTAATTTATGCATAGTTTAAAATTCATAGTTTGAGTAGACATGAAATTTTGTAATAAATCAATTGAGTAAAACAAGGTGATTAATTAAACTCGGAAGCAGTAGGCATTGAGTTGGGCTGGGTTTAAAGATGCCTATTGGGTTAAAAAAAAATTCGATATGACTTATTACATTGTGTTGGTATTTGATTAATCTATCCTGTGAACATCCCCCTAATTTGCTTCCAGTTGATAGGTTGCCTTAGAACGTAAATCAATTTCAACGGTCTTTTATAGAAGTGTTCATGGGTTGGTTCCATCAATTTTAAGCCGAATACTAACCTAGTTAAGTTGAGAGGGAGAAAATTTAAAATCAACCCAAATCAATAGTTCCTCCAAACGCAAAGTGAGTTGGTCTCACCCAGTTTTTTCAAAAGCAGGAAATTGTGTTTTTCTTGCCACACTTTGGTTACAATCAATTGTTGTCAAATGACTTTAAAAATACTTTTGATCTAAAAGCACTTTGAAAATATTTTTCCAAATGAGGCCATAACTTAGGATTGGTTTAGGATTTATTTATTTATTTTGAAGGGAGATTGGTTTAGGTTGAGGTGCTCTCTTTTTTTTTTTTTTTTTTTGAGAAGATACAAAACCTTACAATAATTCCGCACAAGTCGAGTTTGATGATTTGTCTCAGGGTTTGGGTTTTGGGTGTCTTACTTCCTCCCAATGACCTATTTAATTATATCTTAAGTGTCATGTCGAAATGTATTTATTTAACTCCCGCATGTCATGACTCGAACCCTCGAGTCTTCAGTTTAACGCTCAACTGCCCGTTGGTGACGTGGTCTATTTCGTCCATAGATTTTAACATTTCATTCTCATAAACTTGTTTTTAAAGTAAAATTTTACATGATATATTACTTATGTTAGTTTTATTATAAGATTTTAAACAATTCATTTTATTATTATTATTTTAACACCTGTAATTCATCCTAAATTAAAATGCCTACAGATTTTTACATTCAACCTCAATTTAATTTGCAAACCCATCCTATCACGAGATTTAGGTTGAGTTGTTTGGAATCAGGTTACTCGAATTGGTTAGTAAGGCAAAAATTTCTAGCTTTTGGTACACCATAAATAATAATAGCTAAATTCTCAAAATATTACAGCAGATATATATATTTTGGTAAAATATGATGCTCCCATAATATTTACACAACACAAAACAAAAAGAAATAATAATTTTTTCTTTTTTTTTTTATAATTTTTTTACTAACGAAGTCCAAAATTCACGGCTCTAACGAGAAAATCTAAAAAAAAGAAAATTTTAACACAAAAATGGTAACGAGAATTCCAGAGAGATGGAGAGAGAAAAACAGAAGGGTTTTGATGTAATTATCGCAAAACCCTACCAAGCCCTTCCTTTGGAATATCAATAGGACCAAAACCCTAGTGGTTGTTTTTACCAAAAGAACCCTAGCCCCGACTTCACCGTCTTCTTCTACACTTCCAAACCGTAGTATTTTTTACTCTCCTCTCATGGAATTTCTGAAACTCATCCTCTTATTCTCTTCTTAGGTTTTATTTTATCTCTTTTTTTTTTTCTTTTTTTTTTCTTTTTCCCTCCTCTCTCTTGCTCCTCTTGTGTTTGTAATTTTTTTCATCTATTCCTCTTTGTGGGGTGGTGTAATAATAAAGAATGGTTTCGGGTGCAATGGAGATTGAGAGCTGTAGCTCTCTTGCACTTGCTCTACAGAGGCTGGTTTGCTCTGTTGTGGAAGCTACGGTGGTGGAAACAGCGTGGTATATCTTGGCGGTATAGCTTTCAATCTCTTTCTGCCTTCTGTTCTTCTGTTTGTTTTTTTTTTTTTTTGATGTAAAGTTTATGTTTTTATCATGTGTTGTTGTTTTTGTGGTCTTGTCAAGTTTTTGTTTTTGATAATTGGGGCTAGGGTTTTAGATTTTCTGAAGAAATGGTAAACTGGGTTCTTCTTCTTTTCTTTTTTCTTTTTTTGTTTTTGAATAATGTTACAGTTGGTTGCTAGGGTTTTTGATGTGGTTGGGTTTTTATGTTGCTTAATATTTGAATACTTTGTACTGCTACTTTGAGTTTTTCGTTGCTGTTTAATTATTTGGATGGTGAGTCTGATGCAATTGCCTTTTTACTTAAAGGATTCTTCTTTGGATTTTGGCTCTTGGGAAGATTGGGTTCTTGTTTAACTGATGGGACTCACTATACAAATGGACATTTATGAAAAATTTAGTCATGTTTTATTAGGTTTGTTTTTTTTTAAACCATCATTGCTGTTTTCAGAGTGCAAAAGCTTGGAAATTTCTCCATTGATCTAGAATTGTCGTATTTTATCAGGATATTAAAAAAAGTTCGATTCTTCAGAGGAATCTTTACTTTTTCTTGAAGAACTATGATTGTGTGTTTTCAGATGTGTTATGCATCAGTAGTGTAAGTTTAATGTGGTCTTATGCCTTTCAGTTAATTTCACTGTTATTACTTGCAATGTAGAGAGGTTTGAAGTGTCCAAAAAATAGAAGAGAGGATGGGTGTCAAGTAATTGAAGTTGGCTTTTTAGCTTCTAATTTTTTATTTCTGTTTTTCTTATTGTTTTCAAGGTGTTGCCAAGGCGTTTGAGAAATAACCATCTCGGTGGCTGTTTAGGCCAACCCTAAGGAGGTTTTGAGCCTTTTAAAAACTTTGGACTAGAAATTTGGTCAAAAATCTTGCAGTTTTATAATATTAAAAAGTTTTAATTTTAATTTTTAAGTTTTTTGTGATTGTTTCTATGTTACCCGAACCCTTTACTTTAGCTCGACATACTTGTGCTCGACACTTCATGATACGACATGGGTATGGGATATATGTCCGACATTTTAGATTTTAAAATATTACTATGTAGATTCTTTAATGGAAAGAAGAGAAAGCATGAAAGAAGATAATGACTAATATGTGCAATTCACTTAAGAGGGAGCCCAAAAAGAACAATAAATGAGTGAAAAAAAGGAAAAAAAAACAACATATAATATAGCCGAGTCCCCTTATCCAAGAATTTGAAAATAAATGAGTCGGACTTCTAGATATGTACCCGTACCCGACACCCACACCCAAGTCCAGGTAACATAGGATCATTGTCTCCTCTTCTTCAAAAGCTAGTCTATAATAGGAGTGACTTTGGAGATTAGGAATTGTATAAAAGTTGTGGCCTTTGTGCTCGTGTCATATACACCTTTTATTTTTTTTTAAATACATAAATTACTCATCCTATTGTTGCATATTTGGTAGTATCTCTTTACTCTTATTTAGGTTTATTGATTATTACTTAATGAACTATGGTTTTATTTTTTGTAGAACAATTAGTTGCACAAGTTCATTACTTTTACCTGTGGTCATTTCATATTATTTTGAGTGCCAATTTTATATTTATATTTCAAATAATTTTATGTTGATTTTATATCATTGTTGGTGCTGATGTATGATTGAGTAAAAGTTTTCATTGATAGGCTATTGATTTTTTGTCCTTTTGAAATATTGTGTATGTTTGCAAACAATTGGGTACATTTATTTTGGCTAAGTCTTAAAATATGCATGTTTTCTCTTTTTTACATATTATTTTTATTTTTTGAAAATAAATAATTGTGATTTTATCATGTGAATTGTCAATTTTTCCTAGTTTCTTGTTTTTTATTCAATTTTTATTGTTTGTTGTTCTCTTGAAGGATGTGAAGTTATTTATAAAATATGAGGGACATATAAATATTTATTTTTATTCTCGCTGAGGCCTTACTGGTCACCCCCTAGACACCACCTTGACAACATTGCTTTCTCTTTTCTCTTTAATCATGTCTCTTGCTTTAGAAACATTTATCAATTTGTTTTGTGTGCCTTGCTTCTGATGAAGTTGAATTCTGACACCATTGTTACAATTTAAATCTGCTTTGGTTGTAGAGGACTTAGGAGAGAATGCTTGAGAAGAGTTTTGTGGTGGGGGGAGAGCAGATAATCAAGTTGTAAAAGTAGATGGAGTTGGTTTTTATAACTTCCTGCTTTAATTGGAGTTCTTTCTTTAAACTCATTCATGACCTACAGCATTATTTGTTCGCTATATTTGCTCTCTACAACTGAAAATCTTGAAACTTTTATTGTTGCCATTTATCTTGAAATCTGCACCTTTTCTCATCTTATCATTTTATCTAAACTTTGTATTAGGTGGGATCTCTGCCTAATAGTACAAGTGTATTGCCAAAAGAACCTGGCATAGATCAAAGGTCAGCATTTTTTTCCTTGTGGTTCTGAAGTTTGTGCTATTTAGTGGTTTGTTTTTTGAACTATTGCAATGAACATAATTAAAGAGTGGGTGTCTATCTGCTTCTCAGGTTTCCGATAGCTGACCTTCACAGATTGGAAAAGCCTGACCCTGAAAATAAAGATGCTAGTGAAACAGATGACGATGATGACGACGACGACGATGCTGATCAAGAAGATGATGATGATGGTGGTGATGAGGACTTTTCAGGTGATGAAGACAATGATGATGAAGAGGGAGACCCTGAGGATGATGCAGAGGCCAACGGTGACGGAGGCAGTGATGATGATGACGATGACGATGACGATGAAGATGATGAAGATGGGGAAGATGATGAGGATGAGGAAGACGAGGAGGATGAGGATGAGGAGGTGCCCCAGCCACCTTCTAAGAAGAGGAAGTGAGTAATTTGTAGGATGTCTTTAGTTTTCGTTATTTGGGTAGGAAATTTGTGGTAGGAAGGGTTCAGGTTGTCTGTTTTAGTAGGCAAATTGCTATCCTGTTCAAAACTCTTCTTTTTTTGTGTCTATGTTACAGTTTCATTGTCATATATATTACATCTTATTTAACAAATGGAGGGGCAACAATCTTTATTAGTTATTGTTCTTTCCCTTACTTGGTATTGAGAATGGGGTGAAAAACATTTTCAGGGTTGTGTGGTTCATAAACCAATACAGATGGTGAACTAATAACCTTGTAGTTAGTGTTAATTGTTGTTTTAGAAGGGTAAAGCGCCACCAGAGTCAGGTAGCCCTAGTGTATTTTGATGTGAAATTCTGTTGAGGGGGTTTTATTTGTTGTCAGCAGTAATTGCCCACATCTTTGACTGCAGTATGTATGGAGAGTGAATGATTGACAAACTGTGGTATTAAAAAAGGGCCGAATTTCTTTTTGGGACAAATTTCACTTTATATGTGAAAAATCATTGAATTGATTTACCTTTATAGTCTCAAATTGCAGAATATCAGTACGGTACAAACAGTTATATTGGGATTATAGGTTTGATTTGTCATGAAAAGTTTTAATTAAGATTATTGAATAACAAAATTCTTGTTTATTAGAACCTTACATGATTAGGTTGGGATTCTAGGTTTGATATTATGGAGAGAGAGATTGCTTTTTATTTGTTTTATAAATACGATTAAAAGGCTCCTTCTGGAATAAAGCAAAATAGAACATAGGTCTCATGCAACAGGATGCGAGAGGAAGTAACACGTTGAACCCCTAAGACAGATTTCCAAAATGATTTGTGTGGACGCTTGTGCTGCCACTGGCCTCTATGCTCAGTTCCGTTGGTGGGGTGGGGGGATTAGTGGTTCCGTAAGGTGACCTAACACCCCTCGAGAGAGTTCTCGGGGTTATTGGGGTTGTTTCTTCTCAAAAAAAAAAAAAAAAAAAAGGTTTTTCATTTATCTATTGATTTCACGGACACAACTTTGTTTCTGTTTGAGAAATTATTAAAGCTTAATTCTTGGGTTTCTTTGTTGCTTTACCTTCATTTAGTTTTTTCCTTAAACCAACGGTGGGTTAGCTCTGCGGTCGAGTGCAAGAGCACCCGAACCGTGCCACCCACCACGATGTTGGTCAACGGTAAGCAAGGGTATTTGTAATTGTGTCCCAGAGAAATTAGTAGGAATTATGATATTCTTGATACCCGCTGACCTAAAAAAAAAATTTCTTAATCTTTTTAATCTTCTCCTTAACGGTGGTTTTCACAACTTACAGGTTCTTGCCAATTCTGATCCAAAGATGGAGGTTGAATTCCTTGTTGACTACCATGATATGTATAGTAGGCTTTTTCTATTTGAATTTAGAATTAAAATTGGACGAGGAGAGGTTTGTTAAGAATGCATGGATAAAAATAGTCTCACATTAAATATGTACAAGGTCATTGCATAAAATATAAATTTGGACCTTTAAACATTATGAAATGAAATGCAAATCACTGATTCACGGATTAGAAAAACAGTTATTCCATTTCCAGATAACTAACATGGATCATCACCATCTTTGGACCTTTAAGCATTATTATTAGTAAGAAAGCTCCATGCATGATCTGATACAAACTCAGAATATCTATGTATCAAGAGCAGGCAACCGTGGAGCTGACGGGAGAAAAAGGAAATTTATTATCCCAAGCATACTTGAACTTGAGCTGAGTGAAACCATGAAAGGGTTGGTCTTTGCTGAGGAAGCAAAATTCACCATCACCATCTTTTTGGAGAATTGCAGGGTCCACTTCCTCAACAGTACTGAATCCTAAACACTTCAATTTCACTTCCATCTGTATGCATATGCAGTTGTTGCTCATTGTCACCTCATACTCTGTTTTCCCTTCAACCAATGCTCCTGTTTCTGCTTGTGCCACCGTGATGTCCTCAAAAGAACAATAACACATTCCTGCAAATCCCAAAAAATCAAAACCCAATTACAATATTGCTTAGTTTCAATTTATAGGAGAGAAGAAGAACCAACTTGGACTATAACTAATTACACTAACATCACCTAAACATGGAGTTGGTGCCGTTGGTAAAAAGGTGACTCTAGAATTCAAAGGTTCTAGGTTCAACTCTTGTCACTGTCTCAGGGGTGAGGAGGATTAATGGGTCAGGAACGATCTGATACCTCCTCAAAAGTGTGGTATGATATGGATGGTGATGAATTTGATTATATAACTAACTACTAACATTATTTCTTTTGAAAAAAAACAAAAAAACACTAACATCTCTTAAAAATGAGAGTCTTGAGTTCAAATCTCATATCAAGCAGACCACTATTTATATTTTTTTCAATACGGTCTAAGAGGTTCAGATATCATTGAATGTATATATGGACTTTGAGAGAGGGACTTCGAGTACACTCGGAAAGTGTATTCGAACACTCAGTCCCTTGCAGGGTCGGTCCTGACTATTTGGGGCCCAGGGCAAAATATATACATGAGGCCTTTATAAACATTAATAAATAAATATTTTTATAAATATTTTGGATATATTACAACTACATATTTTTATAAATAAACAAATAGTTTTATAAATAATACATTACAACCATATCCAAAATATCAAAATAACCCATCACAAAAATAAAATAAAATAATTCAAATATATTTACAAAGGTTCCAAAAAACAAAACATTACAACAAATCAAAGTACCCAAAAAAACTTTTCTAAGGTTTTTATTAAAAAACTTATTTAGTGCTCCTTTTTGAGATAGACTCAATTGTTCTAATCTTTTTTTTTTTTGTCTCACATTTAAAATCATACTTCTTAATACACATATTTGTTATCATAAACGACACAAAAAACACAAACACACATATTTAATACAACTTAAAACTACAAAATCAACGCTATAAAAGATACAAAATTAACACAAACAACAAATTATATTTCACATAAACGTTTAATATAACCTAAAACTACAAAATCAAATTAATAAAACTACAAAATCAATGAGAATAGAAAATTATCACAAAATCTCATATAAATATCAAAGAGTAATAAGTTTAAGAAAATGTTTGATGTTCGTTGACCATTTTGACAACTTCAAACTTATTGATAAAATTGTTGTACCTAATTCAAATAAAAAATTATACAAAATTAAGTACTATGTTTGAATTGTAAAAGAAAGAAAAAGGGTCGAGGCGTCGATGTCGCGCTGTGCGACAACAGTGATAGCCCGAGCACTGCTAAAAGTAGAAGAAAAGACCAAAGAAGAAGGAAGAAAGAAAGAAAGAGAGACGAAGGAGGAGGAACAAGAGAAGAAGGAGAAAAGAAGTTGCGGACGTAGTGAGATAGGGCAAACTGGCAGAGGCAGAAGAATAAGCAGTAGCTCACCAAACATCGAAATGCGGACGGAGCGTTGCCGTCATCTCACTCATTTGCTCAGTAGAAGTCACACTTGGTTAGGATTTCAATAGACACAAATTGGGATTAAAGGCGATGAACATAGAGTAATTTTTTTTTTTTTGAATAGAGGGAAGTAGAGATTTTTGGATTAAATTTTTTTTATAAATGAGTAAAAACCAGAATTAAAAAAATAAATATAAAAAAAACCTATATATAGGCTTGGGGGCCCACAAAATTAAGGTTACAAACACAAATTACAATTAGGAGCGACACGACAGAGAGTAATTTTTTTTTAAATAGACAAGAAAGTGTAAAATTTTTGGATTAAATTGAGTAAAAAAATAGTAAAAACAGAATTAAATTTATATATATAGGGGGCCCCACGAATTGGGAGGGCCGAGGCGGTCGCCCCTCGGATCCTTGCACAGAACCGATCCCTTGAATCAACATCAAGCCGTCCAATACACAGCTCCATATAGATCTAGGGGATATGGGGCTCAAACCAAAGTCTATTGCATGTAACTTTATTAAAAACATTCTAGAAGGCCCAGACCGGAACCCGTAACCAAGAAGAAGAAGCAAAGAAGATGACATGTACCTTTGGCCAGGAAACTTAGAATGACAACTGCAAAGAGGGATTTGAGAGCAGCTTCCATTGTAATGAAGAATTTGAGAAATGCTTTTAATTTTATGTGGGGGAGAATTGTTTGTAGGTAGTGTTCATATATAACATCAAAAGGGTTCAAATTAAGAAAGTGATCATAAGAAATCTGTTTCTTTTGCCTGTTCAGCTTTATTTTAATTCTATGTGGTCTTATCTGTTCTACGTTTTGAAATCTAACGTAAGCAGGAGACCACTAGTGACTGGGTAGCATTAGGAATAACAGAATCTTGGTCTAAATTTAATTAAAAATCTGAAAAATCTAAATAAGATACTAGAAGATTGTGAGCATTGATTACTGAATTTAAATTTATTTCCTAATTCAGATATTGCTTCATACATTTCTTATTCTTTGTAGTTTCTATGTTTAGATTTGTATGAATTAAATTAATGATTTTGGTGTATTAATTTTATTTATTAGAAATACATCTTCCATTTCAGAAAAAGAAGAATTTTAGACATTATGATTGGCATTATCTCCAAAATAAATGTGCCATTAGAGCATTGTTTTAGTGATAAGGTGGAGTATATATGATTTAAAAGAGTTAATTTGCTCTTTTATACTTTATTTATTTAACTGAATAGTATAGTTGTTTATAAATGAATTAGACAGCTATACAATAAATTAAAGTTAAATAAAACTAGAGTTAAGCCTATATTAAAATTGAGTATAAATGAATAGACAAATTTTGAAGAGATTAAATGTGTTACTATGTATATGAAGCTTATTTTTGTATTTTTTACAAATTTAAACATGAAAAACAAGAGGTTAAATGTTAGTAAAGACATTTGCATTTATATAAGGTAGAGCATACACAACTCAACTAAAGTCAATTAAGCCTTTTTTTTCAACTATATGAGTTTGTTACATGAATTTGTTTCTTCCACTTTACTCCATTATTGGCTAAGTCAGAATTTAAATTATAAGAAATTAAATCTTTATTAATTATCTTTATTCATGTTATATTAGGTTTCTCTACCTCTGTTGTTACCAATGTAGTGTTAAGAGGTCACGCTTTCTAATTGTTACATTCAAAAACTTACAATGTATGTGTTCAAACCACCTTAGTCAGTTCTTGCTCATTTTATCTTTAATTAGTGCTACTCCTACTATTTCGTTTCTAAGTTTATCTTTTGAAGTTTTATTATATATCTATCTTAACATTTGCGTTTTTGTTATACTTAGTTTGTTAAAATGTTATTTTTTATTTGCCTAACATTATGTTCTATATAACATGGTTGGTCCGATAGCAACTTCATAAAAATTTTCTTTTGACTTCAATGAGATGTGCCGAACCATATAATTCTCTACAAGCACTCTTCTACTTGACATAACATGCTTGAACTTTATGGTTCACATTGTGGATCCCAAATACTTAAAATTTTCACTCCTTGACATGTCTTGACTTTCAATCTTCACTAGTTATGTATTTCTATTTATACTTTCACTAAAATTATATTTAATGTATCTAATTTTAGTCTTACTAATCTTGAACCCTTTAGATTTTAAAGTCTTTCTACAAACCTCTAGCTTAACATTTACTCCGGATGTAGTTTCATCAATCTGTATTAAATCATCAACAAATAACATAAACTATGAAATATCTTCTTGAATATATTTAGTCAATTCACCCATAATTAGTACAAAATGATAGGCTTAAAGACATATTCTTGGTGTAAACTTATTGTAATTGAAAAGTCATTATTTTCTCCCATATGGTTGATTTTACAATGGTTTTTGTCCCGTCATACATATTTTTTTTTATCAATTCAATGTACTTAATTGTAACTCCTTTTTTTTTCTCCTTAATACCCACCATATTATTTATTTAGGAACTTAATTTATCATAGGCTTCTCTAAAGCATCGCTGTTAAGCTAAAAAAGTTAGATGATGTAAAAATAAACCAAAATAGTAGGGAGTTAAATATATTATATGTAAGTGTAAGCACGTGTACAAGAGGTTAAATGTGTTACCATATGATGCACACTTTTAGGGGTGTAATGGATTCGGGGTCGAGTCAAAACTCAATCTAACCCAAACAGTTCGGGTTGAGAACAATAAAACTCAACTTAAAATAGGTCGGGTTGGTCATTCAGGTTAAGATGACTTAATTTTTTTATTTATTATTTATTATTTTAAAGAAGATGACTTGAACTTTAGAAGAAAAAAAATTAAAAAAAAAATTAAGAAAAAGAAAAAAAAAATACAAATAAAGAAGAAGAAGAAACAAAAAAGAAAAGAATGATGAAGAAAAAGCAAACCCAAGAAGAAGAAAAAATAAAGAAGAAGAGTTTTAAGGGTTTCATTAGTTTTGCAACTTGATAGCTTTAGGGGATAAGAGTTTTAAAGGTTAATGTTCAATTCGATTCGGGTTGGGTTCTAAAGGTGTCAACCTATGACCCAATCCAAACTGTTCAAATTAAAATTTTTGAATTCAACCTGATCCAAACAGCTAGATTACTTGAACCCAACCTATTGGGTTATATTCGATTAGGTCACTTAGTCGATTTGACTTGCACCCCTAGGCACTGTTATACCCTTCCCATTTTTTTTTTTTGAAAGAATACCCTTTTCATTAAACATTACTAAATAAAAACAAATAACAATCACCACGTTAGCTAGGTATAATGTACATTTTTTGTTGGATCTTATAATATTTGCATTAAATGCTATGTAAGTTAAAAAAAAACGTTTTGCAAGACCGTAACACATTTAAACATCAATAATTTGAGGAAGAAACTGGATTGATTTTGATGGAGCATTTATACAAAAACTGAATATATGGTCCCTATTATAGTACACAGATTGCTATCTTATTTTTTGGGAAGAAAAATAAGATAAGATTATGCAACATGGTACAAGGACAAAGGGAAGCCATCCAACAAAAGTGACATGAAGCCTTCTTTTAGGATCCATCCTGAGTTCAAGTTGAAAATGTTTTTGAGACAAATCATGTTAGTCAACAGGGACTTCGACCTCCATCTTCAGGCCAGAATTTCCAAGAATCTGCAAGTTTTGAGAACCATATATTAAAAGTAAATTAAAATTCTGATGATAATAAGAGAGCAAAATGACCCAACTGATAAATGCAATTGTGAAGCACTATTCAGGCATTATGATTTCTCAAACAGAAACAAAACACTAGTCAGTAATAATTAATTAAAACTTTGTGTATAGTTTTCATTTATTAGGGTATGTTAGATTTTGAATGTAACTCCATGCAACCCAACAAGTAATGCTGCAAATCCATATAAGCATCCTACCATGTTGCAGTTACCTCAACCCTCTTATGACTTCATTTATGCATATTTTGTACACTATTAGAAAAACCTCTTTCTTCTTGCCACTCCTTTGTAAGTTTCACTATCATTAACTAATTTTCTAGACCTCATCATCTAGCTTTACTGCAAAGTTTACATTCAAATAAAGATCAGCAACACATCTCATATCATTGACAACCAAAGTTTGTGTCCTACATCAACCTCGATACCTATCTAATTTCTTTTTTTTTTGGACAGAGAAACAACTATAATCCCATAGCCCTCCCCTCCCGTGGGAAATCCGATCCATTAGGGACCGACTAATACCCACACCAACAGACATTGACAAGATGGTCCCTCAAGGACACCCACAATCAGCCAGACCTTGAGAAACATCACGTGTGGGACGGGTGCAATGCTTCCCCCCAAAGATGGGGCCTACTCGATGGGGACCCATGGGTCCAATGAGAGACTCCACGCGCCACCAAATATTTATTAATCTTCCCGTGACTCCGCGATTGGAACCTCTGACCCCGTGTAATAGATGTCCTGCACAAATCACCAAACCAACGTGCTGTTGGCGATACCTATCTAATTTCAAAGCACAATTTCTTAACATAATGCCAAAGTCACCCTACATATAAGATGTAAAGAAAACTCCTTTGGAGAGTAGAATAGAAGAAGCAACAGGGAATCATCTGAGGCGTTTCTTGGTGTGATGACACAAAACAAGATTTCCCTCCAGCATAAAATACTCTAATTACTAATTTGTTCATCTGGAAGGAGTCATATATTACATCTTTTCCATTTCTTCTTGGTCATCTTTGTTTTCCTCTCCTTTAGCTTTCAATGCTCCACAAGAATAACTTAGTTTTACTAATTGTGAGACTCTTTTGCCTTCAACATGTGTTCTGTGAGAAGTATCTGTAATTGAGGCAGCTGGAGGACTTTCTTCTCATTTTCTCATAATTTTGTTGCCTGGCTTATAGTAACAGCTCATTTGAAGTGGTATTATTGTGGGACAATACTCAGATCACCAACTTTTGGTGCAAGGGGTCACATGAATTGGTCAAATCACTAATGCCAAGTGTGATGTCTCAAGATCAAATCCACTACCTGCCTAACCTCAAGTATGCGCTTTCTGGCATACACGCTCCCATGGGAATTGTTTGACAACTTAACACCAACTTTTTGGGCAAAATTTGAGAATTAGGTCTGCAACTCTTCATTTGATAGCATATTTATGCATGGAAGCAAGGGACCTAATTCAACATGCAATGCAGCTCATTCAAAAGTCAGTCGTAAGCAAGATTGAGAGAGTATTGGTCGATTATCGAGGAGACTACTTGTTTATTTTAAAAGGATTCTAATTATCTTATTTAAGCAGAATTACTGTAGGAGGATGCAAAGTGGGTATTCAAGATTCCTATAAATAATGGGTTTATAATTGGAATTAGGATTGATTGACAATGGAATAAAAAAATATAATTCTTGATCTCTTTTTATTTCTTCTTATCTTCTTGGTGCCGAATCACTTTCTAGTAGAGGAAAGGCCCTCTCTCTAGAGGTAGTAGATTAACTCTTATTCATTCCGTTCTCAAGGCCATTCCTACATGCTATCGTCCCTCTTTAGTATCCCACTTGGAGTAGTAGAAAGAACTGAGAAGTTGATAAGGATCTTTTGGTGTAAATGGGCAAATGAAGAGAATAAGGATAGTGTATTCAGACCCAAGGAACTATCCCATTGTGGCTTGGGATAGTGTCATCAGACATAAGGAGAAGGGAGGCCTGGGCATGGGGAACATTAAAGCTATAAACAAGGAGTTAGCGGACAAATGGTAATGGCTCCTTCCTTTGAAATAGTATTCCTTGCAAGCCAGAGTTATTAAAAGCAAACATGGGATGCTCAATAATGACTGTGACGTTGATTCAACAAGTAGAATTACCCATAGGAGTCTTTGGAAATTCATCAGTTCTGTCTTTCACGAGTTCCAAAACCACATCATTGTTTCCTTAGGCAAAGGGAATTCCATTTGTTTTTGGGAGGACAAACGGTGTGGTCCTTCCCTCGCTACCTCATTCCTGTCTCTCTATAAGATCTCAAGTATGCATTTTAGGCCAATTTCCTCCTTTATTCAAAGAGATGATTCTGCAAGCACTAATGTTTCTTGAAATTTTAATTTTGTTCATAACCCTCATGATAGGGAATTTAGGGAAGTTGAGGGGCTGTTAAGGAGACTTGAGGGTGGTGAGAATTAGAGAAAACCTTGAAAACCTTGAGGATAGATGGATTCAGTGTGGTGATCCTGCTAGTGCCTTTACTTTTTAAATTTTCTTATATACCCTCATTCAATCCTTCCCTACATACCCATATTCTTAGTTCTTAATTCATTTGAAAGGTTTAGCTTCCACCCAAAGTCAAAATTTTGGCTTTGCTAACCAATAGTGGGTTGGTTCAATGGTTAGGTGCAAGCGCATCTACCTTGAAGGTCTCGAGTTCGAGTCACCTCCCACCACTTGTTGGCCAACAACGTTCTTGAGGGTTTGTGGCCGTGCTCTAGAGGGATTAGTGGGGACGTAAGTCCCTGATACCCGCTGATCTCAAAAAAAATAAAAATGGTTTTGCCTGTTTCTAGAAGGAAAGTGAATACCTGCATAATTTGCAAAAGAGAAGGCCATATACGTGTGCATATCCCTAAAATTTCTGTGTTTTGCACAAGAATGAAGGAGAAACTATCAATGCAAGTTTTCTCAACAATTGTGGAGGGGAATTTAAGATGGACTATACTTTGTCATCAACAATCCAAGACATTTCTTGGTTTCCAGATTCCCTCCCATTCGTAGGTGTTTTGTTTTCTACGGAGGACAGTCATCATGGCCATGGTCCGGTCCATATAGAGTGAAAGGAATGATAGGATTTTCAATTAGAGGGGCTATAGAAGGGGCTCGCTGTGGGACTATCAAGTTCAGAATAAGTTTGTGGGTTGTGTCAGGTTTTAAGTGTTTGAGGCTCTCATTAGGTGCCTTGGGTAACAAATAGGCCCATCTTCTGCAACTGGTGCCTTTCAAGGTCCTCTTGACCCTTCCTTTTATTAATATATCTTGCCCGTTTCTTAATAAAAAAAGAAGACTTGGAACTGAGCTACCTTCTTCATCCTTTTGCAAATTACAAGCTTTCTAGTTGTGAAATTCCAGTTCCCTGTACTGTTTTATGGATGAGTGTGCCTCTCCCCTTGTTCAATAAGACAAAATAATGGTGTTTAAATTTCTTTCCATATTAGACATTGCTGTCACTGTCTATCACACATGGTAAGGAATTGAGCTAGCTAAGCACATTAGCTCCTTTTAGTGGTATATGACCTTAGATGAAGTTTCAAAAAAAGAAGAAGAAAAAACAGAAAACTGTAAAGCACCATATGAGAATAATTAGTAATGAATTCACGAGTAAATCAAATCTAGAAACAACATTAGCATGATACATATTACATAGTCCTCAAAATCTTGTAGCTTTTTGTTGGATATGGATGAGAAGAGAGAATTGGACTACCTCTCCATCTCTGCCACAAAGTATCAAATGGGTGGACTCAAACTCTCCCCAGTCCTCTACTATATAAAGGAGGGGCCTCTCTTTTGGCATGATTGACAAGGTCTTACAATGTGGAATATTGTATCACTCATTGCAGTCACAGATCTGCCTTAGTTGGTGGGACATGGCTTCAACAAACATTAACTGCTTTATTACAATTGCTTCGAAGGCATAATTTTAATTATACACTTTTTTTTTAATATATTTTATTATAAAAATGTAGTTTCATAGTTAATCAGGTGAGAAAATCTATATCAGCCCTAAGCTTTTAGACTACTAACAAACAGTTCCATATGACAAGATTGAGAAACCAAAATTGGAATGGAAAATACCTTCATGAAATCATCTATTGACAAAGAAGATGATCTTGTATAACCAGCTTCCTCCAAAACATGGCTCAACACTTGCTGAAAGAAGTATAAGAACAACACATGGAGTAAGAAACTTCCTATATTTACAAACTAGTAACCATGCGACCATGCTTCATGCAGTGCTATACACATATAAATTGGTACAAAATATACTCAACTAAGCCTTTTCCCAACCACGTAAATCTGTACAATATGAATAACTTTATTTCTGTTTACTTTGCTTCAGAATAGGAAATCACTAATGATCCTAGGCTAATATTATTATTGTAAAAACTCTTTCAATGCTATCCATACAATATAAAATTAAGGGGGAAAAATTTGTATTCGCATATTATATATCCAGTGTTAAGAAGAAGAAGAAGAAGCTAGGAAGTTAATAAGAAGTTTTATGGATATGGATAAGAAAATATGTGGCTTTCAACAAAAAGAAAAAGAAAAAAGAGCAGCCTAGTGCATGAAGCTCCCGTCTATGCGGGGTCCCGGGGAAGAATGAGTAATGAATGATATTATTGTTCCTTCAATGGAAAAAGAACTATAAAAATGAAAGGAAATAATATTAGTGTACACCTGAAGAAACGATCAATTTCCATTTTGAGAACATAAAAACATAATCATTATATGATAATTATAATCTATCCAACAACAGTCTGAATTTGAGTTGCAACAGAGATCAACAAACAATAGCCTAGTTCATAAAACTCAACTCAACTTAACTCAACTAAGTTTTTTCCCAATTACATGGAGTCGGCTACATGAATCCGCTTCCTCCACTCCTCTCTAATTATTGATGCCTAGCAAACCTTACATACACAACTCCAAGTAAGAAAATGTAAAAGCGAAGTGGATTTTTGAAGTAGACACAAGCTTATGAGATTTTTGAAGTCATTACTCCTGATAATGTATAAAAAAAAAAATTAAAAAAAAACTTGATAATACGGTGTTCTAACCACATGTCACCCCTTATGAAAATTTAATGACTCAAAAATATGCATCAATAATTCAAAACATAGTATACAAATAACTAAAAGATACCTCTCTTTGCTTTTCTAACATGAAAGAACCGGACAAATCACGCAATACTGCCAATATATCATTGAAAGTCACCTTCCCATTAAAGTCTACATCGTACACTTTGAATATGACTGAATCACAAGCCAAGAATAATTGTTAGTATTACAACTAAGAAGAGTGAATAACCTAAAACTCTCAGACACATGATGTGAGAATAATTACAAGAAAAATCATATCCACCCATTATTAAAATCTACGAAATTATTTGGAAGACATAATGAAAGGCTACCAAAATACTATATGTTATAGACATTAAAAGAGTTGGGGGGGAGGGGGGAATCATCTACATGATCAATGCATATCCAATGAAAGTCTGATTTTGGCAGTCATAAATACTGATTCAGTCCAAGAACCAAGATTTCTGATACAGAATCAACCCCTCAACTCCAGTCCTCCCACAGTCTCAAAATGCTTTTTGGTTAACTGTCTTAGCGGGGAGGCATTCTAAGAAGATTAGTAGATCAACTAGAAAAATGAAGATGATGGAAAATCGCTATGATAAACAATTAAAAAATGTAGTAAAATGATGAAAGCTATTTACGTTCAATTTTCTGTTCAATACTAGCTTTTGCGCTAAAAGCGGACAAGAAAGCCACAAAGTCCTTGAAATTCAAACCATCAACCATCTTAAGCAGCCTCTGCAGCCAACAAACACACAGATGACAGAACCCCCCCACTCAGTCAAAAAATCAAACACTTAACATGCAAAAATAAATAAATCAACACATACACAAAGGAACAAAAATTCCCCTCAAATTAACTAACTAATACCTGAGAGAGGGGATTAACGGCGAATTCCGGAACCGATAAGAATTCATCAGCAGAGATGAAGCCTTTGGCGTTCCGATCCAATTGGCAAAATCTCTGGTAAAGCGACACGATTTCGTGTTGAGAAACTGAAACAATTTACACAAACAGAATCAAATTCCCACATTACTTCAAAACTCCAAAAAAAGAAAAAAAAAAATTAAAAAGGAGGGGAAAGTAGAGAAAGAGGAGCTTTACAAAGATGGTTACAGTGTTCTTGAACTTCTTCGATATCGTATTGAGTGAGCATCGAAGACGCATTCCCCATTAATTAATCTAGAGAACAAAGAACAGAACCAAGAATTGCAGAGAATTAAGCAACAAGAACCAAACCTTGATGACGAAGAAGTAAGGATTGAGATGAAATGGACTAAAGCGAGTCTTTGATTTAAGAAAGTTGGGTTGGCTTGGCTTGGCTTGGCTTGGGCTTCGACATCATCGACGAACCGAAAACGGTTTTATTGGTTTTCTCAAGGTTTCGTCCCTAGGCCTAACGCCAGCCCTCTCTACCTAGAGATGCACAAATCAGAATCTCGAGTACTTTATTTTCCTTTAAATTAGTCAAATAAAATAAAACTATGAGTTAAAGAAAAAATTCCGGATAAAGTTAGAAATATAAAGATTGAAATCGAAAAATTGGCATTGGAATTAGAATGTCGATGCAAGAACCAACCAACACCAGAACCGGAAGAAGTGGATGCAAGCTATGAACTTGTTAGCTATAAAAGCTACCAAACTCTAACCTACAAACCCGCAAAGGAAGAAATAGAGGTTATCATCAAAAGTATTGGTACGATGCTAACTTAAAAGTCTCTTATACCTAAATCAAAGCTGAGCCTAAAATAGTAACTTACGTAAGAGTTTACTGTTACTGAACAAGGACTTTCTTTTTTAGAAAGATGTTCAAATGTATTTATAATAGAGTGTCAGTCCTTACATGATAGAAACAAATGATATTGTGGTCCCTTACTCAAGAGTGGTCCACTCTGGGATGTAACATTTGTTTATGAGTATGACCCTAACTTTATAACTACTTCATTAATGGAATAAGTCACCTTGTTATATGAGGCAACGTCCTCTTTGTTTTCCAAATGTTTGAGCTTTATGGTCCCACCATTCGGCCTCTTTGTTTTCCAAATGTTTGAGCTTTATGGTCCCATTATTTGTTGTTTGTGGCCCTAATATAACATGCGAGCCCAACACCTACCCCTAACATGAGTTACACTGAGGGAGTTCTGGAGGTCAGTACCTTGCCTCATATGCTCGGTAGCATCTAAGAGCTCCTATTGGCTCAAGCTCATGGGCACCTCGTTCTTGAGCCATGCACACATTAAATGTTGTCTCATCAATACCAATAAGAAACCTCACTTTCGTAATAGCAAAATGTCTTTTTTTAAAGAAAAAAATAAAACTTTGTAGGACATGACTTTATAGTACACGTTACATGGGTGCCTACAAGCCTGATGACCTAACTTAAGGGCCTGCCAAACTTGAGGGCTCATAGGAGGATAATATCTTGTAACGTTTAGGGCGAGTATACAACAAGTAGCGAAAAGGAGATTTTACTTAAAGTTAGTTGTTTGTATCAGCACAAAAATATCTTCTATTTTTTTTTTTTGGTCTATGACCCACTATGTCCCTTAAACCCCTTTACGGAAGTGAAACTATTCCAAAGTCAAAAACTGCAGAAGCTATTGGACGTCCCTCCCCAAAGTGGGCGTCCTGCTAACCCTTCTATTATTGATGTATTTCTATCATTTCTTAACCGTCTTACCCTCACTTGCCTTTTCTTCTTTTCTCCCACTTCTCTCATTCTTGATTTCTTAAAGGAATTTAAATTGTTTTTTTTTTTTTTCAATTTTTGTTGCTTAATAAAAATTCTGAGTTTTTCAATTAGGTGTTGTAAGGAACACACAACATGTGTTTTTGAATGATTTAACTATGAAAAATATTACAAAATACTTTATTCTTATTTATGTCAATATTCTCGATGCGTGATTAGTTTAACTTATCCCCTTCCGATGAAGTAGGGATCAAAAGTTTCCCACCTACATGTATAAAAAGGACAGTGATACTGGGATATATTATAGTTCTTAATCAAAGTCTCACATGCCTAGTGCCCTCTACTAAAGTTGTAGTTACCTCTAACATTAATGTGGTGTATAGCAAGTTACAAAAAAATAATAAAAAATAAAGCCACTATTACATTATTCATACTTGTATAAAATACTATGAAATAAAGAAACAAGTTAAAGCAAACTAAATATGATAGCAATGTGAATCATAAAATTTGCATTTTCATGGACAAACATAGAAAATGTTTAATAAGCTATATATTGTTTGCGAAAGTAGATCAGTACAAGTACATAAATAAATATAGATATGTGATATACAAATAAAATATAACATAATAAATATAAAGAAAAAATGAAATATGAGAGTAAAATATATAGAAAGAGAGTTTTAAAACTATAGGATTGGAGGGCTTTGTATGAGCATGCTTCATTGCACCATCTCCCTCTTTCTGGTTCTGATCACTTGCCTCTGCTCTTATCTACAGAATTTATCAAGAAGAATTATAAACAACAATTTTTATTTGATCAACGTTGGGTGAATTTTGATGAATGTCAAAATATCATTAGGACACTTGGGCCTATGATTCTGACCGGCACAGGGATAATAGCTTGCCTATACTGATTGAGGAGACTAGAAGGGGACTATTAGCATGGACGAAGGGGTGCCCACAAGCAAATTCCAGGGTTCTGATTCAGCAAATTGAGAAAAAGCTTGAAAAGATGTACAATAACCAATCAGCTAACCAAGATTCAATCCAAGCCTTGGAGGGTGATCTGAAGATGGCTTATGCCAGGGAAGAGGAGTAGTGGAAATCCAAAGCAAGAATTGATTGGCTGAGTCTAGGCAATAAAAATACGAGATTCTTTCACGTCAAATTAAAATCAAGAAGAAGGAGAAACAATATTCATGCTATCAAGAATGAAGATGGAGTTTGGAAATTCTTGACTTCATAGGTCAGTACTTTCAAAATTTATTCCTTAGCCATTTTAATTCTCAGGAGCTTAATTGCCTAAGTGACATTCCTCCTAGGCTAAACGATGATGATATTTGCTGGTTAGATAGACCTGTTACTCTGGAAGAGATGAGAACTGCCCTTTTTGATATACATCCATGCAAGGCCCCTGGACCAAATGGTCTTACTGTTGTTTTTTACCAAACCTATTGGGATCTAACAGCTCCTCACTTGTTTTCAGCTGTGGAAATTTTTTTTACCTCAAACATCTTAGATCCCTCCCTTAATCACACTCATGTTACACTAATAATGACTTGAGGTCTATTAGTCTTTGTAATATAGCCTACAAAGCAATTTTAAAAAGGGTAATGTTACAAGGACATACTTTTTTAATATACATTTTTGACATTATAAGTGAGAGTGGTTGAATTATTTCGAATTACGTGATAACACCTCATATCACGCGTTAATTGTGTGATACGAGGTGCTATTACGTGATTCAAGGTAATTTAATCACTCTTACTTGTAATGTCAAAAATGTGTGTCAAAAAAAAAATATCTACTGATCATTTTCCTTTAAAAAATGCTGGCTAATAGGCTAAAGATGGTTCTTAGTAAGTTGATAAGCCCCACCCAAAATGCCTTTGTCCAAGGCCGCCAGATCACTGTCAATATCCTCATAACTCATGAAATCATTCACTCCATGAATAAGAAAAAGAGAAGAGCAAAAGAGGCCGTGATAAAATTTGACATGTCAAAAGCTTATGATAGAGTTGAGCACCCTTCATTGATTTCATGTTGTATAAAATGGGTTTTTCTAAACATTGGAGAAATTGGGTTCAAACTTGCATATCCACCGTATCTTATCAGTTTAAAATCAATGAGGATTTTACTCAAGTCATGTACCCGTCCCATGGCCTTAGACAAGGGAACCTCCTCTCCCTCTCCTTTCTATTAAATCATGTTGTTGCGTCACAGGTGATTAAGGGATTTAAATTCCCAAATGATGGGCCTACTATATCGCACCTGTTTTTTTGCAGATGATATACTCTTAGTTTTTTGCAGGGGCTTCGAGGAAGGATTTCATTGGGGGTGGCAAACATCCTTCAAAAATATCAAAGAGTCTCTGGACAAACTGTTAATATTCAGAAGTGCAACATCATTTTCAATCACAGGGTGAATGATGATCTCAAGAAGGAGCTAGTGGATATCCTGAATTTGAAACCTAATGACAATTTGAGTTGGGGGCTCTAGTTGATTTTGGGGGATCCAAAAGAATTGCTTTCTCAGATCTTAATTCCAAGCTTATTGCCAATATAATGGGTTGGGAGGAGCACCTTCTTTCACAAGCAGGAAGAGAGACCCTTATCAAAGCAATTGGCTTCACAGGTTTCTGGTGTATCTCAGGATCTTTTTATATCTTTAACTCATTTTTAATTCTTCTTGACAAAAAAAAAAAAAGAAAAAAAAGTTAGCTCATTCCCCACCCCATATGTAGCTTTAACACAACAAAAATATATAATTGGTTTGGATTAAAAAAGAGATAATATTTATATAATTTTTTTTTTCTATAAAACAATCTATTTTTAAATAATTTTAGCAAGACTGCTTATGTTGGAGTCATCTTTAAAACAATAATTTTAGTCTTTTGTTTTTGTTTTTTTAATAAGTCAAATCAGTTTATCTGCCGTGAAGTTTGTCATCGAAATGTATAATCTTCGAGAACGGGTGTTATTTTTGTCCATTAAAAACACAAAATTTCAACTTGAGAATCCATTATTGCAAAAGTTATATTCAACCATAAGCAATTGCGTACTTCTATGATTTTTTTCTTTTTTTTAAGAAATAGGTATAAGAAGTGTTGACCTACGTCCCGGTAAAGTGTACGTGAGATGCCTACACGATCAAAGACCACTAGTGTGACCTGAATTTCAATCAGAGTTAAAGATATTCATCCTTATGACTAAACAAACTAATTTGAGCAACCAAATCATATGAGTTAGTTATAATTTAATAAAGATAAATAAATAAAAAGTTTATTGATAGAAATGAACTAACCCCAATTATTAAAAATTAGGATTTATTCACCATTTATACTATAATCACTCGCCATAATTAGAATTATTCAAAACAGGATCATGATAAAATATTATATAAAAAAATGTATCTTATTAAACTTTTATGATATTTATCTTTGACTTAAAAAATTATTTTAAAAGTACTTAATTAGCATGAAATAAACCAACTTTACTAACCTGTTAAATTAGGTTTAAGAGACTTATTGAGTTAGATTGAGCTATTATTTAGTCCAACTCTAAACCAACTCAATCCATGTACAACTCCAAGTTATACATCGAGTATGTTGATTTCCAATTTCATTAGTTAGGAGATTAGTAGGTTCTTAAGGGGTTGATAGCTCACGGGAATGATACTAGGCTTATTGGCATGTTGTTTCTACTTAAAATAATAATAATTATTATTAATGCAAGATTTGACCAACACCAAATAGTAATAAATTAGAAGGGACATGCTAAGCTGAAACCTGCTAAATTGTTTACTGACCTGTGGTGTCTTTCTCTGTGTGCCTTATTTAGACATCTAACATTTACTTTTACAGAGTGAACAGTTCTCAATAAAAGTAACTAGTCTAGTCCTCAGGCTGAGAGGTGGGATCATAATAGATCCGCTTAAATACCAAGTCTTTTAAAGCAGCAAACTGCCTCTCGTTCACTATTTACAGTTACTAAGGATAAGACTGAATCTAGCTAACTATAGTGATTGCTGGTTTAAAAGAGTAACGGTATAATGCATTGATTCCTTGACATAGTACACAAATGAACATTGATATACGTGAATAGTTGATATACGTCGATTTCTACTATTTCTCGTTAATAGTACCATATACATAAATAATGTCATATACTTGAATAGTATCATGTAGGTGAATAGTGTCATGCACGAAAATAGTGTTGTCTCTAAAAAGACCTTTTTAATGTGAAAGATCAGTCAAGGCCGCAATCACAGTGCATACTAAAATTTTTTCAGAGATTCTGATACTACTTCTTGGAGAACGTATATAATATTATATTATTAAATAATAAAATAAAAATAATAACTATAAAGAGTAAAAAAATAGAAGTTTTACGTAGTTCGATTCTAAGACCTATTTCTATGAACAGAATATAAAAATTTTACTATAAATTGTATATTACAACTCTCTCTTTACTTTCAAAGAAAGAACAATAAAACTCTCTCCTCTTGAAAACTCGAATATATTTATAATCACTCCGATATGAATGAATTGAACTGAATTGGAAGCCTCTATTTACAGAAAAAGATTATAAATAAAATATTATTTATAATATTATTTTTTTATTATTTTTTTTTGTTTTCTATGTTTTCATGTATCACCGGTGTAACAATAATAAAACAAGTATGTTGTTTCCCAATGAAGATGGCATGACAAAAAAAATATAAATATGCAAAACTAACATATTGCCAAACTACATTTAAGTCTGTCCTTTTCAATTTTGCATATCGGCTTATAATTATACTAAGAAAAAAATTTTTCAAAGACACCTTATTTTTTGTGAAGAAAAAATCAAAGACACCTTACTTACTAATATTATAAATAAAATAAACAAGGGGGCAAACTGGGGAGCAAAAAGAGAGCAAAACAAAAGCATCACAGTGAAAGAAAGCCATGTCTGAAACTTGCATTCCAGAGCAAGACCCATCACTGGTGAAGCATGTACAGGAACTGGCCATCCATGGTGATGAACCTCCACCAAGGTACAGAAGAAAAGACACAGATGATGGTCCCATTGATGCTTCACTTTCATCTTTGGTCCCTGTTATTGATCTCCATCTCTTATCTTCTTCATCTTCATCAACCCAAGAAAAAGAAGTTGAGATAGAGAAGCTCAGATCAGCTCTCAGTTCATGGGGCTTGTTTCAGGTACTTCCCCATCGGCACACACACACACACACACATATATATAGAAATCTGTTTTCTGCTTGACCTAAAATTGGTAATTAGATCTTAAAGTTACCATCATAGTTCTGATGGACTTTTCTAAAAAAAAATTGATTTTATCTGGGTCTGTTCTGTTAAGAGTACCTGACTAGTCCCTCAAGATGTATGAGATTTGTGTAATCTTTTTTTGTATTAAACAAGAGATTTTTTCATGGAATTTCAATTCAGGCAATAGGCCATGGGATACCCAGTTCCTTACTGGATGAGGTGCAGAAGTTAGCAAAGGAGTTCTTTGATCTTCCAATGGAAGAGAAGAAGCGGTACGCTATAAATAAAGATGGAACACAAGACTACTTACAAGGATATGGAAATGATCTGGTTATTGCAGAAGATCAGATTCCCGAGTGGTCCGACCGGCTTTACCTCTTGGTGAAACCTGATGATCAGAGGGTTCTCAAACTTTGGCCTGAGAATCCAAACCATTTCAGGTATATGTACATATGTTGATTTCAAACTTCAATACCTGTAGATCAATAAAGAGTGTCAAAAGGGCTGTCAGATATTCCAACCACCAAAAAGAGTTTCAACTTTGAAGTCATGATATATAATCAAAGTTTTTTGGCTATTGATATAAACATTAGAATAGAACATATTATAGAAGATTTCAGACATAAATTAGATCATTTATGATCAACAACAATGATGTTGCAGGGAGGTTTTGGACGAATATAGCACGAAGAAAGGTTTGCTGGCCGAGTTTATTCTTAAGGTCATGGCAGAGTCACTGGGATTGGAAGAAGATCACTTTATCAATCAGGCGGGAGAAAACGCTCTAACGTTTGCAAGGTTTAACTATTACCCGCCTTGCTCAAGGCCTGATCTTGTTTATGGAGTCAAACCACACGCAGACGGAGGAGTAATCACCATTGTATTGCAAGACAAGGAAGTGGAAGGTCTTCAAGTTTTCAAAGATGGGCAATGGATCCAAGTTCCCATCATTCCTAATGCTTTACTTGTCAATGTTGCAGATCAAGTAGAGGTAAAAGCTAATAATTTTTTGCATTTCTAGCACTAGTATTTGAGATACTAATAAGAATAATTTTGTTTGCAGATAATGAGCAATGGAGTGTATAAGAGCCCAGTGCACAGAGTCATCACAAATTCAGAAAAGGAGAGGTTTTCCTTAGCTATGTTTTATGTGCCAGAGATGGGGAAAGAGATTGAACCTGCAGCTAAGTTAATCAGTGAAAGTAGGCCAAGATTGTTCAGGAAAGTGAAGATGAAGGACTATGCTGAAGTCTACTTCCAAAAAACCTCCAGGGGGATAAGAGCAATCAATTGGGCCAGAGTATAACTTACGAAAATCAAATCAAAACAAATCTTCTCTTGCTTACTGTCTATTTTGAATACCAGTCTCCTCTTTTGTTTTGTTTTGTTTTTTTTTTTTTGGTGGGAATTCGATCTAGTTGGTTGTTGCAGTATTTTGTGATTTAGACCCCATTTGGAAAAGCTTTTCTAAAATGCTTTAGGAGCAAAAACACTTTTGAACGTGTTTGGCAACACATGTTTCTAGCTAAATTGTGGTGAAAGAAAAAAGTTTTCTGTTTTTAGAAGAAACTGGGAGAGACTAACTAAAGCGCTTTTTTAGAAGCTTTTTTAGAAAAGCTCTTCCCAGGGCCATGGTTTCATTACTCATATCCATAGTTGTCAGAATCACAATTTGTACTTGATTCACCGTAAATTGCTCAATTCCTCAATTCCTCAATTGTGTTAGACCAGTGAATCAGACCATATTGCTAGCCGAAACCGTAATAAATGTGTCCTCAAATTACTAATTAGCTAAAAAACACTAATATTTTTATGACTCTATGGATGCTTAATACATTCAAATTTTTGATTCATATTTGTATTGAGAATCTTAGGATTCATCAATCCAAATCTTTAATTCAACTCACCAAGTTTTGAAACGATATGATACCGATTTGCAATTCTAATAACAATGCTCATATCTATCATCTTCAATCCTCCAATCTCCAAAATACAAGGTTTATATAAATATCAAACTCAACAAGATAGAGCCAAAGAACAACTGTGGGAATGAAACCTGAATCAATTCCTTATAATTCAAACAAATTGTACAGCCTGTCTAAATTAATATATTATGACAAAGCAATATTTAATGTTCCATAAATGAATGAATCACGTGAACACAATGTAACACATTATAAATTAATTAGCCTCAACAATTGTCAGGTACATCAAAAAAATTATAGTTAATTACCAGACCATTTTCCAAAATTTTACTGATTAATTCTGCCTTCCCCCTTTTGATCTATACTTTTCTTCATCAGCCTTGGACTAATGAAAATAATAACTCCATATATAACTTCAGCCATATGGCAATCTTCCACCAGCGAAAGACTCCAAAGGGCACTTTAACTTGGATCTGATGCAGTAAAATGGGTTCACTTCGAGTAGCAATACAGTGGCATGATAGGAAGCAAAGATTTTACCCTCCAAGCCATTCAAGCAGCAGTAGTCTGATGTTCTTGTAGGGCAAGAGGAACCGTTGGTCTCCACACTGTCCCCTCCGGGCTATCCATGAGCGCGATTCCCACCACTGCCAAGTCCTTCCTGATACCATCGGATTTCTCATACTCTTTATTTTTCCGTGCTAAAGTCCTTTCTTCAATTTTCTGCAGAATCTCATCTTCTGTCACTCCTGCCCGCTTCAATGCCTTCTCCCGCAACTGTTGCAAAACCTGCAGGATTTGAAATTAAAACCTCTGAGTCAGAGCAGAAGATGCACATAGCTAACTAACCATATAACTAACAAAAATTCATCCTCACATACTTCTGCATAACTCGTGGGCATAAGTCCAAGAACAGACAAAATGTTCCTTATCTCCTTTTCCAAAACTGAAAGTGATTGAATCCGCATTTCTTGCTTCTTCCCCTGAATGAACCGTTTCAGTACTAATTATTAAACTTGAAAAAGAAAATTGATTGTTGAGGATTAGCAGAGAGAGCCATACTTTACGAGTATGCAGGAGATCATTGATGATTTTTAGTGGATCCGATAGTGTAGCTAAAACAACTGGAGTGTGAACATCGTCAGACATCGATGTCTCAAAATCATTACTGAATTTATTTATGCAATTTGCAGTATCATGTGGAATGGAATCGTTTGAGCTTGCTGCATGATGTTGCTTCAAAACCTCTTCACAATCATATAGTGTCTGCAACCATCAAGTCTCAAAAAATTAGACCACTAAAGAAAAACTAAATCATTTAGAATAATGGCATGAAAATTAGATATCTCTTTGAGTTTATAATCGAAAACTATAGTTTTTCTCAAATGCACTGTTTATATATATATATTTGTAAAAATAGATACTCAATGAAAAGAAATCATACTTTCTATGACAGGAAAACCTATGTTTAAAAAAAAAGGTAATTGTTACATAGTGCATGTACAGGAACTGAGAATTCTTCTCTTACCTGATATATGTAGAAAACACGATCTGATGCACTTTCAAGCAATGCATCTGAATAGTTGATGGGAGATCGATAATGTGTCCCCATCAGGAAAAGTCTCAAAGCCAGTGGATGGTAAAGGTCCATAACCTGCACAAAATCATGCATTTAAATACATGACTTATTTAAGTTATCTTGGAGGCAGAATATTATGCTCAATATGACAAAGATCAACATAAAATAATTCTAAGTATGACCCTATGGACTACTCAAAGTTTATAAATTACCTGCCGAATTGTGAAGAAGTTTCCAACTGACTTGGACATTTTCTCAGAATCAACAGTAACAAATCCATTGTGTATCCAGTAGCTTATATTGCTCTTGTTGCAAGCTGCACAACTCTGAGCAATTTCATTTTCATGATGTGGGAAGACAAGGTCCATGCCTCCACCATGTATATCAAAAGAATAACCGAGATAAGCAGCACTCATTGCACTGCATTCAATATGCCATCCAGGTCTGCCTGGTCCCCAAGGACTCTCCCATGACGGTTCACCCACTTTTGCAGACTGGAGCAGTAAGAGAAAGTTTATCATTAGAAGTCACAAAATTTAACATTGACATTTAAATATAAACAACAATGCGCAGTTACTCAGTAAGATCAACTGAAGGGGATCACTTCAGTATCTGTATTCTCTCTTTTTTCTGGACAGAGTATCATTCTAATTGAAGCTTATAATTAAAGAACAACTAATTTTTTAGTCCCCATGGTTGGCTACAACAGAACAAGAAGACTAAAACCTTATCTTAATTCTTAAATGAACTCTTTTTAGTTAAATAAATCTTTTATAGGAGATGGCATACTGGCTTTCAAATTCAAACTAGCCCCAAAGATTTATATCCCTTGAGCTCTTTATGGTGAAGAAAGTGATGCTTGCACCAAAAACTTGTTTCAAAGCAGCATGTAATGATATACCATGGAGGAAGTATCTGTTTCTAACGTTGTCAATCCATCTACAATATAGGCCTTTTTTGGTAAGTACAGTTTGAAAACCCAATATCACATAATTTTCTTGTGATTTTGCCGCCAAAAAAAAAAAAAATGTAACAGAGAATAAATTGTTTGAGCTTATCGGCCAGAATATTTCAAGAATGAGTGTCTAAGGAAAGGGATCCATTTTATAAGTATTGGAGAGGAGGACAACTTGTGGGGCCAGAAAAATGATTGATAAGTATATGCTCTTTCAGGCTTCAGGTTTGTGCAAATACAAATTAGTGACGGGAAATTGGAACCATTATATTTGTCTGTGTGTACGTCTAATATGCACTTATGCAAGAGAAAATAACAGAGTTCAAAAGGTTACAGCAAGATTTGTACTTGGACTCACTTTCCACAAAGCAAAATCAGCAGGGTTTTTCTTCCTCGAGTCCACAGCTACTCTTTCACCTGCTCTATTATCTTCCAACTTCCTCCCAGATAGCTGCCCGTATGAAGGGAATTTGTCTACAGAAAAATATACATCCCCATCAACTACATAGGCACAGTCATTATCAAGAATCTGTCAAAAAACAAATTTATCCAAATCAAAGTTCCACTAAAGTTGACTTCACATATTTTCATCAAAAAAAAAAAAAAAAAACAATCGAAGCATAGGCATTAAAGATCATTCTAATTCTCTGCATTCAAGCACAAATGAAAAGAAATGCAGCTCATAGAACCATTAAAAAAAAAAAAACATACAAAGAATAAAGGAGTTCCGAGAGGGATAAACCTTGTAATGAAAATTAGGAAGCACAAATAAAATTATGGAGCTCGGAAAATGTCTATAGCTGAAAAAGGCAGCTCACATGTCAACATGCCATGAAGGTCTATAAATCTCTGCCATTCAATTACATTTTACGTTTATGAAAACATGATGAAAGAAGAGAAAAGCCCAAATGTTCAGCAATGTGCTAGATACTCTATCTATTTCTCTGATGAGGTAACAGAATCTCTAGTGCATAATTCATAAATGTTTAAATGAAAAAAGCAAAAAGCCAAAAGCTTTCGAGAAAAAGATAAAACTTTTGTGCAATAATCAGGCATCCAGGTTGGATTTAAGAGACTAGTTCAAGAATGAATTCTCTTCAACCTCAATGACTCATCCCAAAGAAAAATGACGACATAAGATTGGGGACATTCAAAGAACAAATATTTGTTCAATTCAGAATAGACTAAGGTGTATATAATGGCCTGCTGCACTTCATTATTTATAGACATCTAGACTAAGAATTTAACTCCACTAAGTTAAGGAGCTCATGATCAAATTTATTTCAAACTCTAAAAGTGGACTCCAACTGAAACTCTACTAGGATAAAACACTAATTATTTTAACTAACAAAACTCAAATTAAACACATGATTTGTGAACAGTAATGCTGTTGAATTGGACTCGTACAATCAAAATCTACATCAATTCTCTTCAACTTGAGAGAACTTTACTCCAACAAGTGAATATGGTGGTACTGCTCCAAAAAATTTGGCTAAGAAACAAAGAAAATTTTCCTCAATAATCCAAGAAGCATCAGAAAAAGGACGATTCTTACACTTGGTCAGACAGAATAGGAGCAGTACTCCTTTTTCAATTTGTCTCGTTTGTCTCAGTTCAAGTGATCATGGCTAGGAGATGAAAGAGCTCATCAATATCATCTTGTTGGCTAGGAAATGATAGAGGCATTTTTGTTCTTTTTGAGAAGAAACTAATGAAAGAGGCAGTTTTAGGAGAATGGCTACAGAGATTCAACTATTTCAATGTAGAAAAGATCACAAGGTAGTATAGCTTTCCTGTGGTCAGAGATAGCTTTAAGGTAGTGTAAAACATGAAATGAACATAGCCTTATTACTGTTAACAAATAGACTAAAACAGAAAAAAAAAAAAAAAAAAAAGAGCATGGCCTTGTTCCTGATAATAAATAGATTATCACAGTCTATCACTTGGTACTGGTGCCTCAACAATAAATACAGTAGATGCCAACTTTTTCCAACTTAATGATGATGAATGTAAGATACATTAGATGCAGAAACACGCAGAGCATACAACAAGTTGATAACAATAAAAACAGAGAAAGCTTACATTTTAGAAGATCGTTATCATTTACTAAATGTCTTTGTTTTGAATTGTTTATAACCTTATTTATACATCAAAAGCTTAAGATCCATCATTGCATGCTCTGCCTCACTTTAAGCAACTAAGAAATTGTAACAACCATTATAATCCAACTGAAAAAAAAGGCAGGACCTGATTTAAGGCATAAAGAGCATTTACTGGTTTTCTCTTTTTTTTTGCCCCTAAAAAACAAAGTTAGACGAATGCACTTACCTGCTTAATCATATCGATGATTTGGGACATGTGATCTGAGACACGTGGTTCAACTGAAGGAGAAAGACATTGAAGAGATGCCATATCACGTTGGAATTGATCACAATAGCGTCTGCTTAATGCCAGAGCATCCTCTCCCAACTCATTTGCTCTAACAATTATCTACAGAATTTAAAAGTTTTGAGCTCAGGTTTCCTTTCATGAACATATAACATTGAACAAAAGTACAATAGTAATTCACTCTTAAAGCTCGGGTTTCCTTCATGAACAAATAACATTAAACAAAAGTACAGAGTACAATGGTAATTCAATTCAATTCAATGATCCGTCAAAGATGTTTTCCGGGTGACTTCACCATCTGTTGGCCTATGATTAAAGCAAAACTGAACAATCCAAAAAACAACAGACAAATGTTAAACAGTTGTGTGCAGCTTACGACGCAAAAAGGTACACTCAGCTATACAACAGAACACAGTTTTGATAACAAAATGCAAATGAGAGCAATAATAAGAGGTCTAAATGCCCTTTCAAACTCAATAACCCTAGAAAACTCAATTAAAATGCTCATTCCATGATTCTCATTATGAACAGAAGCACACCTATTTTGCCCATGTTTTCTTATTTGCTATACAAGATGTTCGAAATAATGGGCCCCTCTCAAACAATTTCCAGGTTTGTAAAAAATTCAAAGTTAAAACTCGTTTATGAAATTATGAATATATGACATACAAGACACTGAATCTAAAAGCCTGTGGAAGTCCTATATATCTTGAATAAGACTTTCAACAATATCTTCCAACTGCGGCTTTAACATCTGATATACATGTCCTAAATGGTGATACTCTACAATGCTGTCATATTTCTTTAAGCATCTTCTAAGGCAAAAAGAGTGCATGCACTGTGCACAACAAATTTCACTTCTTTGAGATTGATGAGGGGGAAAACACTACTAATAAAGCTGTAAAATAGAGGGAAACGGGTCATTAGTACTGCCTAATCACAGTGTTAGCTACTTAAGTTTCAAATTTCATCAGGTAATGAATACCAGATAAAACACAAAGTTATCAGTAACATTCTCCTCAATGCAATTTCAACTTCCACAATACTCACTCACCTTGTCATCAACATCAGTGAAATTCCGCACATAACAAACTTCATACTTCAAATGCTTCAAGTATCTGCCTAGTTCCACAACAAAAAAGAAAAGAAAAGAAAAACCCACAACACAAACTCCTCAATTAGCCAACCCAAAACACAAATAACTTACAAAATATCCCTTCCCATAAACTAAAAGTCCAATCTTTTTGCAATTCAAGAACAACTAACCAGAATTTTCAACCAAACAGACCTGTAAAGCACGTCAAAAGCCACATAGACCCGAGCATGGCCAATATGGCTGAGATCATAAGCTGTGATACCGCAGACATACAAGCCCACTTTGTTGGGCACTTTGGGCTTGAAGAGCTCCTTCTGTCTGGTCATGGTGTTGTATAACCAGAGCTCCGAAGAAGATACAGATTTTGCATTTGAAATGTTATTATTATTATTATTATTATTATTGGTGGTCGTGGTGTCAACAGAAGATTGAGATGAGAAACTGTAGATTCTGTTGCTGTTGTTGAAGGAGGACTGGGATTTAGGGTAATAGTAATTATAAGGGCGATTGAGGCGAAGTTGAGTCCTTTTTGGGGTGCGAAGAAAAGGAGATAAACGAGAAGAAAGCGAGGGGCACGAGATCTTTAGCAGTGTTCCCATGTTGTATATTATTAACCTTCTTCTTCTTCTTCAACGAGAGGCTCGAAGATCAAATTCCAGCCATTGGAGCCGCGGGATCTCAAGCGTCAAGGCTCGCGTCTCCCAGATAAACCATCTTTGATTCTTCTGTTATGGGCCTGTGGTGTTCCTCGGATTGATCTCGTGGTGATCTCGAGGATCATCATTTAAAAAAGTATTTAATTAAATTTTATTTATTTATTTATTAATAACTCCTGATTATTTATGTTACACCACATTAGTTATTTCATATCTTAGTTGAGGTACCGTATTGGTATTTCTTTCAACACTTTTGTATGCTCTGAACAAATTTCAAATTAGGGTGAATCGTCTATACACTTGGTATTTGTTAAATTGTGACTAAGATATTGAATTAATTTAACAATTATTAACTAAAACATTTCAAAAAAAAAGTATCAATTAAACAAATGCATCGACAACGCTAGGTGTTGGTAATGATAATAAGGATATGTTAAAAAAAAAAAAAAAAGTAATAGTATTAATTTAACTTTTAATGGAAGGACACATCAAGATTCTGTCATGCTCCACATACTACCGTGCTAATATAATCAATATCATGATTCCCATCACGTGTACTTTCAATATTGGATTGCCACCCCACTTTAGCAACAAACACATAAACATTAGCTGTGTAATTGAAACATCTAACATCATATATTATTATATTTTAAAAATTCAATTTAAAGAAAGTTTCATTTAAATGAAGACGAGGGAAAGAAAAACTAAACATCTCATTTTTTCCCATTTAATGCAATAATGATTAAAATAATTGAAATCAAAGAAGCATAGGTGGACAAAAGGTAGAACGACACTTAATACTAACAACTAATAATTAATATAGTTAATTAAGACACATAACCTAATCTCCCTTTGTTGGAAGAATATTACGTTGTATCAACTTTTGGTTGGCATGTCCGAACTTACAAGCTACCGGAATAAATCAATTGCACACCAAGATCTATTTCAGCTTTTGGGTTTTATTTTGTTTTAAAATAATGAAAATATTTTCTATTGTATAATTATGCATGTTAATAATTACAAATATGACGTCGTTACTGTTTTATATGTATGTGATATTTTCATGCTAAAGTTATATTTAAAGTGTACATCATCATTAAATATTATTGAATTATCTCGAATTATGTACTTATATACGATTCAAAATAATTCAATGACATATAAATGCGGCATACACTTTGGATGTATATTTTTAAGTGTCAATATAACATTATTCAGTGAAAAATGGTAAAAAGCTTAGGTTGATTCGTGATTCAAAAATTAAAATACAATTCAAAAATGATAACTTATAAAAAAAATAATATTTTGTCATTTTTTAAAAATAACACATATTTTTTTTATAAATTTCAGAAAACTATTTTTAAGTTTCAACCAATCAAATGTATTTTTCGTGTTTTTAAATTTTTGTATACATAAAACTGTATCTGTGTCATAAATAAAACGCAATCTTAAAATAAAATAAAGGATGAGTCATTAAACCACTAAACTATTAATCATCTGTTATAATAATTTAATTTTTAGTATAAACTTTTGTTCAATTTAAATTCAGATATCCTTTATTTTTTTTTTGTCAAAATTAAGATATATATGTGGATTTTTTTTTATTCAAATTGGTTGGAGGTTACAGGTGGAGGTGGTGGTGATGGTAGCTGTGGGGCCATACAGGTCAGCCATGAAACTAAGTCGCAACAAAAATTTTTCTGAATGAAACAGAATTCTTACTTGACAAAATTCCGATAACCCCAAAAAAAAAAAAAATTGTAACAAAAAAAATCATAAAATAAAGCAACATTATCTCCTCCGAAGTTTGCACGCCCTTCAACAATCGGTCCCGACTCTGCGAAGATCCAAAGAGCAATTATCCAGTGCTCCACCGGATCACCGAAACCAACACTTCTATCACACAATAACCGTTCCTAGCTGATCGAGCCAAAAAGTCAATAGTCAACAGTGACGTGTTCTGTTTTTAACAAAGAAGGAGTATTGTGTTGGATGCACCCGTGGAGTATTTGTATTTACGCTTTCCGGATAATAAAAATTGTCAGAGTTTTCGAAAAAAGTGGAAATAATAAATAAATATTTTTTTAAAAACTTTTTAAAACGAAGAAAAAAAGCTGATTCGGTGACGCAGGCGTCTAAAATACGCCGTGGCGTATCGGAATAATACTTCTTCATTTTTCGCTGATATAAGCCCCCCCCCCCCCCAACACACACACACACGTACACGTACACGCTTACTTAACATCGTCAAACGCAATTTCAGCTGTTTTTTTAAATTTTTTTAAACCGTTCCAGTTCTCGACATTTTTTCCGGCCCGTTTCGGACGGAAAAAGCGCCGTTTCTCGGTAAAGCTCCGGCGAATTGTTCATAATGGGAGCAGCGATTCTGTCGGATCTCTGGACGGAGATCTTGATTCCGGTGTGCGCTGTCATCGGAATCGCTTTTTCGCTGTTTCAGTGGCTGCTCGTCTCGCGCGTCAAGCTATCTCCGGAAAGGCAGTCTAGTTCGAATAGTAACAAGAATGGTTACAGTGATTATCTGATTGAAGAGGAAGAAGGTCTGAATGATCATAATGTTGTGCTTAAATGTGCCGACATACAGAACGCGATATCGGAAGGTGAGTTGTTTAAGGTTTAGATCTGGAGGTTTAATGAGGTTTTTTGGTGGTTTGCTAGATCTGCTAGCGTTTGTGGTCGATCTTCTTTAGATTTGTGCATCTTTGATTAAAGTGTCTGCCAGATTGAATTAATATTTTTATGATCTGTTAGCTTGCTGTTATTTAATCCATGGATTTTCTTTTCTTATGCCAATCTGTTGAGGTGCTGCTACTGTTTAAGTGGTTTCATGAATTTGATCTTAAAAGTAGGTGCTTTTACTGCTAATGTGCTGATTTGAGTCAAATCAGGGGAGATTTTTTGTGTGCTACTGTTTCCTCTCTTTTATTATTATTATTATTATTTTTTATGATTTGGATCTAGTTGGCAAGCACTACTAAGTTAGTTCTACTGATTGATTGATCTTTGGATGATTGGTTCTGTGGCTTTAGTTGCCATAGGTTTGTAGGTCCAGTTGTTGTCTGTTAAATTTGACGTTTTGTAATTTTACATCTTTGTTCTTTCTAAGGTATGTCCGTTTTGTGATAAGGTTTTGGATTTTATACAGTGTTACTGTTAAGTATTTGGTTGCCAGCTTTATGAGGAATCTTTCGTATGTCGATACTGCATGACATGCATAACAGATCTGCGAATACACTTTCAGAACGGACAAATGCCTACATTTGGAAGGATATATAAAATCCAGTTTTACCTCTTTTTTTTTTTTTTTTTTTCCTTTTTCTTTTTTTTGGGCTCAAACTTTGGTTTGTTATTGCGGTTGTCCATCTCCATGGCTGTTTTTTCCAATATATTTGTGTACTTTCACTGGACTTCTCAAGCTATATTTGTTGGGAGCGATATGCTGTGAGTTCAGTATTGGATGCGGTTGTACTAGAGTAAATGGAGGAAAGATGTATACTTAGCATCTAGGGAATAGGTGTTTTTGGGGCAGGCTTTGCTTCTGTATGGGAAGGCACAAGTCTGGTGGAAGTTTTAAGTGTTAGTTCCTTTTTTTGGTCTAAAAGATTGTATTGAATTTCTGAAACATTAACTCATAATTTAATTAGTTGCTTTTATTTTTTTAGTAGCTTTTATTTGCAATTTTAGATTTAAAATTACAAATTAAATCATGACTCATGAGGGAAATTGAAAAATAGTATTTATGGGTTCCTAGCTGAAAAATCGATGAAGCTTTCGGTTTTACTTGTTTTCACTTTATCCGGATGGAAAAAACTGATTTAAGAAGTTTGTAATTTATCTGAAAAATCCTTACAGATTTCTGTTGTTACTTAGGTTCAAATGGTTGGCATGTAACCTATATGAAATTCATGAAGAGTGAAGATCAAATTAGAGGCTGTTAGGTTATTCTTTTATCTATATAGGTAGTGTAGATATATTTGGCTGACAAGCTAAACGAACTTAAGTTTATGACTTGTGTTTGTCTTAAGGCTATACATAGAGTAAACCTGCTGAAAATATAAAATAGTCTTGTGCTGCTAAGGACTAGCCCCTTAACTTTAATGCTATAAGTCATGGACTCATGACTTTACCTTGAGACGGCCTTTTAATATTCTACTTATGCTGGCTGTTATGTGAGATTTGATCCTTTGTTTTCCTTGCGTACTGCTGTTCTTTATTTTTCTGTTAAATATTTGTGGATATTTTTCATCCAAGTTGCTGTTGGAGATGAGAAGAACTTTAACATGTGGTACTTATGAATCTAACAGGAGCAACATCCTTCCTTTTCACCGAATATCAGTATGTTGGCATCTTTATGGTTGCCTTTGCCATCCTGATTTTTCTATTTCTTGGATCTGTGGAGAGCTTCAGCACAAAGAGCCAGCCTTGCACCTACAACAAGCAAAAGATGTGCAAGTCTGCTCTTGCCAATGCCATCTTCAGCACTCTATCATTCTTGCTTGGTGCTATCACCTCAGTGGTGTCTGGTTTCCTTGGAATGAAAATTGCAACATTTGCAAACGCTAGAACAACCCTAGAGGCAAGGAAAGGTGTTGGGAAGGCTTTCATAATTGCATTTAGGTCTGGAGCAGTTATGGGTTTTCTCCTTGCTGCTAATGGTCTTCTAGTACTTTATATTGCCATAAACCTCTTCAAGCTTTACTATGGTGATGATTGGGAAGGCCTTTTTGAGGCTATTACTGGTTATGGTCTTGGTGGGTCCTCCATGGCTCTTTTTGGGAGAGTTGGAGGAGGCATTTACACAAAAGCTGCGGATGTTGGTGCCGATCTTGTCGGCAAAGTTGAAAGAAACATTCCTGAGGATGATCCAAGAAACCCAGCTGTGAGAAACGCTATATGCTCTTTGTGAATCTGTTGCTTTTATGCATTTTTTTTTTCTTTTTTTCTCTTCTAAAAATTTTAGCTTCTTGTATAATTGGTTTATTACAATTTAGGTGATCGCTGACAACGTTGGTGATAATGTTGGGGATATTGCTGGGATGGGTTCTGATCTTTTTGGCTCATATGCTGAATCATCATGTGCTGCCCTTGTTGTTGCTTCCATCTCCTCTTTTGGCATCAACCATGATCTGACCGCAATGTGCTATCCCCTGCTTATCAGCTCCATGGGCATCCTTGTTTGTTTGCTCACCACCCTCTTTGCCACTGACTTCTTTGAGATCAAGGCTGTCAAGGAGATTGAGCCTGCACTGAAGAAGCAGTTAATTATATCAACTGCTCTAATGACTGCTGGAATTGCACTAATTAGTTGGCTTGCCCTCCCGTCATCTTTCACAATTTTCAATTTTGGTTCTCAGAAGGTTGTGAAGAACTGGTAAGTTTAGTTAGAGATCTTTTATCTGAAAGATAGTTGCCCCTGTTTAACTCGGTACCTTTTTAAGTGTTTTCATAATGATGTCAAGAGAAGTGTTAACATTGGTATTTGTGATTCCAGGGAACTATTCTTCTGTGTGGCCATTGGCCTTTGGGCTGGACTGGTTATTGGGTTTGTGACTGAGTATTACACAAGCAATGCTTACAGGTATTACTCTTAGCACAGAATCACAGATTGTTTTGTCACTTATCAACCCCTTGCAACTCTAGTTTCTGTATCTTATTTTGCAGCCCTGTGCAAGATGTTGCTGATTCCTGCAGAACCGGAGCTGCAACTAATGTTATCTTTGGCCTTGCTTTGGGTTACAAATCTGTCATCATTCCAATTTTTGCCATAGCTGTCAGCATTTTTGTTAGCTTTAGCCTTGCTGCCATGTATGGTATTGCAATGGCTGCTCTTGGAATGTTGAGCACCATTGCTACTGGATTGGCCATTGATGCATATGGACCCATTAGTGATAATGCTGGAGGTATTGCTGAGATGGCTGGTATGAGCCACAGGATCCGTGAGAGAACCGATGCTCTTGATGCTGCTGGAAACACTACTGCTGCTATTGGAAAGGTATCACTTGTTTCTCTTGGTGCCATGCTTGCTTGCATTCTTGTTGATTGTTCTCATTGATCTCAATATTCTCTCTCTTGTAGGGCTTTGCGATTGGCTCAGCAGCTCTGGTGTCTTTGGCACTCTTTGGTGCCTTTGTGAGCCGGGCAGCTATTTCAACTGTTGATGTCCTCACCCCAAAGGTTTTCATTGGTTTGCTTGTTGGTGCAATGCTTCCATACTGGTTCTCAGCTATGACCATGAAGAGTGTAGGAAGCGCTGCTCTGAAGATGGTGGAAGAGGTGCGCAGGCAGTTCAACACCATCCCTGGTCTGATGGAGGGCCATGCTAAGCCTGACTATGCCACCTGTGTCAAGATCTCAACTGATGCATCCATCAAGGAAATGATTCCACCAGGTGCTCTTGTCATGCTCACACCCCTTATTGTTGGAACATTGTTTGGTGTCGAGACTCTCTCTGGTGTCCTTGCTGGCTCCCTTGTCTCTGGTGTTCAGGTACTGTGACAAGTACTTTGTTATCAGAAAAACATGGTATGCTCAACTTGTATTGAACTTTGTATAATATTTTTGTTCTTTGTTGCAATGAACAGATTGCAATTTCAGCATCAAACACAGGTGGTGCATGGGATAACGCCAAGAAATATATCGAGGTAAATAGTTAGTAATTGTCTTATTTACCTGATCTCTGCTTTTGCTGATGATTCAGTGGTTTTGTATTATTTTGTAATGTTCATTGTTCATTGTCCATTTGGGGTTTTATGTTGCTAGGCTGGTGCTTCTGAGCATGCTAGGACACTTGGACCAAAAGGTTCAGATCCCCACAAAGCAGCTGTGATTGGAGATACCATTGGAGATCCACTCAAGGACACCTCAGGACCATCGCTCAACATCCTCATCAAGCTTATGGCTGTGGAGTCGCTAGTGTTTGCACCATTCTTCGCTCGCCATGGTGGCTTGCTCTTCAAAATTTTCTAGATGACCCAGCAAGTAAGTTTTCAATTTAGTTGCTTGCCCTCCGAAGCATGACTCTCCCTATGTTTTCTCCAGCTCTGCTCTGACATCGTTGTTCAACTCATCTGTTCCCCGTGCTCTCTCTTAGGTATGCCGCTTGTTTAGGTAGTTGCTAGGTAGGTATTGTTTTCTCCTTTTTAAGATTTATATATTTTCTAGGATTAGTGGGGTGAGCAAATTTTACATTTTTTGGGCGGATGATGATGATAAGGTAAAAAAGGTTCATTGTTGTTGGTGGATGCCATTTCTTTTTTTCTAAAGAACTGTAACTTAAAACAATTTCTCTTGAAATAGGGAGAACATTTTGGTAAGATTGCATGGAAATCAAGTATTTCCTTCACGTTGTTTAAGCTCACTCTATGAAGCTTTTAAAAAGTTGGGCTGCCTTGGTTTATTATTACTACCCCTATGACCTTGATCAAGGGTGCTTACACAAATGCAACCAACATTTGTTTGAGTATATACCTATTTATAACTAAAGATGTCTAAACTCAAGTACAAGTCTTTTTCATGTATACCCGTAGTCCCTCCCCTCTTTTCACAGCCATCTCGTGCCTTAAAACTCTTCTTTCCCATCTTTTCTTTTCATTATCACATGTTACTCATTTCTTATTTTTTTTGGGTTTCCCATGAGGAGTACTTGCACCCTTCGGTGGTTTGGGACTAGTTTATATTCGAGGCGAGAGCGGGAATGGTGTAACTTTAAAAATTAAATTTTAAAACTTTTATATGGGACGATGTTGAGACTTAGTCTATTTTTACTGAATTAACTAACCACTCGGTCGTTTGTCACTCATTTCATCATTGTGATAGATATATCTAATATAAAATATAAATACTTGAGTAGGGAACTAAGTTTTTTTTATGTTAAACAGTTATTTATTATTGGCTTATTAAATTATTATAATTATATTACTAAGAAAAAAAAATTAAAAATTTTAAAAAAAGTATTTAATATTTTATCAAATCAAAATGTGTATAATTTATGAAAGAATTGAAGATTACTTTTTAACTTTTGTTTATAAAATTTAATTTTATGCTATATAGAAAATAAATTTTTTGACATGACATGATATTTTTTTTTTAAATATAATTTATTTTTGCATAAAAGATGTTTTTAGCCATTTATCTTATAAAAAGCTGACCAGTTATGGAAGCGTCGCCATCATTTCTGTTAAGTCGTCTATGTTATATTAATTAAAAGGAAGGGATATCATTAAAAAATGGGAACTAAGGATCTCTCTCTACCATTAAATACATCTAATTGCAGAAAATAATATATGGAAAATCAAATTGGTGGACGGAAGATTTGAACAGCTGTCACCTAAAAGGATCAACCGACAAATAAATATTATATATCACCTGGTTATAGATTATTGTGTCTATGGACTTCATGCTTTGGTCCTTTTGCACAGTAATGTAACGAGGGAAAATCTAGTTCAAGCTTGGCAAGCCGGAAGATTAATAAATATGCAGGTGAGAAATATTCTATAGGGTTTAAAAAGAGAAAGTATAACATCCAAATTTTGTAGACATATTATCAAATATGGTTGACACTTGCAATGGTCATGTGGTTTTTTATTGGTATGAAGATTAGTCGGTCTAAAATAGGTTGGATACTCAATGGAAGGGCAATCGTAAAATAGGATCGAATCTCCACATATAAAAAAAAAAGAAGGAAAATCAAATAATTGAAAACGAAAATAGAATATATCAAAAAAATAAAAAAGATCTCAACAAACATAGTGCATTTAGTAATTTTGGCAAATATCACAGAAAAAAAAATCAATCATAATTCAGAGATACAAGTTGGTAACCTGTGTGATGCGCGGATAATTTGCAAAGTTTTATTTTATTATAAAATAAAATAACTTAAAAATATTAATTTATATTGATCATATATAAAAACTTTCGTCTAAAATTTTATTTTATTTTTACAAAAAGTTAGTTTTTTTTATTATAGAGTATATAATTAGAGGAACAGTATAACTCATTATTTTTATAATTTCAGTGTAATAGAAACGTTAAAAAAACCTTGAACATCAAATATATTCTTAAATTTTGACAAAACCTTCTCTATATTTTTAAATACTTAAAAATTAAGAACCTGCAGAAATCATGAACATGTGCATACACAAATTATATATATATATATATATTGGAAGGTAATCGATAACCTATATCTGTGTGTGTATATATAAGTTGTTGCCTTAGAATTTTAGTTAAGGAACAAAACTTATGTGGCTAGAGATAATGGGTAACTCTGATACCAAAATTTGTTGGGGATTTATATGCAACAAGAAAGAGAAATTCACATGAAAAGAAATATTTTATTACCAATTTTTTTTTTCTTGTTCAGTACAAAAACAACCCATGATACATATTTATAGTAGACTATAGCTGACTCTACAGAATTAAAGAACAGTTATTTTATCTCTTAGAATTTTCTAATGCATATCACCAAGATGGCTGCTCCAATTTCAGGATGCTAGCTCCAAATACAAAAGAATTTTAGATCATCTAGAATAATCCACTCATAACTCTTGCACATATTACAAATTAAATATTTAACAAAATAATTGAAATGTAAGTGAAATGCAATGAAAATGCAGATTAAATTTACACCTCAATAAAGCCTAGTGGAATAAGCCTCAAACTGCTCTAGTTATTGAGGCTCAAGTCTCGAGGCCTTTTTCTTAAGCCTCACCTTGAGGCACATGCCTCATTCGCTTTTTAGTTGAAGTTAGAACATTTATTTGAAAAGGTTGGTCACAAAGAAGTAAGACGAGAGAGAAAAGTAAAACGAAGGTGGGGGGGGGGCTAATTAACTAGGGAAAAGCATATGGATAAAGAGAGATACAGGTTGTTTGTGACCTGGAAACCAACTTTAAAAAGTTCTGAATGCAATCCAAATATATGATACCAAAGCCTAAGGGCTATATAGCATATATGATAGAAATCAAACAAAGATTTAAGTTTGAAGTTAAAAGCAAAAAACTTGATAATATTTCTATATATATGAACAGGATCATCTGTATCAATTATTGATATCCAACATATGTATTACAAATCAAAACTTATATTGTAACTATATATTTACATAAAAAGTCCAACTTTTTGAACATGTTGGATTTGAAGCACAGACATGAAGCAATGCATGCATCTATAAAACCAAACCACATTTGCCTCCAGTGAGGGTTGATGTAAAGAACAACTATGACAGCTAGAAAGGATATGAACCATGATGTTGCAAAGCCCGCAAAGAAACAACCACTATCAATGCCATACTTGTCTTCCCATCGATCTGAAACTGTAATTTCAGGATCTGTGGTGGCACTATTGGTGCAATTCTTTAACAATGGAGCTCCACAAAGAAATGGGTTTCCTTCATAGCTACTCTCATTGAATGTTGAGAACTGTGCATCCCAATCTGGTATTCTTCCAGACAAGTTGTTGTGAGCCACATAAAACACCTCAAGAAATGTCAAACTTACAAATTCCTGAGGAATTCCACCACTCAACTTATTGGAAGAAAGATCTAAGCTCTCCACTTGTTTTAAATTTGATAAGGATTCTGGAATTTTCCCACTCAGTTGGTTGTGTGACAAGTTCAGTGAATGGATTTCAGTTAGGTTTCCAATTTCATGAGGGATCTCCCCTGTGAAATTGTTGCAAGATAAATCCATTCCAGACATTATCTTAAGAACACTTCCCACGTATAAGTAGGGTATGCTCTTAGTTATGAACTGCACTTCTTCTTGCTCTATGATTTTGAATCCATAAAATAATATTTGTGTCCCTACAATCTGTGATGTAACGGGGGCATTGGTATAGTGTAGCCAATATTTTGTTAATCCAACTGTGTGGTTAATTGTTGACGTCTTCTTCCCAAATGTAATGTTACCGAAGCACAAAGGTATCATCCCAAAAAAGTTGTTATCAGAAAGATCCAGTATCCATATCTGATTCAATTGGCATAACTGATGAGGAAGTGGCCCACTTAGAAGATTACCTTTTAGAACAAGAACCTTCAAATTGGTAACTTCACCAATCCAATTCGGAAGACTACCAGAAAACTTGTTATCCCCAAGATTCAATGTCTGAAGTGTTGTATTGTGGTGGAGGGTGTTTGGTATTGATCCTGTGAATCCATTTCCTTCTAAATGTAGATACTGCAAATATGGTAAATTCAGACAAGATGGTAAGGGTCCTGAAAGATGGTTTCGAGAGAGGTCCAAAATCTCAATTTTGAGTAATTTGCAAAACTCAAGTGTTATTTGACCTTCGAACGAGTTATATCGCATAACAAGTACTGCCAAACTCGTTAAGTTACTAATCCAAGAAGGAATTGTACCTGATAAATGATTCTTGCCCACATCTAGTACTCCTAATTGTAAACACTTGGAAATTCCAAATGGTATAGTACCTGTGAAGTGATTGCTATCCAAACTTAATACTTGCAGCCATGGTAACATGTCGAAGTCATTTGGAAATATTTGGCCAGATAGGCTATTATTTGAGAGCTTCAAAACTTCCAATTTAGTGCAACCAATGGCCAAAGTCTCTGGTACTTCTCCTGAAAAATTGTTACTAGAAAGATCCAGCAACTGTAATTGTCCCATACCCCCAATTGTGGAAGGGATCTTACCACTAAAGGCATTTCTTGACAAATTTAGAAAGAGTAAATTTGGAAAAATCTCACCAATATTTGCTTGAAGATGCCCATGAATGTTGTTATTGGATATATCTATCGAACTCAAACTTGTATGAGGATGATCTGGTAGATGAAAATGGCCTGTAAACGAATTATCTTTCAAATCTAGAACTTCCAGTCTTGTTTTGTTTTTTATCAACCAAGTGGGGAATTTTCCAGTTAAGTTGGCCTGCCTGAGATGTAATATTCTCAAGTCATATTGATAGTAAAGAAACCTGAGCGCCATATCCATGGGCTCTTTAAAAGTGATGTTTGATAAGGAAAAAGACTTCAACTGAAACTTGGGAAGTAAATAATGAGCCGGGTGCTCAAGTGTCATCTCCAAATTATTAGGTGATGAGTAATGGTCAAGGTTTAGATCCACAAGGTTGGAATGGTTATAAAATGAGATTAATGGGAATGCAGCATCAAAACTATTGTAAGCAAGTGAGATGAGCTCTAGAGATGTCAAGTTGCTCAAGGGAGATGAAGCAATATTTCCTCTAAACAGATTCCATGAGAGAACTAGCACTCTAAGAGAGGTTAAGTTGGTAAGACATGCTGGGAGGATCCCTTCGAAGTTGTTCATATATAGAAATAGCACTTCGAGGTTCTTCAGCCGACATAACTCTGTGAAATAAAATTTCCATTAATTATAGATAAATCAAAAGTAACATTAATACAACATAGAATCAATTTGAGCATCAATAAAAAAGAAACTCATGAAGAATTAAGTATATTATTAAGTATGACCAACACAAACAACGCTTTATCCATTATTCTACTATGTATGTATATGTATATATATATTTTCAAAAGTAGCTTCACTATTTTAATAAGTTTAAATAAAGTTGAATTTAACCTCAATACAGTAGTCTTATTGTTATTCTACCCTGTTTGTGTCAGGCCCTGTGCATTTTCTTTTATATAGATATCAAGTGCATTTTCTTTTATATAGATATCAAGTTCCCCCAAAATGATTACATTAGGTAATTGATAACCAACTTAAAACTCTGTAAGGTCATTTACATATGAACATGAATTTACTTAATTACATTATGCATCTCTCTCCTAAAAACTGAAAAAATATATCTGCAAAGGCAAAGGCCCTTGAAAAATAATTGTAAAACTAGTTTTTGATAGAGTGGAGGGGAAAAAGTGGACCCATGCTCCCATAATTAATCCAATTATAGTTAGGAAAAGACTATTAAGTTGAGTTAAATTGTACGGAAAAGATAATAGATATTTGTTTTGAAAATTCATAAAATTTTTCATATATTAGTTGCTTTATCTTATATTCTTTAGGAACCTACACATGTGCTTTACCATTTATTAATTGTAAATTTAGTTTGCAAGCTTAAATAATTATTAAGGTGAATTTTAAAGCCTTCATTAAGTTGATACTCATGTAGATATAGGAGCATTGTTTATGAATTGTGCCAAAATCGAAGCTCTCTACTTTTCCCAAATTGTGCCAATGCTGATTAGCTTGAGTGGCGAATGGTATCTTCCTAGCTTTTGGGGTTCAAGTCTCATTAACCACCAAAGAGGTAGGGAGTAGGTATACTCTTATTGAGCCTAGTTGCAAATTTGGGCCTTGATCCGCCTTACTAATGAGACTGCTATTATTGTTAAGTCCTAGTTCTCTTTGACATATGAGTCTTAAGTGTTGGCATCTCTCTAACACATGGCACCGGTGTAAATTATGCAGAACAATAAGAAAAACCGTTCAAGGGTCCACTTGCTTCTTATGGGTTGATAGTTTTATTGGTGGGTTGTTGGTTTCTATATTCTCACCAATACAAATATCATCCCATAAAGAACAAGTGGACTCCATTGACACCCCGATTGGGTGATCACTTCTCTATAAATCCCAATAGTACCCCTCCTTTTCTTAATACATTAACGGTTTTTAAAATTAAAATTTTAAATTTTAAAGGGAAATGAAGTAATTAAAACTAAATAAATTTGATAGTCCAAGATTTTTACAGCAACGTTGCATAGTTTTTTTTTTTTTTTTTTTTTGAAAAGAAACAATGTTAGTATCTATGTTAATGTTTGTAACACAACTATTCGCATTGCCTACACGACTTGAACATGAATTTTTACGTAATCAAATCAGGAGAAGGCTAAAGCTCTTGTAAAATGATTGTAAATTTAGCATTGATAAGTGGAGGGGAGAAAGTGAACTCATATAGCCAATCAACCCAGTTATAGTTTGGAGAAGATTATTGAGTTAAATTGTACAAGAAAGATAATTTTTTTTGGTAAATTTTAGAATTTATTATATATTAGTTGCTTTATTCTGTTGTTTAGGAACCAATACATCACCTTGCATTGGTTTGCAATTTGAAATAATTAATGAGGTGCAAATTTAAAGCCTTCATGAAGTTAATACTCATATAGATATTGGAGCATTCATTATGAACTGTGACAAAATCCAAGCCCTCTAACATTCCTTAACAAGTGGTATCTTCCTATCGTTCGGGGTTCAAGTCTCTTCAACCACCATAGAGATAACAAGTGGTTGTGCCCTTATTGGACCTAGTTATGGCTTTGGGCTTTGATCCCTGCGTTTCTATCACATTTAATCTCACATCCATTTATCTTCACCATATTTACGGCTTATTGTGGTAATATTATTTTGTAATATTGGGTAGAGCTGTGTAGAGCTAAGTTATAGAAAAAGTTCATGAATCAACAGAGAAATTAACTAGAAGTGAAAAAATGAACCTTGGGGAAAGTGTCCACTTAAACCATTCTCAGAAAGAGCCAGTCGCTTAAGGGAGGTGAGTTCACCCAAAGGTGGCAGAAATTCCCGATTAAGGTTAGTCGATTTGAGGATCAACACCTCCAAATTTTTTAATACAGGCCAAATCCCAGAACCTGCAATTTTGAGAATGATAAGAACAGGAAAGAATTAACAATATTTGAGAAACCTACATGCATGGTGTCTGCATCCATGTCTGTTTACATAATTCAATACTATAAATTAATTAAACCTTTCTAAAATGAATCTAGAGTTGATTTAATGCATGAGTAATGCTACATTGACATCTATAGCGTACATATATATAGAAACATCACTTTTATATATAATTAGATTGTTTTGGTACATGAGTTGAGTTGAGACAATCTAATGGTGCATTTATGAAAATGTTTCTTTCGATGTACATGATGGATGTCACTTCAGCATTTTCCTTAATTATATAATGGGAGTGAATGCAAAGAATGTAATTTTATACTTTTGTAGTTTTGTTAGATTGTTTTATCAGTATATCACTTAACTACTCCTATATTTAGTAGATCGAACAAAATCAAATATTAAATTTATATTTTTATAAAAATTATCAGAAGAATAATATCAAACATATAAAAATATAGACACACACAAACACATATGTGCTACTTTCATAGTAATTTCATTTTCTGTACTAAATCATAACATTGACAATAGAAGAACTCGACTAACCGAAGGGAAGAGCTCTGTCTAAATGGTTGAAGGCAAGAGACAGTAACTTGAGGGATGTGAAAACACCCAAAGATGGCAGAATGCTGCTGTTGAAGTCATTCGAGCTAAGGTCTAATTCCTCCAAGCTTTTCAAGCCAGACAAAATCTGTAGACCTGCAGCAATAATTAACGAGTAAAACTCAGAAACAATGACCTTGAATTTATTATTTATGTCTATCACAATTGCTTTTGCAACAAATCTGTAGTTCGCTGTTTGCATTGTTATTTGAGAGATGCGATAGCGACCCATAAAATGACTCTATAAAACTATGATTTTCTTCACATTGCAGTTACATGATTCATTGGAAAAAAAACATATATATAACATGAGATAGAGACTTAAGTGGCACCGGAAGTCGCATTAAAAGTACCAAAGCATTTTTTTTATTATTAGGCTGTAAACTGAAGCAATTGATTGAGTTGCTAAAACTGATTTCTAATTTTATAGTTAAAAAACTTCTAATTCTAACAGATAGAAGAATAGTGATGGTGTTAATTTCTTTCTTTCTTTATTTTTGCATGTCCACTGAGCACAAGATATGGTGTCTTTAGTTGAGCTTGAGCTTCTCTCATTCTCTCTACTGACAGTGAAGGTGTATTATCAGAATTCTTCATCTACTTCTTCAATTTCAGCTCTTGTTGATATTGCTTCATAAGCTTTTCTTGCTTCATCTTGCCAGGTCCTTTCCCATGAAATTTATGTGAAATTGTCAAAATCTTTCTCAATCTTGTTCCATTTCCATTCACAACCATCAAATATATATATCTATTACAAAATACAAAGCCTTAAAAACAGGAAACATGTTATCAGGAATGTTTTCAGGAAACATGTTCCGTAATATCGTAATACCCTCCCTCAAGTTGGAGGGTGAAGATTCTGAACGCCCAACTTGCAGAGAAGAAACTCAAAGTTCGCTTTCCCCGATTTTTTTTTTTTTTTTTTTTTTTTCGTGAAAAAAAAAAAACGGATTTTGACTAATCACGTACGCTTCACCAAGCACACGCTTCATCGCGCGCACGCTTCACCGCGAGCACGCTTCACTAATCACGTACGCTTCACTAAGCGCACCCTTCACAACGCGCACGCATCACCGCGAGCACGCTTCACAACGCGAGCACTGTTCACCAAGCTCACGCTTCACTAGTGCGCACGCTTCACCGCGAGCACACTTCACAACGCGCACACATCACTGCGAGCACGCTTCACCACGTGCACTGTTTACCAAGTGTACGCTTCACCACGTGCGTTGTTCTCCAACCGCACGCCTCATCAGTGCGCACGCTTCACCGCGAGCACACTTCACAACGCGGACGCATCACTGCGAGCACGCTTCACCACGTGCGTTGTTCATCAACCGCACGCCTCACCAGTGCGCACGCTTCACCGCGAGCACACTTCACAACGCGCACGCATCACTGCGAGCACGCTTCACCACGTGCACTGTTCACCAAGTGTACGCTTCACCACGTGCGTTGTTCTCCAACCGCATGCCTCATCAGTGCGCACGCTTCACCGCGAGCACACTTCACAACGCGCACGCATCACTGCGAGCACGCTTCACCACGTGCGTTGTTCATCAACCGCACGCCTCACCAGTGCGCACGCTTCACCGCGAGCACACTTCACAACGCGCACACATCACTGCGAGCACGCTTCACCACGTGCACTGTTCACCAAGTGTATGCTTCACCACGTGCGTTGTTCTCCAACCGCACGCCTCATCAGTGCGCACGCTTCACCGCGAGCACACTTCACAACGCGCACGCATCACTGCGAGCACGCTTCACTAATCACATACGCTTCTCCAAGCGTACGCTTCACCACGCGCCCGCATCACCGCGAGCACGCTTCACCAATCACGTGCACAAAAACACTGTGCTTAGATCACTGTTTCATAAATCACTGTTCATAAATCACTGTTCACGGCAGCCACCTTTCACGGCCCCTGTTCACGGCAGCCTCTGTTCACGGCCGCCACTGTTCACAACCATAGCTGTTTACGACCGCGCAGTTCACCTCCTCCATTGTTCACGGTCGCGGCAGCCACTGCCCAATGCACGCTTCCCAACGCTTGCATGCTTCCCAACATTGCACGCTTCCCAACATTACACGCTTCCCAGCGCTGCACAATCACGCACACACCGCGCAAAGCGCGCACTGTCCAACGCAGTGCGAGCACCAATGCTACACGCGTACCAACACGGTACGCACACCAATGCAGCACGTGCACCAACACGGTACGCCGGTCGTCTGTCGCAGGTCGCCGGTCACCTCTATTCTCTTTGCCGGTCGCCTCTATTCTCCAGTGCCGTGAATGGAGACAGTGCCGTTAATGGAGACGACGGAAATTCACGGGAAGAAGATGGGCAGTGGATATATTAAAAAGGAGCACTAGGGAATCTTGGGCAATGGATATATTAAAAAAGAAAGAAAGTGGAGGATATATTAAAAGAGAGCACTAGGAAATCTTGGGCAGTGGATAAAATAAAAAAAAGAGAAAGTGGACATATATATAAAAAAAAAGGCAAAGAAATGGGGTCAGTAAGGAAATTTGCCAGTGCAGCATAGCAAGGTGTGGAAGTTGGGGGATCTTCTCCTTACTCGAGCCTCTTCGGAGTTGTCCATGAGATGAAGGGTGCCAGGGGAATCAACTTCCAGGGTGCCAGGGGAATAAACATGTTATCAGGAATGTTTTCAGGAAACATGTTCCGTAATATCGTAATAGAAATCCTCCGGAAAGCCTCTTTGGGGGTCATAGTCCGGCCAAATTCATCTCTCCTCCTCCCTATATGAATCTCTTTATTCGGTCCATCATTTTCATAAATAATGCCAACCAGTTTACTTTTCTTCTTGTCCATATTCCGACCACCACATTCAATACTACTCTCCTAAAGTGTTCCCTGTTCTTTAAGCAGCTGTAGGGCTCTTGATAGCCCTTCCCAACAGCAACCTCATGGATGCTCTCATCGGGGACAACTTCCTCTTTCATCTCATCAATGGCTGAGTCGTCATCTTTGCCAAAATCCTTTACCTCAGTCCAACCAACAGATTCATCTTTCTTTTCCACTTCATCTTCATCCATGAAAGCATCTTTAGTCTCAGGTTTATGCGCTTCTTTGTTAAGCCGGAGTGCCCAGACAAATTGCCCCACTTCTGTCAAAACAATCCTGTCTTTTTGACTCTCTCCAGATGTTTGATTTTTGGTACTAGCAACTAAGGAAGCAATGGCCTAGGGACCAATTAATGCAGCCTCTTTTGTTTGTGTAGTAGATATTGCAGAAGATAGATCTCTGACAGTATATTGAGGCTAGAGTATGACTCTGTGTCCTTAAGACAATTATGTCTCATTTAGGTGCTCATGGTATATGACACTTGTCTTGCAGGATACAATAATTTTCTTCTTGTGACAACAACACTTCTAATCACAAGAATAATCGAACCAAAATTGGTTGTACTCACTCATAAAAGAATGCTAAAAATAGAGAAGAGAGAAAAGAAGAAAATTTAGAGATTTTTAAAATTTTCTAGGATGAATTTCTGAGTTCTGGAGGGCTCTATTTATAGCCAAATCATGGCTGCACGTGCTGCCCATTTCTCCACCGTTGGATCGAATCTGATCGCCTCTAGACGCGATCTGACCGACTTGATTGACGCACTCGATCGTACACCGTTGGATCGCATCCGATTGATTTAGGCACAATCTAACTACTCTGCTTGTCGCAACTGATCCCGCACAGTTAGATCGCAGGTGATCCAATCAGTCTCGATCAACACATCTAATCCCACACTGTCAGATCTTCGTACATCGCACTTGGACAAATCTCCTCGACCAATTACATTCATCGTATCTGGACGTCCCAAATTCGATCTTCCACGATCTCCGAAAACGAAAAGCTCTCCAACTCCTTGCGACGATGCGTACATGCAGTGCAAAGTGATGTGCGCCCTAAGTTGCGCTTTCGCACGAGCGCGAGTCACTTGCATCACCCCTAAGCCTTCTTTGTATGTGTGTGTGAGCTAAAATTCAAGTGTAGTACTCTAACTACACTTATAAGTAAACAATTAAAATTTTATCTTTCTCATGTGAGACTAAAAGATTGTTTTTAATTATATATATATATATATATATATATATATATATATATATATATATATATATATATTTATCAAGTATTATTATCTTATAAATTCAGTAAATTATATTAATTTACCACATTGGTTTCAAATGGGTATCAGCCAAAAATATTATTTAATCAAGATTATTAATTTATTAAGGTTATACTGCACTTCTACATTTATAGGTAATAAATTTATTTATTTATTTATTTTTCTTTCTTAATCTTGTATATTCATTTAAATATTTTTACTTACGATGATTATTATTATTATTTTTGTGTTCGCTACTCGAGCTCCAAACACTCGTAATAACAAAATGTAATCCCATCAAAGACATCATCAACCATCGCACAAATAAAAGAGAACAACTTTTAAGAACCTTTTAGTTCTAGACAAGTTTGCCAAAGTTTTGAACGTCCAATTAAAAAATTCATATATACACTTTAAGTTTTAGAATGCTTCAAAGAAGAATTTTAATGCTTGTACAACAATATACTTATATATAGATTAGACTAGTGAATGCGCACGTAATTTTTTATATTTTTAAATAATTATTTAAACAAACTTTTTCTACTCATCTTTTTATTCACTAAACAAACAAACATAAATCTGTAAAAGCTTGCAAATTTATTTATAATAAACCTGAAAGATTTTATTAAAAGTAATTTAATCATTGGGTATACAAATTTAAGGATAATCAATGTATCGATAAAAGTCTTGTAATTTTTTGCGTGGTTATTTAAGAAAATATGTCAAGTTGCTTATACTAATCCTTCTTAATCTTAAGCATTGGGAAGCCTTTTAGGGTCTGTTTAGTGTGTAAAATTAGACTATTTTTAGTCTCAATTTTATGTTTGGAGGTGAAGTGAGATGAGATAAAAATAATTCTACTTTAATATTTTATCCTTTTCTAATAGAATAAAACAATCTCATCCTTTTTTTTTTATAAGTAAAAAAATAATTAAGTAAACGTACCTTGAGAAGGATAGGATCCATCCAAGTGGTTGCCTTCAAGAGATAAATTCTTGAGAGACGTGAATGAAGCCAAATATGATAATATGTTGTTGTCAAAGTAATTGTCCTGTAAATAGAGTGCTTGCAACCTTTTTAATTTAGACAATCTATGAAAACCTGCAATGAGAATGGTTATTAGGAATAGAAGGAAGTAATAATACTGACTGTGATAATAGTAATAGTAAAGCACTTATTAAATTGAATTTCCTTTGTGGATTTTTTAAAACCCCTTATATTAATTCATATATATACAAATAAGAGAAAATAGTGAAAACACTTTACCTAAGGTGCTGAGTAACGTCCCCTCCTTGTCGTCTAATGTCAAATAAAACCCTATGCAATATTTAATTTTTTTGAACCATGAAATATTGTAATTGGATATGCTATAAAGAATGATTTCAATGAGAAAGAGTAGAAGAATTAAATTTTCAATATATATATATATCCATCGGGGCTTAACTTATAGATTTTTTTTAAATGATGCTACAGTAATATTTTTATTGCCTCAAATCATATATTGACATGTGATTAATTTGAGGCAATAAAATGGTGTACAACGGTGATGTAAGTCACTTTAGCATTTTCCTTGGGGGGATTAATTGCAAATAAAAAGTTGAAATACCTTGTTTAAGAGATGGGCCATTAGTAAAATTATTGTGTCCAAGGTAGAGTTGATTGAGAGATGGTAGTGCACTTAAAGATGTTAAGATGCTGTTGTTGAATCGATTCCAATTGAGGTGTAGGATCTCCAACTTCTTTAAAGCATACAATCTCTCAAAACCTGTAATACACATATAAATAGCAAGATTTAAAAAATATTCTTGAGGGCAATCAATGCATTAATTATATGGTGCTAAATACATCGAACACGTTCAAGACTCAAGAATTAATTATCTACACATATATGTACGAACCCTGATTTAGAGAGTCAAGAGAGATCGAATAAACTCAAGAAGACACTTGGTGTCCATTATACCAACATGTAACTGCTCAATACATGTGACACCCTGTTGATTTAAGGGACACTTGGTGTTTGACTACACAACCTAAGTTTATTTCAAGTACCCAATAATCCAATACATCTCCTTAAATGTATATATAGGAAAATGCTAAAGTGATATCAGTAGAAACAGTGACATTAATGCATTATTAAATTATTTTGAATCATGTACTAATTAATACATAATTTAAGACAATCTAATCATAGAACATTATGAATATATAATATATTTTGAATATTAATATAGCATTACTCACTTGTATATATTTGTGTATATATTATGTATCATATATCCGTACATACCTTCATTCTCCAACCACCCATTTATCAAATTAAAAGATAAGTCGAGTTGTTGGAGTTGCTCAAAGGGAAGAAAGACGGTGGCATTTATGAACCAAGGGAATCTCATTATATAATCTAAGGCCGATCCTTCCCTTGGGGAGGTCATTGTAAAAGGTAAGGGTGCTCCGTCAGCAAAGCTCATTACATCAGATGTAGATCCACCCCTAATGAAGCTGAGAAAAAGGTGAGTCACTCTGCCAGTGGTTACGTCACAATTCACTCCCTCCCAACCGCAACACTGACTACTATTATTATTACTAGCGTTTTTATCAACCCATGAAGGAAGACCAGGGTTCGCAGCATCAGGCCAATTCACAGAGTTTTTGAATTGCAAGAGAGCAGCTCTCTCTTCCTCCAAACACCCCAAGCACTGATGAAGAAGCAACACCACCAGTACTGCTACCATTAAAGAGACTCGCCACCAGAGCATCATCAATTGCCATTTATATGCCATATATAACTGTTATCTTTCGAGGAAATATATTTATAGAACCTTTGATTCCTTAGCTCTATATAACTAGCTAGCTTGAGATGATACATTTTCTAAATTTTTTTACATGTATATATATGGTATTCATTATCCATCACCATGAGGCTCAATGTGTGGTGCAGAGTGTGGATGATGAAAACTCTTACTAAGATATTTTTTTTTGTCTGAAAAAATCGTATTAGAATTAATTTAGTGGGTCATGCATCTTGTCGTGTGGAATATGATATATATATATATACACGTGATGCATTGACTAGTTGACTACAAAGGGCATAAGGGGTCAGCATCAAAATTGAACATGCCATTGATATTTGTGCCATTTGAAAAGTTTTTGATTACTACATGATAAATTGAGAAAAGATACTTGGCATTAAACCTCAATTTGGCGTAGTGGTAAGAGTTGCCACAGTATGACCTGGTGGTGGTCATGAGTTAATATAATAGACCTAAAATAGTCCGATCATCCCCAAATACGCATAAGAGGTCACTTCATGCATCAGACTTTTTGATTCTCTAATTTAAGTCCTAATTTGATTCACCAAATCCTCTTATGATTCATTTCTGATTCAGTACAACTGCTAAAATCATGGTTAAAACTGTTCATCTTTTCATCTGCTAAAATCATGTTATGTCAAGAACTTGGCTCAGTGACTCAATCTTCTTTTTCCTCTGCATATTTTTTTGGTATAATGCGTCTATCTTGCATGATTATTGATACATGCTTTAATTTTTCTTTTGAATTTATAATATTTTATTTTCTTTGGTCTCTGTCTAATAAAGTATATGTTGTGTGTTACTTTTGAAGGATAATGATAAACTTCTTCCTAAATGGCTTTGCCATGTAGTTTCAAAGATTATAGTAGAATCTCCTTTGAAAATATTCTCCTTTTTTGTAATATAACATTGATGCAGTGGTGAGAACGCACCTGGTATCCACTGGTCTCAATCTATTGAAGTTAAAGGAAAAGTAAAATTTCAAGCATTTGAAAAATTTATTCAAGAGCTTCCTCGCTCACGCAGCCGTGGATTGATGGTAATTAAGCTTTGGTTGTTTCTTTAATTACTTTATTAATTAAGTGGTGCATCTTGTCGTGTGGAATACGGAATATACATGTGATGCATTGACTAGTTGACTAAGGTGCCGTAAGGTTGGGGCAAGCGTTTCAGAAATATTTAGATGTATGTGATGGTTACGATCTGTTATCAACAAGTGGTCGATTTAATGGGTGGAGAGCGAATTACGAGGTATGATTGAGAAAAAGTGTCCAAGTTCAAACTTATCGTTCTCATTCATCTTTGTTAGAAGAGGTATCATTGTTCTTATAAATTTTTAAATTGAAAAAAATTAATCTCACCTTAAAAAAAAAGATGATGCCTATCGAATATCAAAAAACCTATACCAAAAAAAATAAAAATATAACATGGTTATGATCTGTTTTAGAACTTCTAAATTTTGAAAAATCAAAATTTGTGAACTTTAATGGAAAGATGAAAATATAAAGAAATAAGTTTGTAAACCTAAAAGAAAATAGTATAAAAAACTAAAATGTAAATATATTTTGAGATATAAATAACAATTAAGTAAATACGTAATTCAAATAACAGATGATTAATGACATAATTTAATCAATTTTCTTTTGTGCTTTTAAAAGCTGTCATGCAATTAAATTTTAATTTGAAAAAAATAAGTCAAGTCAAGCATCCAAATTTTCTTTCGTTTCGTTATAAGGAGAAAATGGCCATGTCAATATACAAAATTTTCTCAACATGTGCAATCGGATAGTTAGACTTTTGGCCTCTTGTCGCCATCCATACATTGAAACAATAAGAAAATTTGTAGTTTAGCTGACTCAAATATATATCTGCCTTTTAATTGGTGACTATTGCATGCAGTACAATTCATACACATTTTTAGCACCTAATTTAAGTACACAACTTATCAAGTATATATATAAATAGACAGTACCCTTAATCACACATCAATCTAGCCTTTTAAGTACGTACATTAATTATTTGGAAACCCTCGAATTATACATTAATATATAATTTAAGAACATCTAACATACAAATTTATCATTTAGTAAATTTTGAGAGATAAGCGGGGTTTAGTACTTTGGGTGCAGTAGATAATGCTACCATGGGTGTAGCTGTTATTTCTAAATTAATGACCCTGCTGTAACTTATTATGGTTTATTAATAAGTTAAAATTCTTAGCATGATAAATTTATTTGGAACATGGGTTTCAATGATACAGGTTACTGATCTCTAGCTAAGAAGAAACAATATGGATAAAAAGAAACAGGTTGTTTGTTACCTGAAAATCAACTTAATTTTAAAAGTTTTGTATATAATCTAAATACATCACACCAAAGCCAAAGGGCCATACATGATAGAAATCAAACAAAGATTTAAATTTGAAATTAAAAGCACAAACTTCTTAATATTTCTATATATATGAACTGTGGATCATCTACAACAATTATTCATATCCAAGCTTATACACATATATTACAAATCAAACCTTATTATATGGTAACCATATATTTACATAAATATGGTGGACAACTTTTTGAACATGTTGGATTTGAAACACAAACATGAAACGATGCATGCATCTATTAAACCACACCACATTTCCCTCTAGTGACGGTTGATTTAAAGAACAACTATGACTGCTAGAAAGGATATGAACCATGATGTTGCAAAGCTCGAAAAGAAACAACCACTATCAATGCCGTACCTGTCTTCCAATCGATCTGAAACTGTAATTTCAGGATCTGTAGTGGCAATATTGGTACAATTCTTTAACAATGAAGCTCCACAAAGAAATGGGTTTCCTTATGTGGATCCGTGATTAAATAGGAAAGAAAACAAAACCAAGCTATTGAGCCCGTGACCACAGAAGAGTACAAAACAGAGAAAAACAAACACCATTCGACGATTCAAAAATCAAGACGTGGGACCCATGATAATAAAAACGAAATAGTTTTAGGCTAAATTAAAAATAAATAATAATAAAATATTATAATAATAATATTTTATTCATAATTATTTTTTATAAATAAGGGCTTATAATTCAATTGAATTCATTCAAAACTGATAATAAGTGTATTTTAGTTCTCAACAGAGAGAGTCTCATTGTTCTCTCCTTGAAAGAAAAAGAGAGTAATCTAGAATTTATAGTGAAATTTTTACATTTACCCGTGAACATAGGTGTAAGAACCGAATCACGTAAAACTTTTGTCTCTTTACTCTTTATAGTTATTGTTTTTATTTACCATTTAGTAGTGCAATATTGTATACGTTCCCCAAAAAGTGGTGTCGGAACCTCTGAGAAATTTTTAGTATGCTTTGTAGTTATGACCTTGGCTGATCTTCTATAACGCCTAGTATGTACGAGTCAAACTTGTACGTTGACTAATACGTATTGTCAGACATATTTGAACGCATATATGTATGTACACAACCTTAGAATAGTGTGAATACATGTATTGTAGAACTATTGATACCCTAAGAGGCTAGTTGTATCATAAAATGTTCAATATTTAGTAAAATTTTGAATTTGGGCGCAAGAAGCCCGCTCCTATGGCAAACCTAAGAGATGAATGTTCAGGAAAGTTAAGAGAAACGCGCTCCTTAAGGGAGAAGCGTGCTCCTCAGGCGAGAAGTGCGCTCCTGGTAAAGGAGAAGCGTGCTCCTCACGGGATTTTTTAGAAATCCAGTTTCTAGCCAAGTGAGAAGTGCGTTCCTTAAGGGGAGAAGTGCGCTCCTCAGTGGGCCCTACTATTTTTTTTTAAAAGTTGGTGTGGTGGTTTTCAGGTGTTAAACACCAAACCACGAACTTTCTAGCTCATTTTCACCAGAAAGAGCTAGAGAGTTGCAAAGGGAAGGAAGAGGAAGAAGAGGAAAGGGCTAGGGTTGCCAAAATCCAAGGTAAGAATTTGTTGTTTTGAACTTAAAACTCCATTATTGGATTCCTCTCTTCAACTTGTTTAACATATATGACGTGCATGTGATTTCCATGGCTAGATCAAGAGCTTGGGAAAGAGGGTTTTGAGCTTGAATTGTGGAAATTGCTGGCTAAAATCATAGGGGATTAATTCCTTGTTGCTTGGTGAGTAATTTCATGGTAAATTTGTAGATTTTCCATGGTTGGAAGTGGAGTTCCAGACTTTGCTGGGTTAGGGTTTTGGAAGCCATTTTCAGTATTGAATTGTGGTGTTTTAATGTGTATTATGATTGGAAATTAATCTTGGATGTATGGTAATGGTGAATTGCAAAGATTTGAAGGAAGAATTGATGAATTCTTGAATTGGTGATGATCACAAGTGTGGTACTTGCGCTGTAACAGTTAAAGAGTTGAAATTTGGCTAATTGTTTGAGTGTGGACTTAGGCAAAAATCCTGTATTTGTGAGTATTTCTAATTTAGTTTTTATGTATAGAATTGTATTATATAAAATTTGTTTTTATGAATTTGAAGCATGTATGATTGCTACCTTTTGCATTGTCTTGTTAATTCATTAAACTCTTTTATTTGAACATCAAAAATGCTTGGACTTACTTGTGTAAGGGAAGTATAAGATCAATTCCAAAGAGGAAAGTTCGTGGACTAGACCTCGGAATGATCGAGATGATGGTTTGTTAAGTTGACTTCTCCCTATATATGCATAATGGGGATACACATTCGCTTATATTTTTGAGGGTGAAGATTTTATCTTTATGCATTGTATGGTATGTATAGAGTGGTGAGAAATGTATTTGAATCATGTATAAATACTTACATGTGAATTGCATATGAATATTTACAATGCCATGTTTTCCATATTGATGCATATATAATTTCATTATTAGATTACTCACTGAGCTTGTATAAATTACAAAGGTAAGGGTAAGGCTCAAGAGAAGTGATCTGAGCCTGTTATTTGCTAATGTAAGTATGTGTGCAGGGAGATGGGTATAGACTTTTGATTTTGATTATGTACATATATAACACTAAGCTATGCTTATAATAATTAGAGAGTTGTATAAATGATAAAAATATATGAGAATGGTATAAATGATAAAGATATATGAGAATGGTATAAATGATGTATATTTTGGGACTTGGCTTATGTACAAGTCTTGTGAGAAAGTGAAATGGATAGTGATTGTGTGTATGGAATGGCCATATATTAGTAGATGTATGTGGGATAAAAATGAATGATGTTGATAATTTGATTTTGTGTATGGATTTGATATGATCTATGAGGTGTATGTGTAGAACTTTAGATTTATGAGGAGGTTCTGTCAAAATTTTTAGTAATTTTGTGGTATTGTCTTAAAGGACGGGGCTAACAAAATATTTTATAAGTCTATGTATGGCATATATGATATTCTGTGTCAGTCATGATGTCAACCTATCGTATATGTCCATATTTGACTCAATAGACATAATTGAGAAGGAAGTGAACCACTTAGAAGATTACCTTTCAAAACAAGAACCTTCAAATCGGTATGTTTACCAATCCAGTTCGGAATACTCCTGGAAAACTTATTACCTCCAAGATTCAATGTCTCCAGTGCTGTACTGTGGAGGAGGGTGTTTAGTATTGATCCTGTGAATCCATTTCCTTCCAAATGTAGATATTTCAAATACGATAAATTCAGATAACGTGGTAAGGGTGCTGAAAGATGGTTTCGAGAGAGGTCCAAAAGCTCAATCTTGACTAATTTGCAAAACTCAATTGCTAAATGACCTTCGAACAAGTTATCTCGCATAACAAGTATTTCCAAGCTTGTTAAGATACTTACCCAAGAAGGAATTGTTCCCGATAAATGGTTCTTGCCCATATCAAACGCTTGTAATTGGAAGCATTTGGAAATTCCACTTGGAATGGTACCTATGATGTGATTGCTATCAAAATGTAATACTTGCAACCACGGTAAATTGAAGTAGTTTGGAAATATTTGGCCAGATAGGTTATTACTTGAGAACTTCAAGACTTCCCTCTGGCCAAAAGTGTTTGGTATTTCTCCTGAAAAATTGTTATTTGAAAAATCTAGCAATCTTAATTGTCTCATACTCCCAATTGTGAAAGGAATTTTACCTCCTGTAACACCCCGTAATTTAAATTAAATATACACGTTGAAGTACGCGTATATCGAGATGTCTAATACACGTATAATCCATGTGTACATGTATCAAATGAACTTGAACATGTCACAAGTGAGTTCGGAATGTGATTTTAAATAAAAATCGATTTACAACACGTGTATGTCTCATGTGGATTGAGTGTATAGAAAAAGAGGAGGAGGAATGGAGTAAGAAAAAAAAAAAAATTATTGTGCATTTGTGGATACTGTTCATAAGCGGGTATTGTTCACCAAACAGTACTGTGAACAGTACTCCGTTGGAAAGATAAAAAAACAAAAAAAAAACAAACCAAGTTGCAGAAAGGGCAGAGAGAAGAAGGAGAAGAAGAAAAAGGGAAAACGCGGGATTCGCGCGAAATTCAGACATGCGGTAAGTGATTTCTACTCTATTTCTTCGTAAAATTGATATCTAAGCTAGATGTAAACTTTCTAGCAGAGTAATTTTTACTGTGGGAGCCGTTTTACGACGTTTTGACAAATTGGGGGTTTTGACCAAATGTGAATAAAAATCCGCTAGAAAGGTAGAGAAACACTCCTTAGACGGTCGGGACCCCGAATATGTGGTTAGATTCCATTTTAGGAGTTTTGGAGACCGTTTGACAATTTTAATACAATTTACATGTTTCGAATGAACAGTGATGTGAATAGTGAACAATGAACAATGAACAATGAACGGTGATGTGAACAGTGCTATGAACAGAGTTGTGAACAGTGTGTGTGAACAGTGATTTGAAATCATAGAATCGTAGAGAACTGAATTTCGGACGTTTCGATGCTAAAATTGTGATTTTTGGATATGATTTGATAGTTTTAGTAACTAAGTATATGGTGTCGTGAAAATATGATTTGGAAATCTATTTTCATAGTTCTTTCTTGTGAAAATGTCTAGATTGACCACAGAAATGAGATAATAGTTTCTTCAACTGCTTATGAGTCCTAAATGGATTTATTATTTGTGATTTGAAGTTAGTTGAGAAATTAAAGATATAAATAGATATGAATACATGAAATTGAATTATGGAGTGATTGTGATAGGTTAAATTAGTTGGATTTAACTTGGAGCTGGACTCGAAAGCGACGATGATTGGGTTTAAGTTGAACGTGTTCTACTGTGAGTATAGTTTTCTCGATTTGGTTCTTGTATGGCATTGTACGCATATAAAATGTTTGATTGTATGCATGTTATATTTATATATAATGCATTGAGTTTTAGGGATCATGCAAACTGATTTTAGCAATTGGAGTTTGTAATGATGTCATTTCGTTAGGAATTAGACCCGGATGAGGTTTTACGAGTCCTCATTATCAGTAGGTCTGTCTTAACAAGGGTTGCGATCCTTGAAATGACTGTGAATTGGGTAATGAGAGGCTGTGGCTACCTTGTAACGGCCATACAAGGGTTAGACTCGCTCTCTTGCCTTGCGGAGGAGGGAGATTGTGCATTGTGTTATTGTAAACTCATGCAATTTATGTTGTTGACATGTATAATATATTCGTTGAATGATGCATGTGTTGAATAAGTGTTTGCAATGATTTTAAATGTCATATTTCTCTAAATGTATATAATTGTCATCTCAAGAACTATATTCATTGAGCTGTTGTTTGCTCACCCCATTTCCTCCAATATTTCAGGTATTGAGTCGAAAGAAAATGGCACATCCGTGAGTGATAATCACGTGAGCCTTCGTCTGGTATGTGTACGTAAGCTTAGAGGAAGGCTGGTATGTGTACGTAAGCTTAGAGGAAATAACTTATATTTTTGTTATTTTGATATGTATACTTATCACACATTATATATATATATATATATATATATATATATATTATCATCTAGATGGGATGTGTGGGCATATATAGCTTAATATATTGGATGATGAAATGAAAATGTGATGTGTGAATGAATGGAATGATTATAGAGATCTATGTTGGATTTAATTTGTGGTATATTAGAAAAAAAATTTCTGTAAATATTGAGAATTTTAGTGAATGTCTGTTGAGGCTGATAGTGTATTGTATACTGTATATGAGTATGTACAGTGTATAGTACACAGTGCCGGTCATGACGTCAGCCTACGTCAGGGGCGTCGTGACAATATTGGTATCAGAGACTAAGTTTAAAATTCGTAAAAAGATAAAAGCTTTATGATATTATGATTGATTGTATGGGTATACATATGGGTAGTCCTATTATGTTAAGCCTAATCCAATATGTTATCTTGACGGAGAAGCACCTGTGTCGGTGAATGTCAGAGTTGGAAACAAATAGTCAAGATTAACAATGGAAATTGCTGATCAAGAAAGGATCAAAAGGCTGAAAGAAAAAGAACTGGATGTAAGCCAGTGATAATAAATGATATAACTTATATATGGCTAGTAACTACCCAACAACAACGAAATGCACAACTTATGAGCTTGTGGCAAAGTTGTAATGTGAGAAAGACAGAGGCTTGAACCATTGATAACTCCCAATTTGGGTGCCAAAGGTGTGGGTACTTCTGTAAAAAAACATATATAGTTGAGACTGAAGTAAAAATAAAATAAATAGAAGGTCTCAATGATAAGCCAGATGAAATGAAAAGATATGTGAAAGTTATGAAAAACGTTCAGGAGAAGAGACTCTCCTATCTTAACTGGCAGTCTAATAGTAGACGGAGAAAAGAATTTGCGACTCTGAGTGGAGACCATCTTAGAGAATGAGTAAGTCTCTGAAAATGATAAAGCAAGTTAGCTAAGTACTGATGATAAGAGATAATAGAAAAATGGGGTTAAGGACTCCTGAGATGATTAAGACATGAGATTAAGTAAAGAAGCTATTTTACGAGGGCTTCTATTATCATGCTGAAATTGATTTAAGGCATGAAAAAGTTTATCTTGTTAAATGTAGTGACATGCCTAACCAGAAATACAAACATGAATTAAATCGACTAGTATAGTTTATTTTTGGAATAATCACTATGGATACTCTGAGAATGATAAGGATCGAGAATAAATTTTGGGATCCTATACGGCAGGTTTGAATTGTTGGGTTATAAATATATACGCAAGTTGTGAGACAGCCTATAACTTTCGGGTTAGCCAAAGCTGTGGTGAAATTGTTAACATCAGCAATAGTGAGATAGCTTACATTGCCATTAGAAGCCGAGTCATTAACACCAGTTTTCGGTAAAAAGAGAAATAAGTAATGTAAGGAAGTATTGGGGCAAGAATATGCAATTCAAGATAAACGAAACATTGAGTAAGGTAGAGATTTTGGCAGTATTAGTGACTTTAATTTTGTTAGTACCTGACCCAATAAAAATGGGAAAAAGGGAAGTGATGTTAAAGAAGTATGAAAATCAGAAGTGGTTTCCATTGCCTGAACAGGAGTCACAGACTGAGTAAATTGTATCTCGACCTGAAATTGTCTATTATCAATCTAAAAAAAAAAAGACACGGGATGTGTTAATCTCCAGTTAGTCGATATGGAATGCCCCAATATTTTTTCAATGTGAGTGTGGCGATCCCGCACCCCGGACCACCAACCCCGCAGGGAATGGCGTGCGGAATGCCGGGGCGGGATGCCCGGCGTAGGCATCTCGGACCACTCCTCAACTCCCGTGAGGTGGTTGAGACCCTACGAGCCTTATCTCAAACAACGACGTAATATCGAAAGGCACTAAACAAAACTACCCACCGTGTTAATCATCAAAGACAAGAGATAATCCATAAAAATAAACCACAAATAAAATCATAATCCCTACAGTCCATTAAAATTGACATAGACATAAAGTCCAAAATTGTGGGTACAAATAAAAATCGTCATATGCGCACTTGGTCTATCTAACAAGTCCCGACTCACCCATACTACAATGTGGTAAGTGTTATAATTACATAATCCAAAATATAATACTTCATAATTTAAAACACAATTCAATCAAAATGCCTCTCAACTCACATCGAGGCCTTGGATTCTCTCGCAGGCAAGGCCCTCAAGATATAACTACTCCTTTGCCCTTATTTGGGACAGAAGGACCTGAAAGAGGAAAATGAGGGTGAGCCAACGGTGCCCAGTGAATAGAATTCAAATATGCTATCAATACTCATCAATAAATATCATGTATGCATGTCAATGTGTAGCATGATTAAAAGCTCATAACATATAGATATCAAGCATTTATAATAAGTTCGATGAAAGTAAAAGATTATCAATTTGGATCCACATTCCACATGCATTGGGTTACTAGTGCATGTCTATTTCACCGTACCGTTGATCCCAATCATGTTTTATTTGGGGTTACTAGTGCACGTCTATTTCACCGTACCGTTGACCCCAATCATTTCATTTCCTAAAACCCTCCTATGACAATGTTAAGTCCCCATATTAGCCAGATAGATGGGCCTAACCAAAGTCATAAGGTTTTCTCAAATCAATGCATCATTCAAAACATTAGAACACATTCATGCTTTCAACATACAATATATATAAGTGATATGATGACATAAAATATATAATCATAAATGAAGTCTACTCACAACCAAGCCTCGCGAGAGTATTTAACCACACACGACCACCAAATCGAATCAAGATCCTGAAACATACATCAATATCCTACCATACATCAATTTCTATGCTCAATCTTATAGACATTACACATCAACCCTAAATCAGCCCACATATAAACAATAGGCCTAAATCCCATCTAATCCCATCATTCAACTCAAATCACATGACTTAGGCCTCTAATGCATAGTTCTCATTCATAAACCATTCTATTAATCAAAAATACTGATTTTCAATTCCTTAGGCATAAACATGCCCAAATTGGCTCATTTGATCACAAATAAGCCTAACCCATGATATGGTCACAACCACCAAATTAGTAGCATAATCAACCCTAATCATGCTTAATTAAACATAAGTTGCATCAATTCAATGATTCTAGGCCAAAAGCATTAACTATACAAACATTAAACAACCATCAAACAAACACCAAACATATCAAGGCAACGCATAGAGTTTGGGCAAAGTGCAATTGGGTTATGGGCTAGATGAAATAATTTTCGGGGCGTCACAGTGAGTTCACCAGATTTTTGAAAATCAAGTAAAGGAAATACAAGACCCGATCCAAAGATTAGTAAGACGTTGATAACGGGTATGATCAACATGTTGTGATTGTGTATATTCTGATGTATTGTTGGATCTACCTGGTCCTTTATGTCTGGTGATTTGGTAGATAAATTGCATTATCTTCTGTTATAATAATGCCTCATTGATTGTGAGTATGCCTACAGGAGAACGAATCTACCTTGATATGGTCAGCAAATATTATGTGGAATAAATATGAGGGTCATCAAGTAATTATGAACTTTAAAATATGAAATTCTTGGAATTGGATGCTTTGTTGGGTATGATTGGCTAGTCACCTCTCATGCCAGGTGGAGCGTCTCTCCGAAAAGAAGTACAATTCTAAATAAGTGGAAAATCATCATTTTGAATCTCGAGGAATTTATACCCTCAGAATCTTCGATCTTAGATAAGATGGTTATTGACGAGGAAATAAAGAATATGGTTAGTACAAAGCCATTTAGAGTAACGTAATAAGGCATGCAGTTGATTAAAATTCCTGTGGTGAGCTGGTATAGTGGAATATTATCTGATGAATTATTAAAATTGCTACCTGGACAGGAGATTGATAGCATATAAAACTGATGCCAGTATAATATGTATCTTCATTCCTTCATATAAAGAGTACCTGAGAAATTGTGAGGATTTAAGGTGTAGGTATATGTGTTAATGAACAAAAGATTTATTATCCTTAATATGCCACCTTGGAGAGCATTTGTGATAAGATGGAAAGAAGGTATAGTGAAATATGTTTAAGTATGAATTACGGTTAACTGAGCAAGGTACCAATAAATAATGAATATCCTTTACCATGGACAACAGATGGTCGAATTCGATTAACTATGGAGCCAAATCTTTAAGATCATTTTGAGATCTAGGCACCTCAGTTAAGAATTCGAGAAAAGGATGTAATGCAAACTATTTTAAGACAAGATATGGATATTATGACATTTTGGTAACCTTGATTAATGTGTCAATCACGTTTATAGGATTGATGCAGTGGATATATGAACCATATCTTGATTATCACACAGTTTTCGATGATGATATATGCAATTGTCCCAAGAAATGAGAGGAGCATGAATAACACCTCGGAATTATCTTGTAGTCACTGAGAGAGCACCGATTGAGTGCCAAGCTTGGTGGATATGAGTTTTGACTATAAGTAAGATGAGAATTTTTGGATCACATGACCAGTTTAAATAGTATCGTTAAGGATGCTGCGAAGGGCAAAGTGATCATAGTACTGTGACAACTGATGTCAATGATGGAAATCAGAAGTTCTCTGGTAGCAGTTGTATTTTATAGAAAGTGCGCGGAAAGATCCTTGAAGCTATCTGTTCCACTCACGAAACTAAACCAGACGAATGTTATATAATGTGTGGACCGTTGTGCATGGGGAAGCTCTTACAATATTAAATGTTGTTACTAGTTTCAGAACTTGGAAGTAATTGTGATTGATGAATATCACGTCCAGATCTGGATTTTGCATTGATACAAAAGGATAGGTTAATTACTTGTGCCTTCAGATATTTGTTAGTACACGAGAATAACTATCCTGAGGGTGAATAAAAAGTTGTTGGTAGTTATTTTGAAATAATGAGAACATTGCCTCTATAATAAAAAAAATTACATTATCTTCAGAGTTTAAGAGTCTGAAGTAATTATTTGAACGAAAAGAAACTGAATATGAGGTAATAAATGTGGCAAGAATTCCTGAAGGATTTGATTGTACATTGAATTATTATCCTGGGAAAGGCCAATATGTTGCTGAGGCATTGAGCAGGAAACATGCTGAAACTGGGGTAGTAACTATCAGTGAGCCATAAATGGAGATTGTTTGTGAGTGTACTCTCTATTACTCTATGTGTTGATATTTGTGCTCGGATGCATGTTCAGTTGATTGATACTCATATGTAGAAAGTAAGATTTATGATGAGACGAGTATGATATCGGTATGAAAGATTATTACATTGGTAATATAGATTGTGTTAAATGAATATGGGATTCAAATGGTATCTTATGGGTTATGGGTAGAAATGATACCATTTGGATAACCATTAGTGGACTGATAAGTCTCTGTATTCTTCCAATGAACACCAGAATTCTATTGATAGACTGAGCAGATTGTATATGTGTGAGATAGGGAGATTTTATGGGAGTACTCAGATATTTCTCATGTCGGATTAAGATCCGAAGATTTTGTTCTGATATATGATGCAGACTCGATTTGGTACTCATCTTCTTCTTAGTGTGATATTTTACTCTCGGACCGGTTGACAGACTGAGAGGGTGACTTTGATGCCTATGAGCATGCTCGGGTCTGGTATACTTGAATTTTGGTGTAAGTTGGAAAGAATATGTAATGTGTGTAAACTTATGTAAACTTATGTGTATAAACAACTATTATAATACCATAATGATGGCACTCTAAAGGTTTGATAGTAAGATTTGTAAATCTCCACCTTGTTGATTTGAAAGTATGAAGTTATTGTTATTGGTGCCACAAGATATTATTACATACACAAGGTTGGTATATAGGCCTTGAAATTTAGTGTGGCTGACTCAGTTTTGCTAAGGGTCTTACCACAGAAAGGCCAAATGAGATTTGGGATGAAAGGAAAGCTCGCACCGCAATTTGTTGGACCATTAGAGATCCTTGATAGGATAGGTCCATTGGCTTACCGATTTTCTCTACTGTCACAGTTGATAAGTGTCCGAAATAGTTTCTATATATGGATGTTGAGGAAATGTCATTCGGATTCCATATATGTTATGGATATAACTCAACGCTAAGTTGGGGAGGATACCACGTATCAAGAAGAGCAAACATGGAAGCGAAAATATAAAATGTGGGAGCAGTTTTCTGGGATTGAGAATCACTTGAGGAATAGTCCTTAATTCTAAATTTCGAGGACGAAATTCTTTAAGTTGGGGAGATTTTAACACCCCGTAATTTAAATTAAATATATACGTTGAAGTACGCGTATATCGAGATGTCTAATACACGTATAATCCATGTGTACATGTATCAAATGAACTTGAACATGCCACAAGTGAGTTCAGAATTTGATTTCAAATAGAAATCGATTTACAACACGTGTATGTCTCATGTGGATTGAGTGTATAGAAGAAGAAGAGGAGGAATGAAGTAAGAAAAAAAAAATAAAAAAAAATAAATTACTGTGCATTTGTGGACACTGTTCATAAGCGGGTACTGTTTACCAAACAGTACTGTGAACAGTACTCCGTTGGAAAGATAAAAAAAATAAAAAGAAAAAACAAACGAAGTTGCAGAAAGGGCAGAGAGAAGAAGGAGAAGAAGAAAAAGGAGAAACGCGGGATTCGCGCGAAATTCGGACCTGCGGTAAGTGATTTCCACTCTATTTCTTCGTAAAATTGATATCTAAGCTAGATGTAAACTTTCTGGCAGAGTAATTTTTACTGTGGGAGCCGTTTTACGACGTTTTGACAAATTGGGGGTTTTGACCCAATGTGAATGAAAATCCGCTAGAAAGGTAGAAAAACACTCCTTAGACGGTCGGGACCCCGAATATGTGGTTAGATTCCATTTTAGGAGTTTTGGAGACCGTTTGACAATTTTTATACAATTTACATGTTTCGAATGAACAGTGATGTGAATAGTAAACAGTGAACAATGAACGACGATGTGAACAGAGCTGTGAACAGTGTGTGTGAACAGTGATTTGAAATCATAGAATCGTAGAGAACTGAATTTCGGACGTTTCGATGCTAAGATTGTGATTTTTGGATATGATTTGATAGTTTTAGTAACTAAGTATATGATGTCGTGAAAATATGATTTGAAAATCTATTTTCACAGTTCTTTCTTGTGAAAATATCTAGATTGACCACAGAAATGAGATAATAGTTTCTTCAACTGCTTATGAGTCCTAAATGGATTTATTATTCGTGATTTGAAGTGAGTTGAGAAATTAAAAATGTAAATAGATATGAATACATGAAATTGAATTATGAAGTGATTGTGATAGGTTAAATTAGTTGGATTTAACTTGGAGCTGGACTCGAAAGCGACGATGATTGGGTTTAAGTTGAACGTGTTGTACTGTGAGTATAGTTTTCTTGATTTGGTTCTTGTATGGAATTGTACGCATATAAAATGTTTGATTGTATGCATGTTATATTTATATATAATGCATTGAGTTTTAGGGATCATGCAAACTGATTTTAGCAATTGGAGTTTGTAATGATGTCATTTCGTTAGGAACCCGGATGAGGTTTTGCGAGTCCTCATTGTCAGTAGGTCTGTCCTAACAAGGGTTGCGATCCTTGAAATGACTGTGAATTGGGTAATGAGAGGTTGTGGCTACCTTGTAACGGCCATACAAGGGTTAGACTCGCTCTCTTGCCTTGCGGAGGAGGGAGATTGTGCATTGTGTTATTGTAAACTCATGTAATTTATGTTGTTGACATGTATAATATATTCGTTGAATGATGCATATGTTGAATAAGTGTTTGAAATGATTTTAAATGTAATATTTCTCTAAATGTATATAATTGTCATCTCAAGAACTATATTCACTGAGCTGTTGTTTGCTCACCCCATTTCCTCCAATATTTCAGGTATTGAGTCGAAAGAAAAATACACATCCATGAGTGATAATCACGTGAGCCTTCGTCTGGTATGTGTATGTAAGCTTGGAGGAAATAACTTATATTTTTGTTATTTTGATATGTATACTTATCACACATTATATATATATATGTATTATCATCTAGATGAGATGTGTGGGCATATATAGCTTAATATATTGGATGATGAAATGAAAATGTGATGTGTGAATGAATGGAATGATTATAGAGATCTATGTTGGATTTGATTTGTGGTATATTAGAAAAAAAATTTCTGTAAATATTGGGAATTTTAGTGAATGTCCGTTGAGGCTGACAGTGTATTGTATACTGTATATGGGTATGTACAGTGTATAGTACACTGTGCCGGTCATGACGTCAGCATACGTCAGGGGCGTCGTGACCCCTCTAAAGGCATTTCTTGAAAAATTTAGATGTAATAGGTTTGGAAGAATCTCACCAATATTTTCTTGAAGATGCCCATGAATGTTGTTACTGGATATATCTATCAAACCAAATTTGTATGAGGATAATTTGGTAGATGAAAATAGCCGGTAAGGGAGTTACCTTCTAGTTCTAGATCTACCAATCTTTTATTATTTTTTATCAACCAAGTGGGGAGTTTCCAGTTAAGTTAGCCCGACAAAGATATAGTATTCTCAAGTCATATTGATTGTAGAGAAACTTGAGCACGATATCTATGGGCTGTCTAAAACTGCAAGTTGATATGGTAAAAACCTTCAACTGAAACTTGGGAAGCAAATCAACTAGGTGCTCAATGTTCACTCCCAAATTAGCTGAGTAATTATCAAGGTGTACTTCCATAATTTTGGAATGGTTATAAAATGAGGTAAGTGGGAATGTAGCCTTGAAAATATTGTTACCAATTGAGATGTACTCCAAAGATGTCAAGTTACTCAAGGGAGTTGAAAGAATTTTTCCTTTGAAGAGATTACTTGAGAGATCTAGCATTCTAAGAAAGGTTAAGTTGCCAAGACACGTTGGAAAGATCCCTTCAAAACTGTTCATATTTAGATATAATGCTTCAAGGGTCTTAAATCGACATAATTCTGTGAAATATAATCTCAATTAATCATGTACACAACAAAAGTAACAATGCAACATGGAATCATAAAAGCTTTGCAACATTATTCTGTGTGTGTGTGTGTATTCAAAAGTATCTTCGCTTTTTAATCATATTAAAAAAAGATGAATATAACCTCAATATATATATATAATAGTCTTATTGTTATTCTACCATGCTTTGAGATTGTTTCCATTTATATAGTCTCCTTAGAAAAAGAATATAAAAATAAAGGAGAGTTGAATTTGTGTACGTAACTAATAATCAACTTAAAACTCAGTAAGTTCATTTATATTTGAACACAGATTTACTTAATCAAATATGATATCATGGTCAGATCATATTTGTTGGGTCTCAGAAAAAGACCACATTTAATTAGTTGGGAGTCAATTTGCAATTCAAGAAAGGAAAGAGGCTTGGACATTAGAAGAGTAAAATAATGCAATGTAGCGCGGCTAATAAAGTTGCCATGTCAGGTGCACAATGGTAAGAGTTGCTGTTGTGTGACCATGTGGTCACGAGTTTGAGTCGTGGAAATTAAACGGTCTCTTACAAAGCAAGGTAAGGCTGCATATTATAGACCCAGATGTCGTCCGACTTTTTCGGGTACCCCATATAGGTAGAAGCTTCATGTACTAGATGGCCTTTTAAAAGATATTTAGTTTGAGGTGAATGGTAGTCTAAAGCATGTTATTAGCTCACAAATCTCTCTGCTACTATTGAACATGTTTTCAAAAGTTGGAAGGTGGAAGTTCAACAACAAATTGTAGTCCCCAGGATGGTTGCTTGGTCTCCTCCCCCCTCCTAGATATCACAAAAGAGACACGTCTCATCGAAACATATTCTATGCTTCTCTTCCTCGTGTTGCAAGGCAAAGTGTAGCAACCCTGATTCGTTAGCCCTGTTTTTAGGAAAATTCAAGTTGTATGTCCTGCTCAATGTAGCAGTTGTGCCATTCCTAACATTTGGCATGAGGCCAACCAAGAAGCAGATGTCTATGCAGTTATGCTGCTTATAATCCTTCAACTGAGGATTTATATAGATGACCAAACCTCTCAGACTCTAAAAGACATCTTCCTAAGATATTCATTAGGCTCTATGTATACAAGAATGTCATTTAAGCTTTGCTTGCCTTAACCTTTTCAATCTTGTACTTTGGTGGGTGTTTGTTTCGTATAACTCAATTCAGTTTTTATTTTTAGTTTTTATCTTTCAAAGAAATATTATCATAATTATACTACTACTATATATATCTATACTACTTATAATGCAAAAACTTGAGAAAGCTCACGAGGTGATCATTTTATCAAAAAATCCAAAATTGCCTCTCAATTCTTTAATAATCAGTTGAAATTTGATTCAGATTTCAATCTTCGAGGATTTTCATATTGCACCACCACAAGTGGTCATTGGCATTTGTGGGAGTTCAGTCTAAAGAAATTAATGGCATGATAAATTTATTTGTAACATGGGTTTCAATGATACAGGTTACTGATCTCTAACTACGAAGAAACAATATGGATAAAAAGAAATACAGGTTGTTTGTTACCTGAAAATCAACTTAATTTTAAAAGTTATGTATATAATCTAAATACATCACACCAAAGCCAAAGGGTTGTACATGATAGAAATCAAACAAAGATTTAAATTTGAAATTAAAAGCCCAAACTTGATGATATTTCTATATATATGAACTGGATCATCTACAAAAATTGTCCATATTCAAGCTTATACAGATATATTACAAATCAAACCTTATATGGTAACAACATATTTACATGAACAGAGTGGACAACTTTTTGAACATGTTGGATTTGAAACACAGACATGCAACAGTGCATGCATCTATGAAACCAAACCACATTTGCCTCCAATGAGGGTTGATGTAAAGAACAACTATGACTGCTAGAAAGGATATGAACCATGATGGTACAAAGCTCGCAAAGAAACAACCACTATCAGTGCCAAGCCTGTCTTCCCATCGATTTGAAACTGTAATTTCAGGATCTGTGGTGGCACTATTAGTGCAATTCTTTGACAATGGTGTTGTGCAGAATCGTGGTAAAGCATGAAAGAAAAAAATAAGACAACAAATTTAACATGGTTCGGCAAATTGCCTACGTCCACGGGAGACAACAAACTTGTATTATCAGAGATTACAAACTACACCCTTAGGTGAATCTTACAGATTGAATCTCTTAAATAGATCTCTCAGAATAGATTTCTCTGACTCTCAGGAATGAATTTGAAGAATGAAGTTAAGCTCTATTTATAGGAGTATTCCGGGGTATTTTCGTAATTATAAATATAAAATATAATATATATTTAATATTATAATAATAACCCTTTCGGCGAGCGGCGGCCGCATTCGGCGCGCGGCGGCCGCATTCGGCGCCTCTTTTCCTTGTCTGCCACATGTGGGTGGTCCCCACAAATCTCCACCTCCACGTCATGTGGAACAGGGCTCCTCCACACCTGTAATCTCTCTACAGATAGCAAGCTTCCTTCAAAAAACTGTTGCTGCCTCCATTAGTGCCCTTAGGCACTACGAGCTCGTGAGATGTTGATCAAGTCCAAACAATGTTGGAACTTGATCCCTGTAACCACCTTTGTAAGCATATCTGCAGTCTTAATCTTTTGCAGAAAAATACTCCCTTCTTTTACTATTTCTTGAACAAAATGAAAACGAACATCAATATGCTTCGTTCAACTGTGATGAACTTGGTTCTTTGCCAAACAAATAGCACTTTGGCTGTCGCAGAAAAATTCAACATTCTTCTACACAATTCCCAAGTCTTTAGTCAATCCATGAAGCCATATTGCTTCCTTGAAAGCTTCTGTTACTGCCATGTACTCTGCCTCTATAGTAGAAAAAACAACTGTTGACTGTAGTGTTGATCTCTAACTCACTGGTCCTCCTGCCATAGTGAAAACATAACCAGTAGTAGATCTGCGCTTGTCAAGATCTCCAGCGTTGTCCGAATCCACATATCCGACTAGATGCTTACAACTCTTCGAATCTCTCTCGAACTTTAAACCAATACCCACAGTACCATGAATTTACCGTAGAATCCACTTTACTGCTTGCCAGTGGTCTTTACCGGGGTTGTGCATGTAACGACTTACCATACTTACAGCATGTGAAATTTCAGGTCTGGTACACACCATTGCATACATCAAGGCACCAACTACATTTGCATATGGAATGTTCCCTTCATTCTCACAAAATTTCTGAAATGGGTCTGACTTGTATTCTCCTCCATTATCAGATCTGAGCTTCTTAATCTTCCTTCCCGTTTGGGTTTCCACCATTTTCTTCCATCTAAGAAAGATATCTAGCACTTCATCTTTATGCTTCATGGTATAAACCCAAACATAGAGTGAGAAATCATCAATGAAAGTAACAAACCAACGTTTACCGCCCAATGAAGCATTTTGAGAGGGTCCCCAAACGTCGGTATGAACATAATCCAATGTTCCTTTTGTGCGGTGGATTGCAGCGCCAAACTTGACTCTCGTCTGCTTGCCTAAGATACAGTGCTCGCAGAAGTCAAGTTTTCCGGTCTTTGCACCTTTCAGAGAACCTTGCTTTATCAAGGTTTGAAGAGCCTTCTCTCCAACATGTCCGAGCCGCATGTGCCAAAGTCGGGAAGTGTCCGAGGAAACATCATTAGAACTGGTGCAAGCTGATACACTTCCGATTACTGTGTGTCCGTCGAGGAAATAAAGATTTCCTTTCTGAGTACCCTTCATGGCCAAGAGTGCACCACGTACAACCTTCAGAACTCCACCTTCAATGGTTACCTTGTAACCGCTGGAATCAAGGACTCCTAAGGAGATCAAATTTTTCTTCAGATCTGGAACATATCTGACATCCGTGAGCCGTCTTGTTGTACCGTCATGCTTCTTTAGGCGTATAGTTCCAATACCCTTTGTTTGGCAGGTATTGTTGTTGCCCATGAGCACGACTCCTCCATCGAACTCATCCAATTTTGTGAACCAATGTCGATTTGGACACATATGATAGGAACAACCAGAATCTAATATCTATCTATCAGACTGATTGTCTATAGATGAAACCGAGGATGCAAAATCTTCTTCTGCTTTCTGTGCTACATTTGCATCTGTCTTACCCTTATTTGGACAATCTTTCTTCTAGTGTCCCTTTTGGTGACAATAGGCACATTCATCCTTCGCAAGATGTTGACGTGAAGAAGGTCCTTTTGTCTTTGAGCGAGATCGGTCTCGCCTACTGGATCTATCAGATCTGTTGTTAGCCCTGCCTCTGGATACCGTCAAGGCTGCTAGTGATGCTTCCTTGTTATCGCGCTGGTCCTTCCTTCGATACTCGTTGTTCACCAAAGCATTTGAAACATCACTGAATTTAACCTCATCTTTACCATATAGCAAAGTTGTTGTTAAATGCTCATAACTTTCAGGCAAAGAGTTTAACAACAATAGTGCCTTATCCTCATCAAGAGGTTCAACATCAAGATTTAGTAGATCAGCGAGAATCTTGTTGGAATTATCAAGATGCTCAATCATGGGAGGGCCTTGCTTGTACTGAAAACGAAAGAGCTTCTTCTTCAGGTAGAGGCGGTTCTCTACGTTTTTCGTCATGTACTTGTCCTCCAGTTTCTTCTAGAGACTTATTGTCATAGTCTCTATCATGACAAAGTACTTCTGATCTTTGGCCAAACAGAGTCTGATTGTTCCACAAGCGTGATGATTGACGAAATACCAATCATCATCGGACATATCCTTAGGCTTGGTTTCCAAGGCGATATGTGATCCTTCCCGGAATAAGAGATCTTGAACTTCGCATTGCCACATGCCAAAGTTGTTGGTGTCGTTGAATTTCTCTACCTCGAACTTTGCGTTGGACATCGAAGTTCTTTGTCAAGGCCTACTTGTGCTTGGGATTTTCTTCGCCATTTAGACCGAAGATATGTATGACGCCGAAAAGTGCTTGAAAAAAGATAAACAACTCCAACTAAGCTATATCAATAACTTAGTAGTTGAATCTGTAGAAACTGATTGCACGATTGCGTCCGGAACGGTCGAAAATGGTGGAAACGAGTCTGACTTTGCTGAAATCAAACGAACAAGGCGGACTATTTGGGCTGAACCGCGGATAAACAGTGCGGACAGTGTGGGCTGGACCGCAGATGAATAGTACCAACCAAGTGGGATGGACCGGTGATGAACAATACCGACCGAGTAGACTGGACCGCGGATGAACAGTGTTGACTGAGTGTTTGGGTCGGATGAACAGAGCTGGATCTGGGTCGGATCCGGGTCAGAACAGTGCCGGGATGAACAGTGTCGGCAAACGCTGTACGGGGATCAAACTTTGATCGGCTCCTGGGAACTCGTTTCTTGTCTGTTTTTCTCGCCGTTGATTGCGTTGGACTCCTGGAAACAAGAGCTACCTCTACGGGTGATCAGAAAACAGTTCCGATCACTTTTACAGAATCTCGAAATTTTGACTCAGTCTCGAAAAATTCGCCAGAGGGTCCGTTTTTTCTTTCAAAGCTTAACCTCGACTCTGATACCAATTTGTTGTGCAAAATCGTTGTAAATCATGAAAGAAAAAAATAAAAGAACAAATTTAACGTGGTTCGGCAAATTGCCTACGTCCACGGGAGACAATAAACTTGTATTATCAGAGATTACAAACTACACCCTTAGGTAAATCTTACAGATTGCATCTCTTAAATAGATATCTCAGAATAGATTTCTCTGACTCTCAGGAATGAATTTGAAGAATGAAGTTAAGCTCTATTTATAAGAGTATTCAGGGGTATTTTCATAATTATAAATATAAAATATAATATATATTTAATATTATACTAATAACCCTATCGGCGCGCGGCGGCCGCATTCGGTGCCACTTTTCCTTTCGGCGCGCAGCGGCCGCATTTGGCGCCTCTTTTCCTTGTCTGCCACATGTGGGTGGTTCCCACAAATGGAGCTCCACAAAGAAATGGGTTTCCTTCATAGCTACTCTCATTGAATGTTCTTAACTGTGCATTCCAATCTGGTACTCTTCCTGACAAGTTGTTGTGAGCAACGGAAAACACTGCAAGAAAGTTCAAACTGATGAATTCCTGAGGAATTCCACCACTCAACTTATTGAAAGAAAGATCTAAGCTCTCTACTTGTTTTAAATTTGATATGGATTCTGGAATTTTCCCACTCAGTTGGTTGTGTGACAAGTTCAGTGAATGAATTTCAGTTAGGTTCCAATTTCATGAGGGATCTCCCCTGTGAAATTGTTGCAAGATAAATCCATTCCAGACATTAACTTAAGAACACTTCCCACGTATAAGTTGGATATGCTCTTAGTTATGAACTACACTTCTTCTTGCTCTATGGCTTTGAATCCATAAAATAATGTTTGTTGGTCTAAACTCCCCCCGGTATAGTGTAGCCAATATTTTGTTAATCCAACTGTGTGGTTAATTGTTGATGTCTTCTTCCCAAATGTAATGTTATCGAAGCACAGAGGTATCAACCCAAAAAAGTTGTTATCAGAAAGATCCAGTATCCATATCTGATTCAATTGACATAACTGAAGAGGAAGTGGACCACTTAGAAGATTACCTTTTAGAACAAGTACCTTTAAATTCGTAACTTCACTAATCCAATTCGGAAGACTACCCAAAAACTTATTATCACCAAGATTCAATGTTTGCAATGTTGTACCGTGGAGGAGGGTATTTGGTATTGATCCTATGAATCCATTTCCTTCCAAATGTAGATACTACAAATATGGTAAGTTTAGACAAGATCGTATGGGGCCTGAAAGATTGTTTCGAGAGAGGTCCAAAACCTCAATTTTGAGTAATTTGCAAAACTCAAGTGTTATGTGGCCTTCGAACGAGTTATACCGCATAACAAGAATTGCCAAACTTGTTAAGTTAGTAATCCAAGAAGGAATTGTGCCTGATAAATGGTTTTTGCCCACGTCTAGTACTTCTAATTGTATACACTTGGAAATTCTTAATGGTATAGTACCTGTGAAGTGATTGCTATCCAAATTTAATACTTGCAGCCATGGTAACATGTCGAAGTCATTGGGAAATATTTGGCTAGATAGGTTATTATTTGAGAGCTTCAAAACTTCCAACTCAGTGCAACCGATGGCCATTGTCTCTGGGACTCGTCCTGAAAAGTTGTTACTAGAAAGATCCAACAACTTTAATTTTCCCATACGCCCAATTGTGGAAGGGATCTTACCTCCAAAGGCGTTTGTTGACAAATTTAGATAGAGTAGATTTGGAAGAATCTCACCAATATTGGTTTGAAGATGCCCATGAATGTTGCTATTGGCTACATCTAACGAACTCAAACTTGTATGAGGATGATCTGGTAGACGAAACTGGCCAGTAAACGAGTTATCTTCCAGAAATAAAACTTCCAATCTTGTATTATTCTCGATCAACCAAGTGGGGAATTGTCCAGTTAAGTTGGCTCGATTGAGATGCAGTATTCTCAAGTCATATTGATTGTAAAGAAACTGGAGCGCGATATCCGTGGGCTCTTTAAAATTGGCGTTTGTTAAGGACAAAGACTTCAACTGAAACTTGGGAAGCAAATGATGAGCTGGGTGCTCAAGCTTTATCTCCAAATTATTAGCTGATGAGTAATGGTCAAGGTTTAGATCCACAAGGTTGGAATAGTTATAAAATGAGGCTAATGGGAATGCAACATCAAAACTATTGTAATCAAGTGAGATGTGCTCTAGAGATGTCAAGTTGCTCAAGGGAGATGAAGCAATATTTCCTCTAAAGAAATTATTTGAGAGAACTAGCATTCTAAGAGAGGTTAAGTTGGCAAGACAAGTTGGGAGGATCCCTTCGAAATTGTTCATTGATAGAAGTAGCACTTCGAGGTTCTGCAGCTGACATAACTCTGAAACATAATATTTTCCATTAATTATAGATACATCAAAAGTAACATTAATGCAACATAGAATCAATTTGAGCATCAATAGAAAAGAAACCAATGAAGAATTAAGAATATTATTAAGTAGAAAAATGCTTTGGATACGTTAAGTGCCAATGCTATTTTTCGACACTCACACCCAGCTCTGTTGGATGTTTTGAGGATGCTCGTGAATTGTGTGACATCTCCAAATATATGAGTATCCTTAAAACATTCAAGAGAAATTGATAGTAGTATCGGAAAAAAGTGTTGGAAAATGGCGTACATATAACATTACTCTATTAAGTATGACCTAGGCATAGAAAGCTTTATCCTTGTACTATGTATGTATATGTACATATATTTTTTCTAAAGTAGCTTCACTGTTTTAATAATTTTAATCATGGAAAAAAGATGAATTTACTCAACACAATAGTCTTATTGTTATTCTACCCTGTTTGCGTCAGGCGGCTTGTGTTACGATCATATTTTCTGTTTAACTTAAATAATTATTTTTTATTTTGTAAGTTTATTTAGTTAAAAAAAATAGGATGTGTGGTTACTTTGTGGGCAATAACTCCTTCTTGTGGGGTAGTGGGTGGTTCTAAGTAGTTAAAAGTAGTTATAGGTGGTTACATACTTTTCTTATTTTCGGAGAATGTATGAATGAAATGAGAGAGCAAAAAATTATTATCAATAGTTTAATCATATTTTAGAAGTTGGGTTCCCTCGAAGAATCTATTGGAGGTTTTAGTTTTCTCGAAGAAACCAATTATTCATTTCTCTTTCTCTCTATTTTATGCTTTTTTATTTGTAGAAAATGGGTTCTTATCACTTGTTTGCATTTTTCTTTTATATATATGTATCAAGTTCCCCCAAAATGGTTACATAAGGTAATTGATAACCAACTTAAAACTCTCTAAATTCATTTTTATATATGAACATGAATACACTTAAATCGCATTATTTATCTCTCCCCAAAAAAATTAAAAAAAAAAATCTGCAAAGGCAAAGGCTCTTGAAAAATAATTGCTAGTGCACACCTATAATTAATCCAATTATAGTTAGGAAAAAACTATTGAGTTAAATTGTAAAAAATAAATAAATAGATATTTGTTTTGAAAATTCTTAAAATTTATCATATATTAGTTGCTTTATCTTATATTCTATAGGAACCTACACACATGTGCTTTATCTTAAATTTACCATATATTAATTGTAAATTTAGCTTGCAAGCTGAAATAATTATTAAGGTGAATTTTAAAGCCTTCATTAAGTTTCTACTCATTAGATGTAGGAGCATAGCATTGTATAGTCTTAAGTGTTATAAATGTATATAAATATGGAGTAACCCTAAGTTTCTTAATACATATTTAATAAAATTTAGGATAATCTTTACTGTATAAGATGATTATATAATTTTTTACAACAATGTTTATATCATAAAGGAACCTTCGACATTAAAAAAACAATATTAATACTTTTTTCTTTCCAAATTAGTTCGATTTGGTTTAGATCGGTTTTTAAAGCCTCAAACTACAACTTGAACCAAATCAATCGAATTTTACTTTTTCCAAACATAACCCTAAGTCCCAAATCGAACTTGCTAAAAATAGAACCAAACATACTAGTTTGATTTGGTTTCATAGTTCGGAACTCCATTAATACCCCGATTGGGCACATCAGACCTGGAAAGAAATATAGAAACCAAGAACCCACTAATACAAATATCAACCCATAAGAAGCAAGTGAACCCCTAAACTACAAGTGCTTCTAAGCCCACAAATTCTACAAGATAGGTCCACACAATGTTGCAAATAACATTTATTTTTCCTGTATGAAGATTTGATCTATGGTCACCATCATGGCCAAAAAGGCTCGTCCACCACACCAAGTGGTCATTTGCAATATTTGATGGTCTTTATTTGATATAATTAAACAATGTAAGTATTCATGTTAGTAACACAACTATTCCCTTTTCTAACTAGTGGTGAGTTTCAAATTTGGGTATTTCCAGTTCCCCAAATTGCTCCACAACCACTAAGCCAACTTCTTATTGGCCATGTTGAATAGTTACCTTGCAAACCCACTAATGATTCCCTATCTTTTAGTTCAAAAACAACATTTTGATACATGGGGTTGGACTTTCTTGGTGGATAATAGAATAGGATAAAATTTACAAAGTTTCATCTTATCATGTGTTTGCTATTTTCATTTTGAGTTTTTTTTCCTTTTTCTTTATAGATGATTTATTATGGAAAAATTCAATCTAACACCGAAGTAGATGGTCTGAAAAAATATTTTAGAAAAAATGGTGAAGTGGGGTGAGGCATCAAATTGAGGGGGGCGCCTTGCTTTGGTTTCGTTGTCATTGCAGACCTTTCTATCTAATCACTTTCTTCATAATTTTACCTCACTTTCTTCATAATTTTACCTTTTGGTAAAAGTGGTGATCTGCTCAAAAGTTCTGAATGTAGGGAATATGATTTACTTTCTCATTTAAGTAGAACAACTATTTTATATTATTTTATTTTATTCTTTTTTTTATTTGTTAGGAGTTGAGAATATAGAGAATGTAGTTAGTCAACACTCTTCTAGACCCTTCTAGAAGCAGTCATATCAAGTTGTTATATTTTGTTAGTCAGTTACGGTTTGTTAGAGTCTGTTAGGTTGCTCATAACTCTCTGCTACCAGTATATATAAGATAGGTGTGCACCTAAAGAGATATTCAATGAATACAAATTGCTTCGAGCAAACATGGGAGCGGAGATATAAAATGTGGGAACAGTTTTCTGGGATTGAGTATCACTTGAGGAATATTCCTTGATTTTAAATTTCGAGGACGAAATTCTTTAAGTTGGGGAGATTGTAACACCCCATACTTTTAATTAAATACATACGTTGAAGTAAGCGTATATCAAAATATATAATATACGTATTTTATATGTAGAAGTCAAATATATGCGTGTATGAAATACATGCTATATTTAAGGAATATGAGCAAATAAATAAAATTATAAAATAAAGATGATACATATGAGATCATCTAATATGAGTGCTTACAATTAAAAAAATGGAGTTGAATTTAATTGAGTAATTTATGGTTTTGGTTATTTAAATATGTGGATTGGAGTATGATTATTAAATGAATTATAGAAATGAGATGAGTTGAATTTAATGAAATTTGATGGGGTGAGTTGGTTAACTATTGAGCATGAGGAGCATGGGATAAAAGAAATCAAATAAATATCATTTCAACCTCTCATTCTCTAATGTGTAAATCTCCGACGTGTGAAACAAATAAAAATGAAAAGAAGGAAATCAAAATAAAAACAAAAGAACCCCTTTCTCATCTCAATCTCTCATACGTTAACATTAAAAAAAAAAGAAAAGAGAGAAAACATGTAAACATAAAATAAAAGGAAACAAAAAAAAAAAAGAGAGAGAGAGAGAATGAAGAACGGCGGAGAGCAAGAAAGGATGCGGAACGGAGGAAAGAAAGCGGGATTCACATGAAATTGAGACCCGTGGTAAGTGATTTTCACTCTATTTCTTCGTAAAATTTATATCTAAGCTAGATGTAACGATTCTAGCGGAGTAATTTTAGCTGTGGGAGCCGTTTTACGACGTTTTCAAAAATTGAGGTTTTGACCCAATGTGAATGAAAATCCGCTAGGAAGGTTGGAAAACACTTCCTAGGCTGTAGGAACCTTAAATATGTGGTTAGATTGAATTTATGTGTTCATTTAGAATTTTCATAGCCATTTGAAGTTTGTTGGAATTTAGAGTTTAGATTGAAAATCTTTTGAATCATTTAAAACCCCAATGAAACTCCAGTTGAAAGCTATAGAATGGTAGAATGAACTGTTGCGAGTCCATCGATGCTAATTTCATGATTTTTGGAGACCGTTTGACAATTTTAGTAAAAATTTACATGTTTCCAATGAATAGTGATGATATGAACAGTGATATAAATAGTACTATGATCATATCCATTGAATAAAATGGAATTAAAATCCAATAAAACTCCGGTTTGAGATCATAAAATCGTAGAGAATTGAATTCTGGACATTTCGACGTTAAGATCATGATTGTTGGGTATAATTTGATATTTTTAGTAACTAAATATATGGTTTTGGTGAGTAAAATTCACTGTCATGACCTTCGCGAACGTGTAAAACCTCAATAAAATACCTGTTGAAGGTAGTAGTATGATAGAATGAGTGATTTTACACGTGTCGATGTGGACATAATAATTTTAGGAATGTTCTAGATTTTTAATAAAATTGATATATGTTACAGTAGAAAAATAAACTGAGAATTAGTGAAAATATGAATTGGAACTCTATTTTCACCGTTCTTTCTTGTGGAAATATCTAGATTGACCACAGAAACTAGATAGTAGTTTCTTCAACTGCTTATGAGTCCTAAATGGAGTTGGAATCTAAATTCACAGATATAATATTTTTCAGGTGGCTCTTTATTATTAGTTGGATTTATGGATTTAAATTGAAGCTGGACTCGAAAGCGACGGTGATGGTATTTAAGTTGAAAAGTCATGTACTGTGAGTATATTTTCTTGATTTTGGTTCTTGTATGACATTTTAAATATATGAAATGTTTGAATGTAAATATGTTATGCATATAATGTTGCATTGTGTTTTAATCTGCATTCATAAATAATTTTTTTAAGCACTAGAGCATGTGAGACTTGCAAAGGCAAGTTGGTGTCATTTGGTTAGGAATTAGACCCGGATGAGTGTTATGCGTAACCTCATTGTTAGTAGGTCTGTCCTAACAAGGATTGAAGATCCTTGAAATGACTGTGAATTGGGTAATGAGAGGCTATGGCTACCTTGTAACGACCATACAAGGGTTAGACTCGCTCTCTTGCCTTGAAGGAGGGAGATTGCGGATTTCATGGAAAAGGATGCATTATTTTCTTGAAAACTCATGAAAATTATGTTGTTGACATGTATAATATATTCGTTGAATTATGCATGTGTTTAATACTTGTCTGAAACGATTTGAAATGTCATATTTTCCTAAATGTATATAATTGCCATATCAAGAGATATATTCATTGAGCTGTTGGTTGCTCACCCCATTTCCTTCAATGTTTCAGGTACAAAGTTAAAAGGAAAAACACGAGTTAATGTACGTATATGCGAAGGAAATAGATTATATTGTCTTTAGTTTTAAATGAATATATATATTATCACATAGATGGGTTGTACATAGATTTTGATTTGACATTTTGGGTTATATAATGCTTGGGATGATGGAATGAGATGATCATAGATATTTATCATGAGAATTTAATTTGTGGAATGAATGAAATCCATTGAATGAATGGAATGTCTGTGATGATGATTATCTATATATATATGTTTGATTTGATCTGTGGTATATCAGAAAAAATTGTGAATTGTCCATTTTATGGGGAGGTGTTGTCGAAATTTATGTAAATTTTGGAAAGGATTTGTGAGATTATGTGAAGGCTGACAGTGTATTGTATATTGTATATGGGTATATACAATGTATAATACATTGTGCGGGTCATGAAGTCAGCCTACGTCAGGGGCGTCGTGACAGGCACAGTTCACCATGGTCTTCAGTTTTAAAAGTCTACACATTTGGCACTTACCGGTTATTGTGACATTGATTGGGGCAATGACGTTGATGATAGAAGATCAACAACTAGTTTCTGCATTTTCTTCGGCAACAATATTGTTTCCTGGTGCTCCAAAAAACAACACACGGTGGCAAGGTCAAACACCGAGGCAGAATACAGGAGCCTTGCTAATGCAACCTCAGAGATAATGTGGATTCAATTTCTTCTCTCAAAGTTACAAATCAGTTCTCCACGACCTCCTCTCATCTAGTGCGATAACCTTAGTACTGTGGCATTATCAGCTAACCCAGTACTCCATTCTCGCACTAAACACATGGAACTTGACATATACTTTGTTCGAGAACGCATTGCTGCCATAAAATTGATTGTTAATCATGTACCCTCTGTTGACTAAATAGCTGACATAATAACCAAGCCCATGTCAGCCAACTTTTTCTCTTCATTACGTTCAAAATTGACAGTGGTTTCACCACCTGTCAATTTGCGGGGGAGAGTTGAGAATATAGAGAATGTAGTTAGTTAACACTTTTCTAGACCCTTCTAGAAGCAGTCACATCAAGTTGTTATATTCTGTTAGTCAGTTACGGTTTGTTAGAGTTTGTTAGGTTGCTCATAACTCTCTGCTACCAGTATATATAAGATAGGTGTGTACCGAAAGAGATATTCAGTGAATACAGATTGCTTCCTCTGTTTTTTTTTTTTTCAGTTTTCTTCGTTTTCTATTTGGGTATAGCATGAAAATATTTCCCTTTATTTTATGTAATATTATTCTATTCTTTTCTTTTTTTATTTGTTGGGTATAGCATGAAATAATTTCCTTTTGTTTTATGTTATTTTACTTTATAGTTTGCTTTTTTTTTTTTGGTTTTCATGTTTTCTTTTTTTATTTGTTATGTTTGGACAAACCTCTCCTACTTTCATCTTTTTTCATTTAAATTGTATCCCATCTCATTTTCATCTTCATCTTTTCCTTATGATGGGATAGTTCCTTTAATAATGGCTTACGATTCTCTTTTTCTAACTGTCAAATTCAATGAGCAAAATTTTGGGGGTGAAATTTCAGATGTCATAAATTTATGGTGTGTATTTTGTTTGCTTGATGTAGCTTTCAAATCTCAAGATCTTGCAAGATTTCAATGAGATCAATCAATTTGCAAAAAACAAGATAGCTCTGGAAGTTGAATTTTTAGGTAATTTAAGTGAAGAAGAATTGGAGGTTTGAAGATCCAAGTGTGCCTTATTTTGTTAACAAGAGTTCTAAAAATAATTAAGGTAAGTAACTATAATTATTTCTATTCTCCAATTAGTGTTTAGCTTGTAAATCAAGGTAGCGATTGGATAACTTTAATTTTAACCTTTAATTTGCTTAAGGTCTAAATATAATAAAGGTTGGAATAATTAGAATGTTTGGAAATTTTTTTAATAACCTCTAAAAATATTAGACGTTGACGAGAAATAGAGGTTAAACCTCTTATTAAAAAAAAGTGTAAAATTTTACCCTCTTCCTCTACTGCGGGTAGAGGAAGAGCGTAAAAGAAAAACGTATTGAATTTTTTTTATGGATATACAATAAAAAAGATAAAACATATTTTTCATAAAAGACATGAATTACCCATGTAATTAGAGGTTATAATGTTGTTTATCAAACAACAACATTTGTTATCAAATATTATGCTTAAAATAAGACTTAATTAAATAAACTCTATATAAGTGCTAATTTTTTTAAGATGTAGAGTTATCAATCGCTAGTTAACTTTTTTTATATAAATTTTGTCAAAAAGAGAGTTGTATTAAGAATCAGAATCAAACAACCAAATTGGCAAAGCCTGTAACCATATACATAATGACTGAAAATGACAACCTCTACGAGCAAGATTATGCGCTGACAAGTTCTGCACTCTAGGGACATACAAAAATTCCACAAGGGACGGCGGCAAGGAGAGAGACCGAATGTCGTGGCAAATGGTTTCACAAGAACCAATGCAACATGATTGCTTTAATAATGCACTGATAATTAGCTTCGAATCAGAGAGACACGATAGGGACAACAAGCCGTCATTGTTTTGTTCTAAAGCTCAAGACATTGCCTGAGCTTCCACCTTTTCAACTGAAAGAGAGCGACCAAGGAAAAGGCACCCAACTCTCACAATAGTTTGATCATTGGACCACAAAACCCAAACAACACCCGTGAGATGAAAACAGGGATTTCTAGCAGCATCTACGGAGAGAATCCACCTAGTTCCTTTCGGATTCCATGCTAAACCATTAGAACTGTTGGAAGATTGTTAACAAACATGTGTAACTCTCTCATGTACTTCCTGAAAAACTTAAGATGGTAAAATACAAAACAGAGAGTCATCTCCCTGCTTTCTTGCTTCTTCTTTCTTTCTTCTTTATTTTTAGTTGTTTTCTTTACAACTTCTATTAGCTTTTATGGTATCACAGCCACTATTTCAAGAACTCATTTCAATCCAAAGATGGAAAGTGCAATCAGACGCCGACCGTCACTACCCCTAGAAAATCAGGCTACTATAACTCCTATGAGTATGGAGCTTCCCTCTCTAAATCAACCATTGCCAATCAAATTGGATTAGAATAACTATTAACTTTGGAAGAATCAACTGTTGAATGTTCTTATTGCAAATGGGTTTGAACAGCACATAAATTCTACTAAATGTTGTCTGCCCAGATTTCTTGATGTTCTGCTCCATGAAATTAATCCCCTATATGTCACATGGAAACGCTGTGATCATCTTATTATGAGCTGGTTTTATTCTTCTCTTTGTGAAGCTATTGTGAGCCAAATTGTGGGGTATAAAACACAATTTGTGAGATCTGGGATGCCTTAGCTCAATTGTATGTTGTTGTGTCGAATTCTCGTTTATAGGAGCTTCGAACTGAGATTCGATCCATTAAGAAGGGGGTTTGACTGCTGATGAATATGTTCTGAAACTAAAATCATTATTTGATTAACTTACTTCCATTGGAGAGTCCGTTTCAAATCGAGATCAGATAATCTACCTTTTTCAGGGGCCTTGGAGCTGAATACAAAGCTTTTGTTGCGTCGATTAATTCGAGGCTTGATCTGGCATCTATTGAAGAAGTTCACAGTCTTCTTCTTCATTTTGATCTTCGTCTGAAGCGTCAAAATTCTGTTGAATCTGTATCTTTTTCTCAGGCAAATGTTGCGGTATCGAATGGTTCAAAGTCTAACTCTCAATTTCGCTCTTCTACTCCTCAGAAATCTCATCAATGCTCTTCATGGAAGCTTCCTTAGCCTCGGTTTCCACGACAAGGGTTTCAAAATATTGCTACTAATATGGGGTTCTTTGGTCGATCACCTAGCAAGTGGCGACCTCGTGGCCATTCTTTCTCCTCTGAAACCGTCCCCAATGCCAAATATGTGGTAAATTGGGTCATATTGTGATTAATTGTTATCATTGAACAAATTTGGCATATCAGCCACGTTTTCCCACATCTGCGCCTACAAATCAGTCCTTCATGGCTGTCTTATTTACTTCATCTACGCCGGCTATGCCTGCAGGGTTCTGATAACTCTTGATATCTTGATTCGGGTGCGACCCATATTCGGGTGCAACCCATCTACGTACTCCTGATTTTAATGCATTGCAAACGTCATCTACTTATCAAGGCACGGGACAAGTGATGGTGGGAGATGATAAACACAGCCCAATTCTTCATAGGACATTTAAATATTGCCACATCATCTCAAAATCTTTGGCTTTCAAATGTTTTACATACACCAAATATCTTCAAGTAGCTTATTAGTATCTCTCATTTTTGTTTGGATAACAATGTCTACATTGAGTTTCATCCATCTTTTCTTTTGGTTAAGGATCGACACACGCATCAAGCTCTACTTCAGGACAGAGTGGAGAACAGACTTTATAAGCTACAGTCTCTTCCATTGGATTCCTCAACACAATCTAGTTTGGCATGTACGTTACCGGCTGAAGTTTATGTCGCTTCTTCTAATAATGCGGCTCTTTGACATGGTTGATTGGGCCACCTTGCTGCTGGTGTTCTCTCTAGTATTGTTTGTGATCATAAGTTGAATGTGTCGTTAAACTCTACTTCTGGTTTTTGTGAGTCTTGTCAAGTAGCCAATGTCATAGGCCACCTTTTGCTTTGAATTTCACTACTGCTAAAATTCCTTTTGATTTAATACATGCGGATGTTTGGGGCCATGCCCCGCACGCTACTTTTTACTCTTTGTTGATGATCATCCTCTCTTCACATGGATATATCTCCTCAATTCTAAGGATAAAACTTTGAAGTATTTTATATTTTTCAAGGCCATAGTAGAGACTCAATTTCAATTAAAAATTAAGGCTATCCAAAGTAATAGGGGCAGGGAGTTCCGAGCTCTTACACCTTATCTTAACTCTAGAGGTATCATTCACAATGTCTCGTGCCCGTATACCCCACAACAAAATGGTCGAGTTAAGAGGAAGAACCGACATGTTGTGGAGATGTGGCTCACATTATTAGCCCATTGTCATGCTCCCTTATCATTTTGGCCATATGTTTTTCCCACAAGCGTCTATCTCATCAATCGGCTTCGGTCACTGGTTATGGAATCTCTCTCACCCTTTGAATTGTTGTATCATAAGCCTTCAGTATACTCTCATTTTCGTTTATTTGGCTCAACCTGCCATCCTTTCTTGCGATCATACAATACTCACAAATTAGTGTCACTCGGTTGCCTGTGTGTTCTGGATTACAGATCATCCCACAAAGGGTATTTGTGTTTTCATATTCCTACTGGCCAAATGCATATCTCAAGACATGTAATCTTTGATGAGATGTCCTTCCCATTTTCTTTTACAACACTTTCTCCTCCACCCACTGTCAAACCATCCATACCCATTTTTTCCTTGTCGTGTCCTTCTTCTACTTCTTGTTTAAATTTCCTTACTCCTTCTTCAACCACACCCCCTTGAGCCACTTCACCCCAATCAATTACACCCTCTGTCCCCAATCAAACTTCTAATACCCCTTCACTTACCGCATACCATATTGTCCATAGCCCGACTTCTTCATCTGATCCCATGGGCCCTCCACATGTTGCAACACCTCCATTTTCCTCCCTTATTCATAAACCACCTACTACATCTGATACCCACCCCATGCAAACTCAGGCAAAGTCAGGAATTTTCTTGCCTAAGGCCTTGACTACTGCTGTTGCTCTTCACTGACTACACTAGCAGAACCTAACACAGTTAAGCAGGCTTTGTCTTGCCAGTAGTGGTGTGAAGCCATGATTTCCAAATTGCAGGTTCTTATACGCAACTACACGTGGACATTTTTCCTTAAGCCGCAAAAATCAGCAGGGCATTGGGTGTAAATGATATTTAAGCTAAAGTTTAATCTGGATGGCTCTATCTCGAGGCATAAGGCACGCCTTGTTGCAAAGGGATTTCATCAAGTGTATGGCCTTGATTACTTTGAGACATTTAGTCCTTTAGTGAAGCCTCCAACCAGTCAGATTGTACTCACTCTTGCATTGTTCGTGGATGGCCTATCCGCAAATTAGATGTTCACAATGCATTCTTCAATGGTGAGTTGCATGAAACTGTTTATATGGATCAACCACCAGGCTTTGTAGCCCCTTCCTCATCTCCTCTTGTGTATCGTTTACATAAGGCCATTTATGGTCTTAAGCAATCATCACGTGCTTGGTACCAAAAACTTAGCATGTAACACCCCGTGCATTTAATCAATATATTTGGTTGACTTATACGTATACTGAAAGTATAATACACGTATAGTGTACATGTGACAAATGAACTTGAACATGTCAAAAGTGAGTTCGGAATGTGATTTTAAATAGAAATCGATTTACAATACGTGTATGTCTCATGTGGATTGAGTGTATAGAAGAAGATGAGGAGGAATGAAGTAAGAAAAAATAAAATAAAATAAAATATTGTTCATTTGCGGGTACTGTTTAGCAAACAGTACTGTGAACAGTACTCAGATGGAAAGATAAAATAAAATAAAAAAATTAAACGAACGAAAAGAAGTCGCTGGAAAGAAAGAAGCAGAGAAAAAGAGAACCGAGAAGAAGGAGAAGAAGAAAAAGGGAGAACGACGGATTTGCGCGAAATCGAGACTCGTGGTAAGTGATTTCCACTCTAGTTCTTCGTAAAATTGATATCTAAGCTAGATGTAAACTTTCTAGCGGAGTAATTTTTGCTGTGGGAACCGTTTTACGGCGTTTTCACCAATTAGGGTTTTGATCCAATGTGAATGAAAATCCGCTAGAAAGGTAGAAAAACGCTCCCTAGACTGTAGGGACTTCGAATATGTGGTTAGATTCCATTTATGTGTTCATTTGGAACTTGTATGGCTGTTGGAAGTTAGAGTGTCTATTGGAGACCATTCCCGATAAAACGTCAGTTTAAGGCTATAGAATGGTAGAATGCACTGTTGTGAGTACATCGATGCTAATTTCATGATTTTTGGAGACCGTTTGAATATTTTAGTACAATTTACATCTTTCGAATGAATAGTGACGACGTGAACAGTGATGTGAACAGTACAATGAACAGTGATGTGAATACAATGAAACTCCGATTTGAGATCATAGAATCGTAGAGAACCGAATTTCGGACGTTTCGATATTAAGATCGTGATTTTTGGATATGATTTGATATTTTTAGTAGCTAAAGATATGATAAATGGTGATTCTCATGATAATCTATGGTTCATTGTCAGTAGACCTGTCCTAAAAGGGTTGCGATCCTTGAAATGACTGTGAATTAGGTAATGAGAGGCTGTGGCTACCTTGTAACGGCCATACAAGGGTTGGACTCGCTCTCTTGCCTTGAAGGAGAGAGATTGTGCATTGTGTTATTGAAAACTCACGCAATTTATGTTGTTGACATGTATAATATATTTGTTGAATGATGCATGTGTTGAATAAGTGTTTGAAACGATTTTCAATGTCATATTTCACTAAATGTATATAATTGCCATATCAAGAACTATATTCACTGAGCTGTTGTTTTCTCAACCCATTTCCTTTAATATTTCAGGTATTGAGTCGAAGGGAAAAGAAAAAATTAGTGAGTGATAATCATGTGAGCCTTCGTCTGGTATGTGTATGTATGCTTGGAGGAAATAGATTATATGTTTGTTATTATGATATGTATTATCGCATACTATAGATATACTATCACCTAGATGGGTTGTGTGGTAATATTATATAATGCTTGGGATGATGGAATGAGATGATCGTAGATATTTATCAGGTGAGAATTTAATTTGTGGAATGAATGGAATGAATGTGAGTGGAATGATCATCTATATATATATTTGATTTGATTTGATTTGTGGTATATTGGGAATTATTGTGAATGTCTGTTTAGGCTGACAGTGTGTTGTATACTGTATATGGGTATGTACATTGTATAGTACACTGTGTCGGTCATGACGTCAGCCTACGTCAGGGGCGTCGTGAAAATATTGGTATCAGAGACAAGTTTAGAATTAAAAACCTAAAAGATTAAAAGCTTTATGATATTATGATTGATTGTATGGGTATACATATGGGTAGTCCTATTATGTTGAGCCTAATCCAATATGCTATCTTGACTGAGAATCACCTGTGTCGGTGAATGTCAGATTTGGAAACGAATAGTCAAGATTAACAATGGAGATTGCTAATCAAGAAAGGATCGGAAGGCTGAAAGAAAAAGAACTGGATGTAATCCAGTGATAAGAAATCATATAGCTTATATATGACTAGTAACTACCCAACAACAACGAAAGGCACAACTTATGAGCTTGTGGAAAAGTTGTAATGTGAGAAAGACAGAGGCTTGAACCATTGATAGCTCCAGATGTGGGTGCCAATGGTGTGAGTATTTATGTAAAAACATATATATAGTTGAGACTTAAGTCAAAATAAAATAAATAGAAGGTTTCAATGATAAGTCAGATGAAATGAAAAGATATGTGAAAGTTATGAAAACTTTCAGGAGAAGAGATTCTCCTATCTTAACTGGTAGTCTGATAGTAGACGTAGTAAAGAATTTGCTACTCTTTGTGGAAACCATCTTAGAGAATGAGTAAGTCTCTGGAAATGATAAAGCAAGTTAGCTAAGGTTAAGCTAACTGATGATAAGAGATAATAGAAAAATGGGGTTAAGGACTCCTGAGATGATTAAGGCAGGAGATTAATTAAAGAAGCTATTTTATGAGGGCTTCTATCATCATGCTGAAATTGATTTAAGGTATGAAAAAGTTTAGCTAGTTAAAATGTAGTGACATGCCTAACCATAAATACAAACATGAATTAAATAGACTGGTACAGTTTATTTTTGGACTAATCACTATGGATACTCTGAGAATTGAGAATGATTTCGAATAAATTTTAGGATCCTATACGGCAGGTTTGTTAATTTTGGGTTATAAATATATACGAAGTTGTGAGGCAGACTATAAATTCTCGGTCAGCCAAAGCTGCGGTGAAATTGTTAACACCAGTAAGAGTGAGATAGCTTTCACTGCCGTTAGAAGCCGAGTCATCAACACTAGTGTTAGGTAAAAGGAGAAATAAGTAATGTAAGGAAATGTTGGGGCAATAATATGAACTTCAAGATAAGCGAAACATTGAGTAAGGTTGAGATTTTGACAGTATTTGTGACTCTCATTTTGTTAGTACATGACCCAATAATAATGGGAAAAAGGAAAGTGATGTTAAAGAATTATGAAAACCAGAAGTGGTTTCCATTACCTGGCATTTGTGATAAGATGGAAAGAAGGTATAGTAAAATATGTTTAAGTCTGAATTACTGTTAACTGAACATGGTAACAATAAAGAATGAATATCCTTTACCATGGATAAATGGTCGAATTCGATTAACTAAATGGAGCCAAAGTTTTGTTAAGATCATTTTGAGATCTAGGCACCATCAGTTAAGAATTCGAGAAAAGGATATAATGCAAACTATGTTAAGACAAGATATGGATATTAAGAAATGTTGGTAACCTTGATTAATGTGTCAATCACGTTTATAGGAGTGATGTAGTGGGTATATGAACCATATCTTGATTATTACATAGTCTTCGATGACGATATATGCAATTATCCCAAGAAATGAGAGGAGCATAAATAGCACCTCGAAATTATCTTGTAGTCACTGAGAGAGCACCGATTGAGTGCCAAGCTCGGTGAATATGAGTTTTGAATATAATGGAAATGAGAAATTTTGGATCACATGACTAGTTTAAATCCTATCTTTAAGGATGCTGGGAAGGTCAAAGTGATCATAGAACTGTTAAAACTGATTTAAATGATGGAAATCAGAAGTTCTCTGGTATTAGTTGTATGTTATAAAAAGTGCGTGGAAAGATCCTTGAAGCTATCTGTTCCACTCACGAAACTAAACCAGATGAATGCTATAAAATGTGTGGACCAAGCTCTCACTGTATTAAATGTTATTACTAATTCTAGAACCTAGAAGTAATTGTGATTGATGAGTATCACGTCCAGATCTAGGTTGTGCATTGATACAAAAGGATAGGTTAATTACTTGTGTCTCCACATATTTGGTAGTGCACGAGACTAACCATCCTGAGAGTGAATAAAAATTAGTTGGTAGTTATTTTGACATAATGAGAACATTTCCTCTATAATAAAAGTGTCACATTCTCTTCCGATTTTACAAGTCTGAAGTCATTATTTGAACGGCAAGAAACTGAATATGAGGTAATAAATGTGGCAAGAATTCCCGAATTATTATCCTGGGAAAGGCCAATATGTTGTTGAGGCATTGAGCAGAAAACAGGCTAAAACTGGAGTAATATCTATTAGTTAGCCATAAATGGAGATTGTTTGTGAGTGAGAGTTACAATTATGAGTGTACTCTCTATTACTCCATGTGTTGATATTTGTGCTCGAATGCATGTTCAGCTAATTGATACTCATATTCAGAGAGTAAAATTTATGATGAGACGAGTATAATATTAGTTGTGGAATTGGTAATATGGATTGTGTTAAATGAATATAGGATTCAAATGGTATCTTATGGGTTATGGGTAGATATGATACCATCAGGATGACCATTGATGGACTGATAAGTCTATGTATTCTTCTAATGAACACCGAAATTCTATTGATAGACTGAGCAGATTGTATATGTGTGAGATAGGGAGATTTTATGGGAGTACTCAGATATTTGTCATGTCGGATTAAGATCCGAAGATTTTGTCGAGATCTGATATATGATGCAGACTCGATTTGGTATTCATCTCCGTCTCAGTGTGATATTTTACGCTCAGACTGGTTGACAGACTGAGAGAGTGATTTTGATGCTTGCGAGCATGCTCGGGTCTGACATACTTGAATTTTGATGGAAGTTGGAAGGAATGCGTTATTTGTTTAAACTTGTGTGTATAAACAACTATTATAATAGCATAATGATGGCACTCTAAAGGTTTGATAGTAAGCCTTATAGATCTCCAACTTGTTGATTTGAAAGTGTGGAGTTATTGTTATTGGTGCCGCAAGATATTATTAAGTACACAAAGTTGGAATATAGGCCTTGAAATGTATTGTGGCTGATTAAGTTTTGCTAAGGGTCTTACCACAGAAAGGCAAAATGAGATTTGGGATGAAAGGAAAGCTCGCACAGCGATTTGTTGGACCATTAGAGATCCTTGATAGGATATGTCCATTGGCTTACCGATTTGCTCTATTGTCACAGTTGATAGGTGTCCATAATAGTTTCTATATATTGATGTTGAGGAAATATCATTCGGATTCCATATATGTTATGATTATAGCTCAACTCTAAGTTAGGGAGGATACCACGTAACAAGAAGAGCAAACATGAGAGCTGAATTATAAAATGCGGGAGCAGTTTTCTAGGATTGAGTATCACTTGAGGAATAGTCATTGATTCTAAATTTCGATGCGAAATTTCTTAAGTTGGGGAGATTGTAACATCCCGTGCTTTTAATTAATATATTTGGTTGACTTATAAGTATACTGAAAAGTATAATACACGTATAGTGTACATGTGACAAATGAACTTGAACATGTCAAAAGTGAGTTCGAAATGTGATTTTAAATAGAAATCGATTTACAATACGCGTATCTCTCATGTGGATTGAGTGTATAGAAGAAGATGACGAGGAATGAAGTAAGAATAAATAAAATAAAATAAAATACTGTTTATTTGCGGGTACTGTTTACCAAACAGTACTGTAAACAGTACTCATATGGAAAGATAAAATAAAAAAATAAAAAATAAAAATAAAATAAAAAAATTAAATGAACGAAAAGAAGTCGCTGGAAAGAAAGAAGCAGAGAGAAAGAGAACCGAGAAGAAGGAGAAGAAGAAAAAGGGAGAACGAGGGATTCGCGTGAAATCGGGACTCGTGGTAAGATATTTCCACTCTAGTTCTTCGTAAAATTGATATCTAAACTAGATGTAAACTTTCTAGCGGAGTAATTTTTGCTGTGGGAGCCGTTTTACAGCATTTTCACCAATTAGGGTTTTGACCCAATGTGAATGAAAATCCGCTAGAAAGGTAGAAAAACGCTCTCTAGACTGTAGGGACCCCGAATATGTGGTTAGATTCTATTTATGTGTTCATTTGGAACTTGTATGGCTGTTGGAAGTTAGAGTGTCTATTGGAGACCATTCCCAATGAAACGTCAGTTTAAGGCTACAGAATAGTAGAATGCACTATTGCGAGTGCATCGATGCTAATTTCATGAATTTTGGAGACCGTTTGACAATTTTAGTACAATTTAAATCTTTCGAATGAATAGTGACAACGTGAACAGCGATATAAATAGTATTATGAACAGTGATGTGAACAACACTATGAACAGTGATGTGAATCCAATGAAACTCATATTTGAGATCATAGAATCGTAGAGAACTGAATTCCGGACGTTTCGATACTAAGATCGTGATTTTTGGATATGATTTGATATTTTTAGTAGCTAAAGATATTATAAATGGTGATTTTCATGATAATCGATGGTTCATTTCAGTGTTTAAATTGAGAGTTGTGCACGGCTAAATGTTGTTGAGGCTGTGAATTGGGTAATGAGAGGCTGTGGATACATTGTAACGACCATACAAGGGTTAGACTCGCTCTCTTGCCTTGAAGGAGGGAGATTGTGCAATGTGTTATTGAAAACTCACACAATTTATGTTGTTGACATGCATAATATATTCGTTGAATGATGCATGTGTTGAATAGGTGTTTGAAATGATTTTCAATGTCATATTTCTCTAAATGTATATAATTGTCATCTCAAGAACTATGTTCACTGAGCTGTTGTTTGCTCACCCCATTTTCTCCAATATTTTAGGTATTGAGTCGAAGGGAAAAGGAAAAATTAGTTAGTGATAATCACGTGAGCCTTCGTCTAGTATGCGTATGTATGCTTGGAGGAAATAGATTATATGTTTGTTATTTTGATATGTATTATCACATACTATAGATATATTATCACCTAGATGGGTTGTGTGGTAATATTATATAATGCCTGGGATGATGGAATGAGATGATCATAGATATTTATCAGGTGGGAATTTAATTTGTGGAATGAATGGAATGATCATCTATATATATATATTTGATTTGATTTGATTTGTGGTATATTGGAAATTATTGTGAATGTCTGTTGAGGCTGACAGTGTATTGTATACTGTATATGGGTATGTACAGTGTATAGTACACTGTGCCGGTCATGACGTCAGCCTACATCAGGGGCGTCGTGACATAGCACCTGTCTGTACCAATGGGGTTTCATATTCTCACAGGTTGATGCCTCCATGTTCATATTTCACTCTTCTACAGTCATGCTCATGGTTTTGTTTACGTGGATGATATTATCGTCACTGGGAGTAACCCTAGTGCTGTCACCAAGCTGATATCTGATCTTAATGGGTCTTTTGCATTAAAAGATTTGGGCCCATTGCATTCTTTTTTTGGGGTTTCTGCATTCTCTTCAAAATTCACTGCATTTGTCTCAATCCAAATACATTTTGGATGTTCTTTGTCGTGCTCAAATGCTTGATTCCAAACCACATGACATGCCGATGGCTTCTGACCATACTCTTTCACTATGTGAGGGCACTCCTCTTTATGATCCTACCTCTTATAGGCAAATCCAGTATTGTACACTCATTCGTCCTGACATTAATTTTCTCGTCAACAAAGTATGCCAATTTCATCATGCATCTACCACTGTTCACTAGCAAGCCGTCAAATGCATATTGCGATATCTCCCTACAACAATTCATCAGGGTTTAATTCTTTCTTCTTCGTCTGATGTATCCTTACATTACTACACTGATGCAGACTGGGCTAGTTGTCCCGATGATCGACGGAGCACGAGTGGCTACTACACCTTCTTGGGTCATAACCCCATTTCCTAGTCCTCTTTCAAACAAAAAGTAGTTTTTCGTTCCAGTGCTGAGTCGATGTATCGTAGCTTAGCTAATGGTGCCACAAAGGTTTCGTGGGTTGAGTCTGTACTAGTTGAACTTCACGTCTCCATTTCGTCTCCACCTCTCTTGTTAGGCGACAATATTAATGCCACTTATTTCGGAAGACTTTACAAATTCAGCACACGCCCTCTTGTGACCAACTGGCTGACATCTTAACGAAACCTCATCCTACCTAGCAGTTTCTTGCATTTTGGCCCTAGCTCACTGTCGTTCCTCTCCCCCATAGCTTGCGGGGGGATGTTAACAAGAGTTCTAAAATAATCAAGTTAAGTAACTATAGTTATTTCTGTTGTCCAATTAGTGTTTAGCTTGTCAACCAAGTTAACAAACATGTGTGCAAGGTTGTTATAGAATGTAATGTATAACTTTTTATGTATTCTAAAAAACTTGATATAATGAAATATAAAACAGAGACTCATCTCCTTGTTTTCTTGTTTCTTCTTTATTTTCAGTTGTTTTCTTTACAACTTCTATTAGCTTTTATATTTGACGTTGTAATGACAACATTCGCGTTCAAACAGAGGAGATGTCGAACCAATTAATTTCTTTATGAGACCCCTACCTTGGTACACAATGTGATCCAATATATGTACTTCATGTTGTTTTTTTTAACTGAGTTCCTAATATATTTTTATTTTTTGTTTCTATTATTCTACTTAATTGATTTAGCAAGTTCGTTTAGTAATTTGAGTAAAAGAAGGACAAACAATGAAGGGTGAAATGTCTTGTCTAAATCGCTTCAAATATTCCATCAAGTAAGGATAATTAAAATGTGACTTTTGATATCACCTAGCCTGTTTAATTTTAAGTAATAAATGATTTAAATTAATTTTTTAATTAATTGTATCATACACTGATACAAAATCAAGTTTTTTAATTTAGTAATGTATTCAACCATATTTTAGTACCCTAGAATGTTAGTTGTAACATTGAATGTTTGATACTTAGAGAAATTTCAAATTGCTCGTAAGGGAGAAGCGCACTTCTATGATGAAATTTAGAAAGTTGAAATTTTAGGTTTTCGTAAGAAGCGTGTTCCTATAAGGGAGAAGCGCACTTTTCACAGGAAAACAAAGGCAGACTACTTTCTGGGCCGTATAGAAGAAGGAGAAGCGCGTTTCTCACTTGTAGACTGCATTTTTTTAAATGGACGGTGAAACAATTTACGCATTTTGAAACCAAATTTCTCGTTCATTCCACAACAATTGAGCTGGGAAAAGAGGGGAAACGAAGGAAAGGAGGAACGGAAGGCTAGGGTTGCAAATCCGAAGGTAAGATTCAATCATTTTCGATAAAATTTTTATATTTGAGTTCTTCTTGTCGAGTTGATCAACATAATGCGCGCATATTATTTCTTTACTTTGGATTTTCTATACATGGCATTGTATAATATGAAATGCATTTTGGAATGTAAGCATGTTTTTGTACTTGCATTATATTTTAAATTCATGAAATGTTTTTGAATTGGAGCATGTGTTAGCATGGCAAGGGCAAGCAACACTTAGAAATCATTTTTGGGTGGCAGTCCCACATGAGTAATAATCAAACTTGTGGTCCGAGCGGCGTTCCTAAACTTGATCGAGAAATAAATTTGTAATGTAATATAAATTGGTTGATGAGAGGACTAGAGAGTACACCCTTATCAATGAATAATAAGGGACTGATACCCGCTCCATCACTAGCAAGAGGGAGATTAATATAGTTTTTGTTGAAAATTTGTATGTTTTGGAAATTATTGCATAGATGCATCAAGCTATATTGTGAGCATGTATTAGTTGATAAATTGATGCATATTTGACTTAACCTATTTTGAATTGATTTGAATTTCATGTTTATTTAAATGTATGTATGATGCCTTAGTTAGAAATATTCATTAAACTGTGGTTGCTCACTTTACTTTTTAAACATTTATGGTCCGGATCCTAAGAGTAAAGGAAAGCCACGAGAAGAGTAGTTACCTCTTCTGTTGTGTTTGATGTAGGTGTTTTGGTTTGAGAAGTAAACTATTTATGTTGAATTGTAAATATGCTTATAACACTGCTTAGTATTTATCGCATGGTTAGTTATGATATAAATGGTTATGAGGTGTGATGATGGTTTTGAGATATTATGATTTTGTAAATTTGTTCGACTTGAGAAAATCAGGAAAGGAAGCAGAGATCAAGAAAGTGGTTTCATGAAGAAGAAGATGACTTCTACACTAAATGATCAATAGCTTTGAATGAATTACAATGCTCTAACAGAGCTTAAATACAGAGCATAGATACTACTTGAAGAAAGCTAACAACCTCAACTAAAATATTTGAATAACAACCTTCTGACACTAATAACAGAATGACAATTACAGTCGTTACACACTAACTACCATACTAATTGTACTAACTATCCTTAATACTCCCCTCAAATTATCAGCAGATGAAATCACTGACAATTTGGACCTTAAACGATAAAAAAAAAAATGCAACAGATAGAGGCTTTGTTAATATATCGACAGTTTGATCTATAATAGGTACATGATAAACAAATAGCTTTCTGATTGCAACTCTTTCCCTGACAAAAAAAAAAAAAAGATAAGTTCAACATGTTTAGCCCGTGAATGAAGAACTGGATTGGCAGAAAAAGCCACGGAACTCTGGTTATGACATCAAATGTCACACCTTACAGATGTGATGAGTACCTCTTACTCGAGCGTACCTCAGCCACTATGTTCCCATAATATTATACCACCCCAGTACACAGCCCACTCAACAGTGTTTAGTACTCCGAGATCATTTGTTCACACTGTTCATCATAAACAGGGCATCCCCGCATTCGAACCTCAAACCTCATATAAGTTAATTTTGTAATTCGAGAAACCACTGAGAGCCAATTGGCAGTCTAGTTCAAATAGTAACAAGAATGGTTACAGTGATTATCTGATTGAAGAGGAAGAAGGTCTGAATGATCATAATGTTGTGCTTAAATGTGCCGACATACAGAACGCGATATCAGAAGGTGAGTTGTTTAAGGTTTAGATCTGGAGGTTTAATGAGGTTTTTTGGTGGTTTCCTAGATCTGCTAGCGTTTGTGGTCGATCTTCTTTAGATTTGTTCATCTTTGATTTAAGTGTCTGCGAGATTGAATTAATATTTTTATGATCTGTTAGCTTGCTGTTATTTAATCTATGGATTTTGATTTCTTATGCCAATCTGTTGAGGTGCTGTTACTGTTTAAGTGGTTTCATGAATTTGATCTTAAAAGTAGGTGCTTTTACTGCTAATGTGCTGATTTGAGTCAAACCAGAGGAGATTTTTTGTGTGTTACTGTTTTCATTTTTATTATTATTATTATTATTTTTTTATGATTTGGATCTCGTTGGCATGCACTACCAAGTTAGTTCTACTGATTGATTGATTGATCTTTGGATGATTGGTTCTGTGGCTTTAGTTGCCATAGGTTTGTAGGTCCAGTTGTTGTCTGTTAAATTTGACGTTTTGCAATTTTACATCTTTGTTCTTTCTAAGGTATGTCCGTTTTGTGATAAGGTTTGGTTGCCAGCATTATGAGGAATCTTTCGTATGGATGCGGTTGTGCTAGAGAAAATGGAGGAAAGATGTATACTTAGCATCTAGAAAATGGAATAGTATTTATGGGTTCCTAGCTGAAAAATCGATGAAGCTTTCGGTCGTTACTTGTTTTCACTTTATCCGGATGGAAAAAACTGATTTAAGAAGTTTGTAATTTATCTGAAAAATCCTTACAGATTTCTGTTGTTACTTAGGTTCAAATGGTTGGCATGTAACCTATATGAAATTCATGAAGAGTGACGATCAAATTAGAGGTTGTTAAATATTTGTGGATATTTTTCATCCAAGTGGCTGTTGGAGATTAGAAGAACTTTAACATGTGGTACTTATGAATCTAACAGGAGCAACATCCTTCCTTTTCACCGAATATCAGTATGTTGGCATCTTTATGGTTGCCTTTGCCATCCTGATTTTCCTATTTCTTGGTTCTGTGGAGAGCTTCTGCACAAAGAGCCAGCCTTGCACCTACAACAAGCAAAAGATGTGCAAGTCTGCTCTTGCCAATGCCATCTTCAGCACTCTATCATTCTTGCTTGGTGCTATCACCTCAGTGGTGTCTGGTTTCCTTGGAATGAAAATTGCAACATTTGCAAACGCCAGAACAACCCTAGAGGCAAGGAAAGGTGTTGGGAAGGCTTTCATAATTGCATTTAGGTCTGGAGCAGTTATGGGTTTTCTCCTTGCTGCTAATGGTCTTCTAGTACTTTATATTGCCATAAACCTCTACAAGCTTTACTATGTTGATGATTGGGAAGGCCTTTTTGAGGCTATTACTGGTTATGGTCTTGGTGGGTCCTCCATGGCTCTTTTTGGGAGAGTTGGAGGAGGCATTTACACAAAAGCTGCGGATGTTGGTGCCGATCTTGTCGGCAAAGTTGAAAGAAACATTCCTGAGGATGATCCAAGAAACCCAGCCGTGAGAAATGCTATATGCTCTTTGTGAATATGTTGCTTTTATGCATTTTTTTTTTCTCTTCTAAAAATTTTAGCTTCTTGTATACTTGGTTTATTACAATTTAGGTGACAACGTTGGTGATAATGCAACACCCCGATTTTTAAAACTTAAATTTCAAGTAAAATAATGAATATTTTAATTTTATCGAAAAAATTTACTGAAAATCGAGATACTAATCGTATCCATCTACCTTAATCCATAACCATTATAGACAGTAAAATTTGCAAAAATATGAATTTGTAATCTTCTAACCAATTTACTGATTAAAATAAACGAATACTCTTTCATTTTCATACTAAGGACCACATAATTCCACTATACAAATTTTCATATTGAATTGTGAGGGTACCTGCCCTTATCCATCCATTATGGACACAACATTTTAAATATATTCATCAAATAGAATCCAAGTTCAAGACATTCACACGTGGAATAAACCACAAGATCTTTACTAACCGTAATAATATTCACTAAATTTTGATTGTCAATACAACCCGTTTAAATAATAAACTTTAAAAATTAAATAAAAATATTCAGCCTTGTCACCACAATACTATAAATAAATTAACCCACCCCTACTACTCTGAACTATGTCACGAACTCGCGATTTTATTCTCTTAAGTACCTGCATATGAAAAATAGGGGTGAGTTTGGAAGCCCAGTGAGTCATTTAAACAATTCACAACATTTTATCATGATATATACACAAGAACATTACAAATAAGTTTCACACATTAATCGTTGCAACATTTGATTGTTCAAGTCGAGAATTCTATCACGTTCTAAATCACGTACCTTTAGGAAATCAAACTCAGGGTGGCACTACCCAAAAATTAGAAACTCGTTGGTGATATTCATCATGAATAACTATCTCATAATAAACATTGGCGATATTCCTTAGAATAACTGCCCCATAATAATCAATGGCGATATTCCTTAGAATAACAGCCCCACATGTGTGATTTTTATCTTAATCGTGTTCCTTAGTGATGTCACGCCATACGTACAATATACATATGATATTAAGTGCATTCATAAAACATATTCAAACTCCACTACACATGGTATCATGTCACAAAGTCAATTATAATAGTATTCACGCATGAATTTTACTATGCCAATGTTCCAAGTTATACGTTTCATTATCAGGCATTATAATTTATAAATGAGTCTCAAATATCACATGAATTGCATGCATCCAATTATCATTACTCAAAACAAGAAGTCATGTTGACACACATATCATCATGTTATATATAAAATCATGTACAATAGGCATGCATAAGTAATCTAATAATACTATAGACCTAATTAATTTAACATTTCTATCTATATATCAAAATAAAATATTATGAAGGAATAGAATCTTCCCCACCTGTAACCCACGCAATTTGTTCTTTACCTAATTCCTTGGTGCGTAAGGTACGTCCTCAACCAGAGAAAATGGAATTAGAACAGTTGATGCGTTTTCCGGAGTACCACTAGCAGAAAGAGATTTTGAGGCGCGATTCGGTTTTCGAAACAGCGGAGAGTTTAGAGAGAGAGGTTTGAGCATTGGGTTTTGAGAGAGAGAGAGTTTCAAGCAAGAGATAAGAGAGAGGCAAGATTCAGAAATACGGGGGGGTTTGAGTTCGAGCAGAGAGAAGAGAGGCATGAGAGAGTTTGGGTTTTGAGAGAGAGTTTCGAGCAAGAGAGAAGAGAATTGACAAAGAAAACATCTATAAAAAGAAACTCCATGAACACCAAGACCGAGTTTCTGAAACTAAGTTGCAGACGGTGAAAGAAGAAGAATCCCTAGTTTCCTAAAAATAGCAGGAGAGATTCGAAAGAGAGGGAAGTTTGGAGTCTCGCGCGTTCGGATGAAAGGATTGGGCGATGTTGCTACTTGGAGTTTTGGTTACAACGACGAGATGGGGTTTCAGGCATTGGGGTTTTGAGCAGAGAGGGTGCTTGTGCGATTGAGGTTTTGAGGCGATTGGGTTTCAGCGATTGGGGTTTGGAGCAGTGAGTTGAGAGAGAGAGAGGGCGCGTGTGCGATTGAGGTTTTGAGGCGATTAGGGTTTGGAGCAGAGAGTTGAGAGTCATGGCGATAGCGAAATTGCAGAGCGAGATTGCAGGGCGAGAGAGTAAGGAGTCATGGCGAGAGCGAGATTGCAGGGCGAGAGAGTAAGGAGTCACGGCGAGAGCAACAGGCAGAGAGCGGCGGAGCAAACGAGAACGAGTCGCTAGGTTAGGTTTTATTGTTAGGTTATTAATATTAACAAGGGTTATTTATGAACCGTTGTTGAACTAAAGCTCTTAAAAGTCTAAACCGTTCTATTGAGGGTTACTAGTGCTCTAGATTTTTGGAATCCAAATTTTATCTTATATGCAAGGAAGATTAATAGTATTGGAAATTTGCCATAATTTTGTATTGAAAAACTTGCCAAGATTTCTGTGGTGTGATTTGTAATTGATTCCTTAAAGGAATGCGAGAATAATTTCGAAATTGGAAAGTAGATATTTTCAGAATTTTCAGGGGATTACATTTGAAATTGGAAAGTAGATTTTCAGAATTTTCAGGGGATTACACTCTTCCCACCTTAAAAGAAATTTCGTCCCGAAATTAAAGTTTAAGTTTACTTACCTGATGATGTTAAAGTTTTTCCACTGTTGACCAGTTGTATCTCGAAACCTAGAGCGTTCTTTGAAATAAGTCGGCATATTTGGCCTTCATTTCACTTTCGGGTTCCCAAGTGGCTTCTTCAACTCCATGATGCTTTCACAACACCTTAACTAATGGAATGTCTTTGTTCCTCAAACTATGAACTTTCCAATCTAGGATCTTCAAAGGTCCTTCTTCATAGGTGGCATCAGCTTGTACTTTTGCTTCTTTCCAATCGATGGTGTGGGAAGGGTCTGGTTCATATTTTCGCAACATTGACACATGAAATACGTTGTGGATGGCGGATAAACTAGTTGGCAAGTCTAGTTTGTAAGCATTCTCGCCAATTCGATCACTGATCTTGAGCGAATAGATGAACAGAGGCGATAACTTCCCTCTCTTACCAAACCTCATGATGCCTTTTTGAGGGCTTATTTTCAGAAATACCTTATCACTTTTTTGAAACTCTAGAGGTCGGCGCCTCTTATCTGCGTAGCTCTTTTGCCTACTCTGTGCAGTAACTAGCCTTTCCTGCATCAACTTCACTTTTTCATTCATTTCAATTATCCTATCAGGTCCTGTAAGTACCTTATCTTCCCAATCGGCCCAACACAGTGGTGACCTACATGGTCGTCCATATAGGGCTTCATATGGAGCCATTTGTATACTTGCCTAGTAACTATTGTTATAAGCAAACTTTGCTAGGTGTAAGTATTTACTCCAATTTCCCTTGAAATCTAGTACACAAGCTCTCAACATATCTTCTAAGATCTGAATAATCCTTTTGGATTGACCATCTGTCTGAGGATGATAGGTAGTGCTTATGGTTAATTTGGTTCCCAATTCCGGCTGTAAGCTCTGCCAGAACTGAGATGTGAATAAGGAATCTCTATCTGACACTATCGATTTGGGTACTCCGTGTAGCGTCACAATCTCTTTAACATACAGCTCACCCAGTTTACTAATCGGATCTGTGGATTTAATAGGTAAAAAGTGTGTCACTTTAGTAAGTCGATCCACAATTACCCAAACCTTATCCTCACCTTTCTGATTTCTAGGCAGATCTCCTACGAAATCCATTGCTATGTTATCCCATTTCCATTCAGGGATTTTTAAAGGTTGTAACAATCCAAACGGTCTTTTATGTTCGGCCTTAACTTGCTGACATGTAATTTAGACACATATTTGGCTACATCTCTCTTCATACCTTTCCACCAGTAGTTTTTCTTCAAATTTTGGTACATCTTATCTCCACCAGGATGTAAAGTGTATTTAGTCTGATGTGCCTCATCGAATAAGATCTTTTTAATTTCCTCAATTCTGGGTATACAAATTCGATCTCTGAATCTCAATAACCCCTTTGAATCGATCTTGAAATTTGCATTTCCATTATTAGCTCTTGCACCTGCCACCCATTTTATCAATTTTCTATCCTGAGCTTGACCTTCCTTAATTTGATTTAGTAGGTCTGGCTTGCAACTCATATTATATAAAAAAAATATGGTTTTCACCTTTCTATACGCCTAAATCATAATCTTCAATCAACTGGTACATCTGGGCCCTTTCTGCATCGTTCTCATAAGATTTTCGACTTAAAGCATCTGCCACTATATTGGCTTTCCCTGGGTGATAATGCACCTGAAAAGCATAATCATTCAGCAATTCCATCCATCTCCTTTGACTCAAATTTAACTCCTTTTGTGTATAGATGTACTTCAAACTCTTATGATTAGAGTATAGATCAAATTTCTCTCCATAAAGATAGTGTCTCCATATCTTCAAGGAGAATACAATAGTAGCCAATTCTAAATCATGAGTTGGGTAATTCTGTTCATGAGTCTTCAGTTGCCTAGAAGCATAAGCAACCACTTTTCCTTCCTACATCAGAACAGCGCCAAGACCATTCTTAGAAGCATCAGTGTAAATAACATATCTGATTCCGCTTGCAGGAGTGATCAATATTAGGGCTGTGGTCAATCGTCTCTTCAACTCTTGAAAGGAATTCTCACATTTCTCATCTCAACTAAATTTTGCATTATTCCTTGTTAGCTTTGTCATAGGCTCAGCTAGTCTCGAAAAATTTAGAATAAATCTTCTATAGTAACCAGCTAGTCCCAAAAAGCTTCTAATTTCTGTCACTGATTTTGGCTTTTCCCAGTTCATTACTGCTTCAACTTTTGTTGGATCTACGGATATCTCTTCTGATGACACTACATGGCCCAAAAATTTGACTGACTTCATCCAAAATTCACATTTTTCAAATTTGGCATACAATTGATTTTGCCTCAATATTTCCAAAACTACTGTAAGGTGTTCCTGATGTTCCTCATTGGTCGTCGAATTAACCAAAATATCATCAACAAATACCACTACAAATTTGTCTAGATGAGGCCTAAACGTCCTATTCATGAGGTCCATAAATGTTGCTGGTGCATTAGTGAGTCCAAATGACATGACTCTGAATTCAAAGTATCCATACCTAGTCCTGAATGTTGTCTTCGGTATGTCTGACTCTTTGATTCTAAGTTGGTGATAACCGGACCTTAGGTCGATCTTGGAAAAACAAGTTGCTCCCTTTAGTTGATCGAACAAATCATCTATTTTGGGAAGGGACTATTTGTTCTTGACTGTGACTTGATTTAATTTTTTGTAGTCAATACACAGTCTCATCGACCCATCTTTCTTTTTGACAAACAATACTGGTGCTCCCTAGGGTGATTCGCTCGACTGGATAAATTCCTTCGCACTAAGATCATCAAGCTGAGTCCTTAGTTCTATTAATTCGCCAGGGGCCATTCTGTAGGGTGACATGGCTATGGGGTCTGTTCCAGGGTACAGTTCTATCTTGAACTCTACTTCCCGCTTAGGAGGTAATCCTAGTAATTCTTCGAGAAACTCTTCAGGGAAGTCTCTAACCACCAAGTGTTCTTCTAAATTCCTCAAGGTCTTTAGAGGCTTGACTTCTGTTAGAGTTTTGAATTCCTCTTTTTGATTCACAGATTTGAGAAGTGCAGACATGATATTCCTTGGAATTTTGTTTCTATCCCCATAGATTTTAACCAATCCTCCCGAAGGTAACCTCAAAGTAATCTTCTTTCGAAGGCAATTGATCTAGGCTTGGTACTCAGATAACCAATCCATACCCAAGATTACATCATAATCATTAATGGGTAAGAGTATCAATTCTGCTGAAATCGATTTATCATTAATTCTAAGGTCACAACTACATTTTTCAGTTGTTTGGACGTTTACTCCTACTGGTGTTGAAATCTTCATAATAACAGATAAATGTACAATGGAAAGTTGTAGTTTCCTGCCTAAGTTTTCATCTATAAAATTCCAACCCATCTTTTGTGACGCCCCGAAAATTATTTCATCTAGCCCATAACCTAATTGCATTTTTGCCCAACTCTATGTGTTGTCTTGATATGTTTGGTGTTTGTTTGATGATTGTTTAATGTTTGTATAGTTGATGCTTGATAATGTATATAAATATATGTATCATAAATTGTATATGAGTCATGTTAAATTAAAGTATAATGCATATGTTATGATTTATGCATGGGCTCATTAAACCATGAATTGATATGGGTTAGGATTGATTGAATAAAAGGATAAATGAAATTGAAAATTTGGTGTATTAAATGGATTGGACATTTAAAATACATATGGTTGGTATGGGTAGTATGAGACCAACACACGTGAAGGTTGGTGCATGAAAGTGGACAAGTGTCCAATGCCCACTTCTCTTCTTCAAGGAAGTGCTAGAATGAGTGGAGGGAATCAATGAGAGAATCAAGGAGAGAATTAAGGAGAGAATCAAGGAGGGAATCAAGGAAGTGCTAGAAAAAGGTGAGTGGAGAGAAAGAAAAGAAGAGAAAGGACAGAAGAAGAGAAGGAAGGAGAGAGTTGCAGGAGGAAGATCCCTGCGACGTTTCCATCAAAGAGATGGATATTTGGAATATACTGTCAGATTGAGCTCAAATTTTATCAGCACGTTCGTAGCTTATGGTTCTTCATTATGTCGGTGGAGATCTTGATCAGAGGTTTCGTCTGAGAGATCTAACCTCTCAAACAAAGCTGGTCGGAAAGTCTGGATTTCTTGCACCGTTTTGCTAAAACTTATAGATCTCCTAAATCTACCGTTAGATGGCTACCAAATTTGGATATGTAGTTTAAAACTGATTTTTCTACATTCTGAACGGTGGAGATCTTAATTAGAGGCTTTTGCTAAGAGATATAACCTCTCAAACGAAGCTGGTCGGAATTTCTGGGTTTCTCATGCCGTTTCGGTCAAACTTGTAGTTCTCCTCAATCTACCGTTGGATGGATATCAAATTTGGGTATGTAGTTTATAACATATATTTAAGTATTCTGAACGGTAGAGATGTTTATATGTTTAGTATTTTGTGTGATATATCCATCTGAGTTTGAGTATTTGCAGCAGGAAAGGAGAAACTGTCTGATTAGATACTTGTTCATCAAAGATACATATCTTTTCGGTCCACCGTTTGATTGGGCTGATATTTGGACAGAAGGTTTGTTTCTTCACATACTTCAATATCTATGGTTTATTTTATGATTACATATTTCTATTGGTAGATTAATACATCTGAACAGAATATTAAATGAAGAATTGGTAAGGTGCTTGTATTGGACCTAAATTTAGAATATGAACTTAGACATTTCCAAATAGCTTGCATGTCAACTATGTTGACCTAGTTGCCATTGTTGATGAACCTATGATGTAAAATCAGTGATATACATGGCTGAACATGGTGACATAGTGTAAATCGACAATATGGCCTAAGTATGGAAAATTTCATATTTTAGGGCTTTTGATGCTTTTGGCCTAGAATCATTGAATTGATGCAACTTACGTTTAATTAAGCATGATTAGAGTTGATTACGCTACTGATTTGGTGGTCGTGACCATATCATGGGTTAGGCCTACTTGTGATTAAGTGACCAAATTTGGGCATGTTTATGCCTAAGGAATTGAAAATCAGTATTTTTGATTAATAGAATAGTTTATGTATGAGAACTATGCATTAGAGGCCTAAGTCATGTGATTTGAGTTGAATGATGGGATTAGATGGGATTTAGGCCTATTGTTTATATGTGGGCTGATTTAGGGTTGATGTGTAATGTCTATGTGATTGAGCATAGGAATTGATGTATGGTAGGATATTGATGTATGTTTCAGGATCTTGATTGGGTTGATTCAGTTTGGTGGTTGTGTGTGGTTAAATACTCTCGCGAGGCTTGGTTGTGAGTAGACTTCATTTATGATTATATCTTTTATGTCATCATATCACTTATATATATTGTATCTTGAAAGCATGAATGTGTTCTAATGTTTTGAATGATGCATTGATGTGAGAAAACCTTATGACTTTGATTGGACCCATCTATCTGGCTAATAGGGGGACTTAACCTTTTCATAAGAGGGTTTTAGGAAAGGAAATGATTGGGATCAACGACACGGTGAAATAGACGTGTACTAATAACCCAAGGCATGTGGAATGTGGATCCAAATTGATAAACTTTTACTTGCATCAAACTTATTATAAATGCTTGATATCTATATGTTATGAGCTTTTAATCATGCTACACATTGACATGCATACATGGTTTTTATTCATGAGTATTGATAGCATATTTGAATTCTATTCACTGGGCATCGTTGGCTCACCCTCATTTTCCTCTTTCAGGTCCTTCTGTCCCGAATAAGGGCAAAGGAGTAGTCATATCTTGAGGGCCTTGCCTGCGAGAGAATCCAAGGCCTCGATGTGAGTTGAGAGGCATTTTGATTGAATTGTGTTTAAATTATGAAGTACTATATTTTGGATTATGTAATTATAACACTTACCACATTGTAGTATGAGTGAGTTGAGACTTGTTAGATAGACTATGTGGGCATATGATGGTTTTATTTGTACCCACAATTTTGGACTTTATGAGTATGTCAATTTTAATGGACTGTAGGGATTATGATTATTATTTATGGTTCATTTTTTATGGATTATATCTTGTCTTGAATGATTAATACGGTGGGTAGTTTTGTTTAATACCTTTTGATATCATATCGTTGTTTGGGATAAGACTTGTAGGATCTCAACCACCTCACGGGAGTTGAGGAGTGGTCGGAGATGCCTACGCTGGGCGTCCCGCCCCGGCATTCCGCACGCCATTCCCTGCGAGGTTGGTGGTCCGGGGTGCGGGTTGCCACATACATAAGGTTTTTTTGTCACACCCTGGGTTGCACAGCGTTCCCCTACCCAGGTGTGGGCGCACCCCCTCCGGGCGAACGCCTAGCCATTATGGATTCATAATATTGTCCCATCTCGGCCAGCCACGCCACACAAGGACGCCGGTCACCGAGATCATTTATCCCCCTGCACAATCCACAGCACAGGGAGGGCCTCCCCCAAGTTCGAACTCGCAACCTCTTCCTCATAAGGTTAGATTTCGCAACTTGAGTATCCATTGAGCCATAAGGCCTTTTTGTCACACCCTGGGTTGCACAGCGTGCCCCTACCCAGGTGCGGGCGCACCACCACGACCTCAGCCGTGTGGCGAACGCCTAGCCATTATGGATCCATAATATTGTCCCATCTCGGCCAGCCACGCCTCACAAGGACGCCGGACACTGAGATCATTTATCCCCCTGCACAATCCACAGCACAGGGAGGGTCTTCCCCAAGTTCGAACTCGCAACCTCTTCCTCATAAGGTTAGATTTCGCAACTTGAGTACCCATTGAGCCAAATTGCAAAATCTAACCTTATGAGGAAGAGGTTGCGAGTTCGAACTTAGGGGAGGCCCTCCCTGTGTTGTGAATTGTGCAGGGAGATAAATGATCTCGGTGTCCGGCGTCCTTGTGAGGCGTGGCTAGCCGAGATGGGACAATATTATGGATCCATAATGGCTAGGCGTTCGCCACACGGCTGAGGTCGTGGTGGTGCGCCCGCACCTGGGTAAGGGGCACGCTGTGCAACCCAGGGTGTGACATCTTTAGTTCTACATGAGATAATTATTTTCGTTTAGGGTGACTCTAGATTCAGAATTCTAAGTTCTCAAAAATAAAATGATCATATTGGTTCCGTTTCTAGGTTTCATAAAATTTTGGCAATCCATGATTGTCACAGGGTACAGGATTTGGTTTTGATACATGTAAACAAGACAAGCAAACAAACAAACAACATACCACACAACAATGGTATAAAGAAAATTCCCAAACTTTCACTTATACCCTTCGTATTCAAGTGTCCCATACCACTCTAGTCCGGTGATATAAGCTTCAACAAAAAAACTTCAATACACCCAAACAATGTGCAAATGTCCTACCAACTAAGGCTTCCCAGGTACCCACTATGTCCAAGCTGTCCCATAACAGTTGAACGTAGCGATACAAGCTCGTCCAGAGTTGTTAGTCATTCACTAAACATGGCCTGCTAGTCTCCAAGTTCAAGACTCCTCAAATACCCTTAAATTCCTCCACGTCCCATACCGCTTTGGAACCAAGAATAAAAGATTCGTCTAGATCTTATATTCTAACCAAACAGTTTCCATACAAGGTCTCGTCTCTAACCGATGTCCTAAAAGCTTTGAATTTGTCAGGCCCACTGTACTTTCATTCTCGATATTATGTTATAAGGTTTATAATTGGCATATTTATCTAGTTCAAGTTGGACCTTAATCTCATAAAGATTTGATACCTACTCGCTGATACTAACATTCTCAAAATTCGTTGTAACACTTCCCATTATCTGAAGCCTAATCTCTGATACCAATTTGTAACACCCCGATTTTCAAAACTTAAATTTCAAGTAAAATAATGAATATTTTAATTTTATTGAAAAAATTTACTGAAAATCGAGATGCTAATCGTATCCATCTATCTTAACCCATAACCATTACATAGATAATAAAATTTGCAAAAATATGAATTTGTAATCTTCTAACCAACTTACTGATTAAGATAAACGAATACCCTTTCATTTTCATACCAAGGACCACATAATTCCACTATACAAATTTTCATATTGAATTGTGAGGGTATTTGCCCTTATCCATATATTATGGACACAACATTTTAAATATATTCATCAAATAGAATTAATAAATTCAAGTCCAAGGCATTCACACATGGAATAAACCACAAGGTCTTTACTAACCGTAATAATATTAATTAAATTTTGATTGTCAACACAACCCGTTTAAATAATAAACTTTAAAAATCAAACAAAAATATTCAGCCCTGTCACCACAATACTACAAATAAATTAACCCACCCCTATTACTCTGAACTATGTCACGAACTCGCGATTTTATTCTCTTAAGTACCTGCATATGAAAAATAGGGGTGAGTTTGGAAGCCCAATGGGTCATCTAAACAATTCACAACATTTTATCATGATATATACACAAGAACATTACAAATAAGTTTCACACATTAATCGTTGCAACATTTGATTGTTCAAGTTGAGAATTCGATCACGTTCTAAATCACGTACCTTTAGGAAATCAAACCCAGGGTGGCACTTCCCAAAAATTAGAAACTCGTTGGCGATATTGATCATGAATAACTGCCCCATAATAAACATTGGCGATATTCCTTAGAATAACTGCCCCATAATAATCAATGGCGATATTCCTTAGAATAATTGCCCCACATGTGTGACTTTTATCTTAATCGTGTTCCTTAGTGATGTCACGCCATACGTACGATATAAATATGATATTAAGTGCATTCATAAAACATATTCAAACTCCACTACACAAGGTATCATGTCACAAAGTCAATTATAATAGTATTCACGCATGAATTTTACTATGTCAATATTCTAAGTTATACGTTTCATTATCAGGCATTATAATTTATAAATGAGTCTCAAATATCACATGAATTGCATGAATCAAATTATCATCTACTCAAAACAAGAAGTCATGTTGACACACATATCATCATGGTATATATAAAATCATGTACAATAGGCATGCATAAACAATCTAATAATACTATGGACCGAATTAATTTAACATTTCTATCTATATATCAAAATAAAATATTATGAAGGCATAAAATCTTCCCCACCTGTAACGCACACAATTTGTTTTTTTCAAATTCCTTGGTGCGTAACGTACGTCCTCAACCGGAGAAGATGGAACTAGAACAGTTGATGCATTTTTCGGAGTACCACTAGCAGAAAGAGATTTAGAGAGAGAGGTTTGCGCGATTGGGTTTCAACGATTGGGGTTTGGAGCAGTGAGTTGAGAGAGAAAGGGGGCGCTTGTGCGATTGAGGTTTTGAGGCGATTGGGTTTTAGCGATTGGGGTTTGGAGCAGAGAGTTGAGAGTCACGGCGAGAGCGAAATTGCAGAGCGAGATTGCAGGGCGAGAGAGTAAGGAGTCATGGCGAAAGCGAGATTGCAAGGCGAGAGAGTAAGGAGTCACGGCAAGAGCAACAGGGAGAGAGCGGCGGAGCAGACGAGAACGAGTCGCTAGGTTAGGTTTTATTGTTAGGTTATTAATATTAACAAGGGTTATTTATGAACCGTTGTTGAACTAAAACTCTTAAAAGTCTAAACCGTTCTATTGAGGGTTACTAGTGCTCTAGATTTTTGGAATCCAAATTTTATCTTATATGCAAGGAAGATTAATAGTATTGGAAACTTGCCATAATTTTGTATTGAATAACTTGCCAAGATTTCTTTGGTGTGATTTGTAATTGATTCCTTAAAGGAATGCGAGAATAATTTCGAAATTGGAAAGTAGATATTTTTAGAATTTTCAGGGGATTACATTTGAAATTAGAAAGTAGATTTTCAGAATTTTGAAGGGATTACAGATAATGTTGGGGATATTGCGGGGATGGATTCTGTTCTTTCTGGCTCATATGCTGAATCATCATGTGCTGCCCTTGTTGTTGCTTCCATTTCCTCTTTTGGCATCAACCATGATCTGACCGCAATGTGCTATCCCCTGCTTATCAGCTCCATGGGCATCCTTGTTTGTTTGCTCACCACCCTCTTTGCCACTGACTTCTTTGAGATCAAGGCTATCAAGGAGATTGAGCCTGCACTGAAGAAGCAGTTAATTATATCAACTGCTCCAATGACTGCTGGAATTGCACTAATCAGTTGGCTTGCCCTCCCATCATCTTTCACAATTTTCAATTTTGGTTCTCAGAAGGTTGTGAAGGACTGGTAAGTTTAGTCAGAGATCTATTATCTGAAAGATAGTTGCCCCTGTTTAACTCGGTACCTTTTTAAGTGTTTTCATAATGATGTCAAGAGAAGTGTTAACATTGGTATTTGTGATTCCAGGGAACTATTCTTCTGTGTGGCCATTGGCCTTTGGGCTGGACTGGTTATTGGGTTTGTGACTGAGTATTACACAAGCAATGCTTACAGGTATTACTCTTAACACAGAATCACAGATTGTTGTTGTGGGATCCACCCCATTTGTTAAACCCAAACGTGAGGGTTGGTGGCCGCCCACGAGGGAGGCCAACAACCCACTATTTCACCAACCGGCTGGGCCTAATTTCGTTGAATTTAGTAAGTTATAATATATTATTATAATTACACAAATGCCCCCGAATACTCCTATAAATAGGGCCTTACTTCATTCATAAATTCATGTTCAGTGAGTTAGATTCCTTAGTTCTGTAAGATCTATTCAAGAGATCTATTCTGTAAGATCCACCTAAGGGTGATCTAATAAAAGAGTATTGCCTCCCGTGGACGTAGGCAATTTGCCGAACCACGTTAAATTTGTTGTCTCGTTTTTTCTTTCATGCTTTACTCCGATTCCGCACAACAAATTGGTATCAGAGATTAGGTTAAGTTTTGGAAGAAAAACAGACCCTCTGTCGAATTTTTCGAGATAGCGTCGAAATTTTTGAAATTTTGCAACAGTGATCGGAACTATTTTCTGATCACCCGTGGAGGTAGCTCTTGTTTCCAGGAGTCCAAGGCAACAAACGGCGAGAAAAACGGACAAGAAACGAGTTTGCAGGAGCCGATCAAAGTTTGATCTCTGTATTTTGCAAATTTTTTGTCCGATACTATTCATCCGCGACACTATTCATCCGATCCGAACCCGACCCAGATCCGAAACTGTTCATCCGCGGCCCAGCCCACACAGTTCACTGTTCATCTCAGCCCAGCCCACTCGGTTCGCCACTGTTTATCAGGCCCATTTATTTCGGCCCGTCACTATTCATACAGCCCGATACTGTTCATCCGAGGCCTGATACTGTTCATCCGGCTAATTTTTTATCTGATTTCAGCAAAGTTAGACTCGTTTCCACCATTTTCAACCGTTCCGGACGCAACCGTGCAATCAGTTTCTGTAGATTCAGCTCCTAAGTTATTTATATAGCTTAGTTGGAGTTGTTTATCATTTTTTCAAGCACTTTTCGGCGTCATAAATATTTTCGGTCTTAATGGCGGAGGAACTCCCAACCACAAGCAAGCCTTGGCAAAGAACTTCGATATCCAACGCAAAGTTCGAGGTGGAGAAATTCAACGGCACCAACAACTTTGGCATGTGGCAATGCGAAGTTCAAGATCTACTCTTCAGGGAAGGATCACATATCGCCTTGGAAGCCAAGCCCAAGGATATGTCCGATGATGATTGGCATTTTGTAAATCGTCAAGCTTGTGGTACAATCAGACTCTGTTTGGCCAAAGATCAGAAGTACTTTGTCATGAAAGAGACTATGACAATAAGTCTCTGGAAGAAACTGGAGGACAAGTACATGACGAAAAGCGTAGAGAACCGCCTCTACCTGAAGAAGAAGCTCTATCGTTTTCAGTACAAGGAAGGTACTCCCATGAGTGAGCATCTTGATCAATTCAATAAGATTCTTGCTGATCTACTAAATCTTGATGTTGACCCTCTTGATGAGGATAAAGCACTATTGTTGTTAAACTTTTTGCCTGAAAGTTATGAACATTTAACAACAACTTTGCTATATGGTAAAGATGAGGTTAAATTCAGTGATGTTTCAATTGCTTTGGTGAACAACGAGTATCGAAGGAAGGACCAACGCGATCACAAGGAAGCGTCACCAGCAGCCTTGACAGTATCCAGAGGCAGGGCTAACAACAGATCTGATAGATCCAGTGGGCGAGGCCGATCCCGCTCAAAGTCACAAGGACCTTCATCACGTCAACGTCTTTCCAAGGATGAATGTGCCTATTGTCACCAAAAGGGGCACTGGAAGAAAGATTGTCCAAATAAGGACAAGGCAACTGCAAATGTGGCCCAGAAGGCTGAAGAAGATTCTGCCTTCTCCGTTTCATCTATAGACAATCAGTCTGATAGATGGATATTAGATTCCGGCTGTTCCTATCATATGTGTCCGAATCAAAGTTGGTTCTCAAAACTGGATGAGTTCGATGGCGGAGTCGTGCTCATGGGCAACAACAATACATGCCAAACAAAGGGTATTGGAACTATACGCCTCAAGATGCATGACGGTACAACAAGACGGCTCACGGACGTCAAATATGTCCCAGATCTGAAGAAAAATCTGATCTCCCTAGGAGTCCTTGATTCCAGCGGTTACAAGGTAACCATTGCAGGTGGAGTTCTGAAGGTTGTACGTGGAGCATTCTTGGCTATGAAAGGTACTCAGAAAGGAAATCTTTATTTCCTTGACGGACACACAGAAATCGGAAGTGTATCAGCTTGCACTAGTTCTAATGATGTTTCATCAGACACTTCCCGACTGTGGCACATGCGGCTCGGACATGTTGGAGAGAAGGCTATTCAAACCATGATAAAGCAAGGTTCTCTGAAAGGTGCAAAAACCGGGAAACTTGACTTCTGTGAGCACTGTATCTTAGGCAAGCAGACGAGAGTCAAGTTTGGCACTGCAATCCACCGCACCAAAGGAACATTGGATTATGTTCATACCGACGTTTGGGGACCCTCTCAAAATGCTTCATTGGGAGGTAAACGTTGGTTTGTTACTTTCATTGATGATTTCTCACGCTATGTTTGGGTTTATACCATGAAGCATAAAGATGAAGTGCTAGATATCTTTCTTATATGGAAGAAAATGGTAGAAACCCAGACGGGAAGGAAGATTAAGAGGCTCAGATATGATAATGGAGGAGAATACAAGTCAGACCCATTTCAGAAATTTTGTGAGAATGAAGGGATTGTCAGACATTTCACAGTCCCAGGCACGCCACAACAAAACGGTGTTGCTGAACGCATGAATCGTACTTTGGTAGATAAAGTTCGCTGCATGTTATCTCATTCTGGACTAAGCAAGGCATTTTGGGCTGAAGCTTTGTCATATGCCTCTCATATCATCAATCGACTTCCTGCAACAGCACTAGATGGCAAAACTCCCAAGGAGGTATGGTCTAGACACCCTGTTTCAGATTATAATTCTCTGCGCATTTTTGGATGCACTGCATATTTCCATGTGAAGGAATCCAAACTGGATCCTAGGTCCAAGAAAGCGATTTTCATGGGCTTTAGTGAAGGAGTTAAGGCTTTCCGACTATGGAACCCTGAGACAAAGACGATTGTCAAAAGTCGAGATGTAACTTTTGATGAATCTGTGATGTTAAAGCATACAGTTTCTGATAAAGAAAATCGAGATCCAGATTTGCCTCAGCAGGTGGAGTTAGATATTCCAGTAACTCATGGCAAGTTAGCAGAGATATCCAACCATCCTGAAGAAGACGATGAGGAAAATCTCAGTTGAGGTGGAGGCTCCAGGACCAGACATCAGTCAAGAACCAGAATCAATTGCCACTAGCCGACCAAGAAGAGAAATCTGCAAACCTGCTCGGTACACTGACATGGTTGCATATGCATTACCAGTCACCGGAGATGATATTCCATACAATTACAAAGATGTTAGTCAGAGTATGGAAAGTGAAAAGTGGAAAATGGCAATAAATGAGGAGATGAGATCACTCCATCAGAATCAGACGTGGAAGTTGGTTCCACTTCCGAAAGGAAAGAAACCAATTGGCTGCAAATGGGTTTTCGCTAAAAAGGAAGGCTCTCCCAGCACAAACGATATCCGGTACAAAGCCAGACTGGTAGCAAAAGGCTACGCTCAGAGGGAAGGAATTGACTACAATGAGGTATTCTCACCTGTTGTTAAGCATTCGTCAATTCGAATATTATTGGCTTTGGTTGCACAGTTTGATCTCGAGTTAGCCCAACTCGATGTCAAAACTGCTTTTTTGCATGGTAATTTAGAAGAAGAGATATATATGTCTCAACCAGAAGGATTCAAAGTACCAGGAAGCGAGCATTGGGCTTGCAAGTTGAGCAAGTCATTGTATGGCCTGAAGCAGTCACCGAGACAGTGGTGCAAGCGATTTGACAGCTTCATCCAAGGGCAGAAATATACCCGGAGTCAGTTTGATCATTGTGTCTACTATCGCAAACTTCAAGATGGTACATTTATCTATTTGCTTTTATATGTAGATGATATGTTAATTGCATCTAAAAGCAAGGTGGAGATTAACAAGTTGAAGGCTCAATTGAGCTTAGAGTTTGAAATGAAGGATCTTGGAGAAGCCAGAAAAATTCTCGGGATGGAGATAACTCGAGACAGGGCCAAAAGCACAATCTGTTTGACTCAGACTCAGTACTTGAAGAAAGTTCTTCAGACTTTTGGCATTGGCAATGACACAAAACCTGTGAGCACACCATTGGCACCACATTTCAAGCTAAGTTCATCAATGTCACCAAATTCCGAAGATCAGAAGAAGCAAATGGAGAACATTCCATATGCAAATGCAGTTGGTGCCTTGATGTATGCTATGGTGTGTACCAGACCCGACATTTCACATGCTGTAAGTATGGTAAGTCGTTACATGCACAACCCCGGTAAAGGCCACTGGCAAGCAGTGAAGTGGATTCTACGGTATATTCATGGTACTGTAGATATTGGTTTAAAGTTCGAGAGAGATACGAAAAGTTGTAAGCATCTAGTCGGATATGTGGATTCGGACTATGCTGGAGATCTTGACAAGCGCAGATCTACTACTGGTTATGTTTTCACTATGGCAGGAGGACCAGTGAGTTGGAGATCAACACTACAGTCAACAGTTGCTTTGTCTACTACAGAGGCAGAGTACATGGCAGTAACGGAAGCTTTCAAGGAAGCAATCTGGTTTCATGGATTGACTAAAGACTTGGGAATTGTGCAGAAGAATGTTGAAGTTTTCTGCGACAGCCAGAGCGCCATTTGTTTGGCAAAGAACCAAGTTCATCACAGTCGAACGAAGCATATTGATGTTCGTTTTCATTTTGTTCGAGAAATAGTAGAAGAAGGGAGTATTCTTCTGCAAAAGATCAAGACTGCAGATAACCCTGCAGATATGCTTACAAAGGTAGTTACAGGGATCAAGTTCCAACATTGTTTGGACTTAATCAACATCTCACGAGCTCGGAGTGCCTAAGGGCACTAATGGAGGCAGCAACAGTTTTTTGAAGGAAGCTTGCTATCTGTAAAGAGATTGCAGGTGTGGAGGTACCTTGTTTCACATGAGGTGGAGGTGGAGATTTGTGGGATCCACCCCATTTGTTAAACCCAAACGTGAGGGTTGGTGGCCGCCCACGAGGGTGGCCACCAACCCACTATTTCACCAACCGGCTGCGCCTAATTTCGTTGAATTTAGTAAGTTATAATATATTATTATAATTACACAAATGCCCCCGAGTACTCCTATAAATAGGGCCTTACTTCATTCATAAATTCATGTTCAGTGAGTTAGATTCCTTAGTTCTGTAAGATATATTCAAGAGATTTATTCTGTAAGATCCACCTAAGGGTGATCTAATAAAAGAGTATTGCCTCCCGTGGACGTAGGCAATTTGCCGAACCACGTTAAATTTGTTGTCTCGCTTTTTCTTTCATGCTTTACTCCGATTCCGCACAACAGTTGTGTCACTTATCAACCTCTTGCAACTCTAATTTCTGTATCTTATTTTGCAGCCCTGTGCAAGATGTTGCTGATTCCTGCAGAACCGGAGCTGCAACTAATGTTATCTTTGGCCTTGCTTTGGGTTACAAATCTGTCATCATTCCAATTTTTGCCATTGCTGTCAGCATTTTTGTTAGCTTTAGCCTTGCTGTCATGTATGGTATTGCAATGGCTGCTCTTGGAATGTTGAGCACCATTGCTATTGGATTGGCCATTGATGCATATGGACCCATTAGTGATAATGCTGGAGGTATTGCTGAGATGGCTGGTATGAGCCACAGGATCGGTGAGAGAACCGATGCTCTTGATGCTGCTGGAAACACTACTGCTGCTATTGGAAAGGTATCACTTGTTTCTCTTGGTGCCGTGCTTGCTTACATTCTTGTTGATTGTTCTCATTGATCTCAATATTCTCTCTCTTGTAGGGCTTTGCGATTGGCTCAGCAGCTCTGGTGTCTTTGGCACTCTTTGGTGCCCTTGTCTCTGGTGTTCAGGTACTGTGACAAGTACTTTGTAATCAGAAAAACATGGCATGCTCAACTTGTATTGAACTTTGTATAATATTTTTGTTCTTTGTTGCAATGAACAGATTGCAATTTCAGCATCAAACACAGGTGGTGCATGGGATAACGCCAAGAGATATATCGAGGTAAATAGTTAGTAATTGTCTTATTTACCTGATCTCTGCTTTTGCTGATGATTCAGTGGTTTTGTATTATTTTGTAATGTTCATTGTCCATTTGGGGTTTTATGTTGCTAGGCTGGTGCTTCTGAGCATGCTAGGACACTTGGACCAAAAGGTTCAGATCCCCACAAAGCAGCTGTGATTGGAGATACCACTGGAGATCCACTCAAGGACACCTCAGGACCATCGCTCAACATCCTCATCAAGCTTATGGCTGTGGAGTCGCTAGTGTTTGCACCATTCTTCGCTCGCCATGGTGGCTTGCTCTTCAAAATTTTCTAGATGACTCAGCAAGTAAGTTTTCAATTTAGTTGCTTGCCCTCCGAAGCATGACTCTCCCTATGTTTTCTACAGTTCTGCTCTGACATCGTTGCTCAACTCATCTGTTCCCCATGCTCTGTCTCTTAGGTATGCCGCTTGTTTAGGTAGTTGCTACGTAGGTATTGCTTTCTCCTTTTAAGATTTATATATTTTCTAGGATTAGTGGGGTGAGCAAATTTTACATTTTTTGGGCGGATGATGATGATAAGGTAAAAGGTTCATTGTTGTTGGTGGATGCCATTTCTTTTTTTCTAAAGAACAATGTGTAACTTAAAACAATTTCTCTTGAAATAGGGAAAACATTTTGGTAAGATTGCATGGAAATCAAGTATTTCCTTCACGTTCTTTAAGCTCACTCTATGAAGCTTTTAAAAAGTTGGGCTGCCGTTGGTTTATTACTACTACCCCTATGACCTTGATCAAGGAAGGGTGCTTACAAAAATGCACCCAACATTTGTTATAACTAAAGATGTCTAAACTCAAATACAAGTCTTTTTCATGTATACCCGTAGTCCCTCCCCTCTTTTCACAGCCATCTCTTGCCTTAAAACTCTTCTTTCCCATTTTTTTCTTTCCATTATCACATGTTACTCATTTCTTATTTTTTTTTGGGTTTCCCATGAGGGATACCTACACCCTTCGATGGTTTGGGACTAGTTTCTATTCGAGGCGAGAGCGGGAATGGTATACCTATTTCAACGAGGGTGTTTTTAAGAATTAAATCTTAAAATTTTTATATGGGACGAAGTTGAGACTTTGTTTGTTTTCATTAAACCAACCACTCGGTCATATGTCACTCATTTCATCATTGTAATAGATATATCTAATATAAAATGTAAATACTTGAGTAGGTAACCAATTTTTTTGTTTAAGTTTTAAAATTAACCTTTTAAATTTTCTTGTTATCTTTAACGGCATTGATAAAGATGGTAAAATACAAGAAAAGATATGTTAGACAGTTATTTATTATTGACTTATTAAATTATTATAATTATATTATTAAAAAAAAGAAAAAAAATTAAAAATTAAAAATAAAAAAAAATTATATTTAATATTTTATCAAAATGCGTACAATACACAAAAGAATTGAAGATTACTTTAAGTATTTTGACATTGAAGATGCTCTTAGTTATTTATCTTACAAAAGGCTGACATGTTATTGAAGCATCTCCATCATATCTGTTAAGTCGTCTAGGTTATATTAATTAAAAGGAAGGGATATCATTAAAAAAATGGGAACTAAGGATCTCTCTACTATTAAATACATCTAATTGCATAAAATAATATATGGGAAATCAAATTGGTGGACGGAAGATTTAAACAGCTGTCACCTAAAAGGATCAACCGACAAATAAATATTATATATCACCTTGTTATAGATTATTGTGTCTATTGACTTCATGCTTTTGTCCTTTTGAACACTAGCGTTGCAAGTGGGGAAAATTAATAAATATGTAGGGAGAAATATTATGTAGGTCTCAAAAGGAAAAAGAATAACACCTAAACCCGGTAGCCATATTATCAAATAATTAAAAACGAAAATAGGTCTAGAATTGGTCGGATACTTAATGGAAGGACAATTGTAAATTAGGATCGTATCTCCTCAGATAAAAAAAAAAAAAAAAATCAAATAATTAAAAACAAAAATAGAATATATCAAAAAAATAAAAAAGATCTCAACAAACATAGTGCACTAAAAAAAAATCATTGCCTAAAATATTTAGTAATTTTGGCAAAATATCACAGAAAAAAAAATCAATTATAATTCAGAGATACAAGTTGATAACTTCCCTCTAAAATTTTATTTTTTTTTATAAAAAGTTAGTTTTTTTATATTATAGAGTATATAATTAGAGGAACAGTATAACTCATTTACTAATTTTTATAATTTCAGTGTAATAGAAACGTTAAAAAAACCTTGAACATGAAATATATTCTTAAATTTTGACAAAACCTTCTCTATATTTTTAAATACTTAAAAATTAAGAACCTGCAGAAATCATGACCATGTGGATACACAAATTATATATATATATGTATTGGAAGGTATTCGATAACCTATATCTGTGTGTATATGTATGTTATTGCCTTAGAATTTTCTAATGCATATCACCAAGATGGCTGCTCCAATTTAAGGATGCTAGCTCGAAATACAAAAGAATTTTAGATCATCTAGAATAATCCACTCATAACTCTTGCAAATATTACAAATTAAATATTTAACAAAATAATTGAAATGTAAGTGAAATGCAATGAAAATGCAGATGAAATTTACACCTCAATAAAGCCTAGTGGAACACACCTCAAACTGTTCTAGTTTTTGAGGCTTAAGTCTCGAGGCCTTTTTCTTCAGCCTCACCTTGAGGTACATTCGTCATTCACTTTTTAGCTGAGGTTAAAACATTTATTTGAAAAGGTTTGTCTCAAAGAAGTAAGACGAGAGAGAAAAGTAAAACGAAGGTGGGGGGGGGGGGGGGGGGGCTAATTAACTAGGGAAAAGCATATGGATAAAGAGAGATGCAGGTTGTTTGTGACCTGGAAACCAACTTTAAAAAGTTCTGAATGCAATCCAAATATATGATACCAAAGCCTAAGGGCTATATAGCATATATGATAGAAATCAAACAAAGATTTAAGTTTGAAGTTAAAAGCAAAAAACTTGATAATATTTCTATATATATGAACAGGATCATCTGTATCAATTATTGATATCCAACATATGTATTACAAATCAAAACTTATATTGTAACTATATATTTACATAAAAAGTCCAACTTTTTGAACTTGTTGGATTTGAAGCACAGACATGAAGCAATGCATGCATCTATAAAACCAAACCACATTTGCCTCCAGTGAGGGTTGATGTAAAGAACAACTATGACTACTAGAAAGGATATGAACCATGATGTCGCAAAGCTTGCAAAGAAACATTCACTATCAATGCCAAACCTGTCTTCCCATCGATCTGAAACTGTAATTTCAGGATCTGTGGTGGCAATAATAGTGCAATTCTTTAACAATGGAGCTCCACAAAGAAATGGGTTTCCTTCATAGCTACTCTCATTGAATGTTGCGAACTGTGCATCCCAATCTGGTATTCTTCCTGACAAGTTGTTGTGAGCCACAGAAAACACCTCAAGAGAGGTCAAACTGACAAATTCCCGAGGAATTCCACCACTCAACTTATTGAAAGAAAGATCTAAGCTCTCCACTTGTTTTAAATTTGATAAGGATTCTGGAATTTTCCCACTCAGTTGGTTGTGTGACAAGTTCAGTGAATGGATTTCAGTTAGGTTTCCAATTTCATGAGGGATCTCCCCTGTGAAATTGTTGCAAGATAAATCCATTCCAGACATTATCTTAAGAACACTTCCCACGTATAAGTTGGATATGCTCTTAGTTATGAACTGCACTTCTTCTTGCTCTATGACTTTGAATCCATAAAATAACATTTGTGTCCCTACAATCTGTGATGTAACGGGGCCATTGGTATAGTGTAGCCAATATTTTGTTAATCCAACTGTGTGGTTAATTGTTGACGTCTTCTTCCCAAATGTAATGTTACCGAAGCACAGAGGTATCATCCCAAAAAAGTTGTTATCAGAAAGATCCAGTATCCATATCTGATTCAATTGGCATAACTGATGAGGAAGTGGACCACTTAGAAGATTACCTTTTAGAACAAGAACCTTCAAATTGGTAACTTCACCAATCCAATTCGGAAGACTACCAGAAAACTTGTTATCTCCAAGATTCAATGTCTGAAGTGCTGCACTGTGGTGGAGGGTATTTGGTATTGATCCTGTGAATCCATTTCCTCCTAAATGTAGATACTGCAAATATGGTAAATTCAGACAAGATGGTAAGGGTCCTGAAAGATGGTTTTGAGAGAGGTCCAAAATCTCAATTTTGAGTAATTTGCAAAACTCAAGTGTTATTTGACCTTCGAACGAGTTATATCGCATAACAAGTATTGCCAAACTCGTTAAGTTACTAATCCAAGAAGGAATTGTACCTGATAAATGGTTCTTGCCCACATCTAGTACTCCTAATTGTAAACACTTGGAAATTCCAAATGGTATAGTACCTGTGAAGTTATTGCTATCCAAACTTAATACTTGCAGCCATGGTAACATGTCGAAGTCATTTGGAAATATTTGGCCAGATAGGCTATTATTTGAGAGCTTCAAAACTTCCAATTTAGTGCAACCGATGGCCAAAGTCTCTGGTACTTCTCCTGAAAAATTGTTACTAGAAAGATCCAGCAACTGTAATTGTCCCATACCCCCAATTGTGGAAGGGATCTTACCTCCAAAGGCATTTCTTGACAAATTTAGAAAGAGTAGATTTGGAAGAATCTCACCAATATTTGCTTGAAGATGCCCATGAATGTTGTTATTGGATATATCTATTGAACTCAAACTTGTATGAGGATGAACTGGTAGATGAAAATGGCCTGTAAACAAATTATCTCTCAGATCTAGAACTTCCAATCTTGTATTATTTTTTATCAACCAAGCGGGGAAGTTTCCAGTTAAGTTGGCCTGCCTGAGATGTAATATTCCCAAGTCATATTGATAGTAAAGAAACCTGAGCGTCGTATCCATGGGCTCTTTAAAATTGATGTTTGATAAGGAAAAACACTTCAACTGAAACTTGGGAAGCGAATAATGAGCTGGGTGCTCAAGTGTCATCTCCAAATTATTAGGTGATGAGTAATGGTCAAGGTTTAGATCCACAAGGTTGGAATGGTTATAAAATGAGATTAATGGGAATGCAGCATCAAAACTATTGTAAGCAAGTGAGATGAGCTCTAGAGATGTCAAGTTGTTCAAGGGAGATGAAGCAATATTTCCTCTAAAGAGATTCCATGAGAGAACCAGCACTCTAAGAGAGGTTAAGTTGGTAAGACATGCTGGGAGGATCCCTTCGAAGTTGTTCATATATAGAAATAGCACTTCGAGGTTCTTCAGCCGACATAACTCTGTGAAATATAATTTCCATTAATTATAGATAAATCAAAAGTAACATTAATACAACATAGAATCAATTTGAGCATCAATAAAAAAGAAACCCATGAAGAATTAACTATATTATTAAGTATGACCAACACAAACAAAGCTTTATCCATTATTCTACTATGTATGTATATGTATATATATATTTTCAAAAGTAGCTTCACTGTTTTAATAATTTTAAATATACAAAAAAATTGAATTTAACCTCAATACAGTAGTCTTATTGTTATTCTACCCCATTTGTGTCAGGCCCTGTTTGCATTTTCTGTTTTATATATATCAAGTTCCCCCAAAATGGCTACATTAGGTAATTGATAACCAACTTAAAACTCTGTAAGGTCATTTACATATGAACATGAATTTACTTAATTACATTATGCATCTCTCTCCTAAAAACTGAAAAAATATATCTGCAAAGGCAAAGGCCCTTGAAAAATAATTGTAAAACTAGTTTTTGATAGAGTGGAGGGGAAAAAGTGGACTCGTGCACCCATAATTAATCCAATTATAGTTAGGAAAAGACTATTAAGTTGAGTTAAATTGTACAAAAAAGATAATAGATATTTGTTTTGAAAATTCATAAAATTTATCATATATTAGTTGCTTTATCTTATATTCTTTTGGAACCTACACATGTGCTTTTTCATAAATTTACCATTTATTAATTGTAAATTTAGTTTGCAAGCTTAAATAATTATTAAGGTGAATTTTAAAGCCTTCATTAAGTTGATACTCATGTAGATATAAGAGCATTGTTTATGAATTGTGCCAAAATTGAAGCTCTCTACTTTTCCCAAATTGTGCTAATGCTGGTTAGCTTGAGTGGCGAATGGTATCTTCCTAGCTTTTTGGGTTCAAGTCTCTTTAACCACCAAAGAGGTAGGGAGTAGTTATACCCTTATTGAGCCTAGTTGCAAATTTGGGCCTTGATCCGCCTTACTAATGAGGCTGCTATTATTGTTGAGTCCTAGTTCTCTTTGACATATGAGTCTTAAGTGTTGGCATATCTCTAACGCAACCAGTGTAAATTATGTAGAACAATAAAAAAAAACCGTTCAAGGGTCCACTTGCTCCTTATGGAATTGGTGGGTTCTTGGTTTCTATATTCTCACCAATACAAATATCATCCCATAAGGAGCAAGTGGACTCCATTGACACCCTGATTGGGTGATCACTTTTCTATAAATTCCAATAGTACTCCTCCTTTTCTTAATACTTTAACGGTTTTTAAAATTAAACTTAAAATTTAAAATTTTAAAGGGCAATGAAGTAATTAAAATTAAATAAATTTGATAGTCCAAGATTTTTACAGCAACGTTGCATAGTTTTTTTTTTTTTTTTTGAGAAGAAACAATGTTAGTATCTATGTTAATGTTTGTAACATAGCTATTCGCATTGCCTACACGACTTGAACATGAATTTTTACTTAATCAAATCAGGAGAATGCTAATGCTCTTGTAAAATGATTGTAAATTTAGCATTGATAAGTGGAGGGGAGAAAGTGAACTCATTTAGCCAATCAACCCAGTTATAGTTTGGAGAAGATTATTGAGTTAAATTGTACAAGAAAGATAATTTTTTTGGTAAATTTTAGAATTTATTAAATATTAGTTGCTTTATCTTCTGTTGTTTAGGAACCAATACATCACCTTGCATTGGTTTGCAATTTGAAATAATGAGGTGCAAATTTAAAGCCTTCATGAAGTTAATACTCATATAGATATTGGAGCATTCATTATGAACTGTGACAAAATCCAAGCCCTCTAACATGCCTTAACAAATGGTATCTTCCTATCTTTCGGGGTTCAAGTGTCACATCCCGCGGATGTGATGGGTACCTCATCGAGCATACCCCAGCCATTATGATCCCATAATATTGTCTCATCCCAGTACACAGCCCACTCAACAGTGTCTAGTACCCCAGGGATCATTTGTCCACACTATTCACACATGAATAGTGCAGGGCCTCCCTCGGATTCGAACCTCAAATCTCATATAAGTTGATTTCGCAATCCGAGTAACCACTGAGCAGTACACAACCCACTCAACAATGTCTAGTACATGAATAGTGTGGACAAATGATCCCGAGGGTTCTAGACATTGTTGAGTGGGCTGTGTACTGGGATGAGACAATATTATGTGGTGCTATGGCTGGGGTACTCTCGAGTAGGAGGTACTCATCACATCCGCGGGGTGTGACATCAAGTCTCTTCAACCACCATAGAGATAACAAGTGGTTGTGCCCTTATTGGACCTAGTTATGGCTTTGGGCTTTGATCCCTGCGTTTCTATCACGTTTGATCCCGCATCCATTTATCTTCACCATATTTACAGCTTATTGTGGTAATATTATTTTGTAATATTGAGTAGAGCTGTGTAGAGCGAAGTTATAGAAAAAGTTCATGAATCAACAGAGAAATTAACTAGAAGTGAAAAAATGAACCTTGGGGAAAGGGTCCGCTTAAACCATTCTCAGAAAGAGCCAGCCGCTTAAGGGAGGTGAGTTCACCCAAAGGTGGCAGAAATTCCCGATTAAGGTTAGTCGATTTGAGGATCAACACCTCCAAATTTTTTAATACAGGCCAAATCCCAAAACCTGCAATTTTGAGAATGATAAGAACAGGAAAGAATTAACAATATTTGAGAAGCCTACATGCATGGTGTCTGCATCCATGTCTGTTTACATAATTCAATATTATAAATTAATTAAACCTTTCTAAAATGAATCTAGAGTTGATTTAATGCATGAGTAATACTACATTGACATCTATAGCGTACATATATATAGAAACATCACTTTTATATATAATTAGATTGCCTCGAATCATGTGTTGGTACATGAGTTGAGTTGAGACAATCTAATGGTGCATTTATGAAAATGTTTCTATGGATGTACATGATGGATGTCACTTCAGCATTTTCCTTAATTACATAATGGGAGTGGATGCATTAAGAATGTAATTTTATACTTTTGTAGTTTTGTTAGATTGTTTTATCAGTATATCACTTAACTACTCCTATATTTAGTAGATCGAACAAAATCAAATATTAATTTATATTTTTATAAAAATTATCAGAAGAATAATATCATTTGATAAAAAAAAATAGAAACATATAAAAATATAGACACACACACAAACACATATGTGCTACTTTCATAGTAATTTCATTTTCTGTACTAAATCATAACATTGACAATAGAAGAACTCGACTAACCGAAGGGAAGAGCTCTGTCTAAATGGTTGAAGGCAAGAGACAGTAACTTGAGGGATGTGAAAACACCCAAAGATGGCAGAATGCTGCTATTGAAGTCATTCGAGCTAAGGTCTAATTCCTCCAAGCTTTTCAAGCCAGACAAAATCTGTAGACCTGCAACAATAATTAACGAGTAAAACTCAGAAACAATGACCTTGAATTTATTATTTATGTCTATCACAATAGCTTTTGCAACAAATCTGTAGTTCGCTGTTTGCATTGTTATTTGAGAGATGCGATAGCGACCCATAAAATGACTATAAAACTATGATTTTCTTCACATTGCAGTTACATGATTCATTGGAAAAAAAACATATATATAACATGAGATAGAGACTTAAGTGGCACCGGAAGTCACATTAAAAGTACCAAAGCATTTTTCTTATTATTAGGCTGTAAACTGAAGCAATTGATTGAGTTACTAAAACTGATATCTAATTTTATAGTTAAAAAACTTCTAATTCTAAAAGATAGAAGAATAGTGATGGTGTTGATTTCTTTCTTTCTTTATTTTTGCATGTCCACTGAGCACAAGATATGGTGTCTTTAGTTGAGCTTGAGCTTCTCTCATTCTCTCTACTGACAGTGAAGGTGTATTATCAGAATTCTTCATCTGCTTCTTCAACTTTAGCTCTTGTTGATATTGCTTCATAAGCTTTTCTTGCTTCATCTTGCCAGGTCCTTTCCCATGAAATTTATGTGAAATCCTCCGAAAAGCCTCTTTGGGGGTCATAGTCCGGCCGAATTCATCTCCCCTCCTCCCTATATGAATTTCTTTATTCGGTCCATCATTTTCATAAATAATGCCAACTAGTTTACTTTTCTTCTTGTCCATATTCCAACCACCCCATTCAATACTACTCTCCTAAAGTGTTCCCTGTTCTTTAAGCAGCTGTAGGGCTCTTGATAACCCTTCCCAACAGCAACCTCATGGATGCTCTCATCGGGAACAACTTCCTCTTTCATCTCATCAATGGCTGAGTCGTCATCTTTGCCAAAATCCTTTACCTCAGTCCAACCACCAGATTCATCTTTCTTTTCCACTTCACCTTCATCCATGAAAACATCTTTAGTCTCAGGTTTATGCGCTTCTTTGTTAAGCCGAAGTGCCCAAACAAATTGCTCCACTTTTGTCAAAACAATCCTGTCTTTTTGACTCTCTCCAGATGATTGATTTTTGGTACTAGCAACTAAGGAAGCAATGGCCTAGGGACCAATTAATGCAGCCTCTGTTGTTTGTGTAGTAGATATTGCAAAAGATAGATCTCTGTTTCGAAAGAGTAACGGTAGTATATTGAGGCTAGAGTGTGACTCTATGTCCTTAAGACAATTATGTTCAGCTTAGGTGCTCACGGTGTATGACACTTGTCTTCCAGTATACAACAATCTCCTTCTTGTGACAGCAACATTTCCAATCACAAGAATAATCGAACCAAAATTGGTTGTACTCACTCACAAAAGAATGCTAAAAGTAGAGAAGAGAGAAAAGAAGAAAATTCATATATTTTTAAAATTTTCTGGGATGAATTTCTGAGTTTTGGAGGGATCTATTTATAGCCAAATCATGGCTACACGTGGTACCCATTTCTGCACTGTTGGATCGAATCTGATCGCTTCTAGACGCGATCTAACCGACTTGATTGACGTACCCGATCGTACACCGTTGGATCGCATCCGATTGATTTAGGCGCAATCTAAAGGCTCTGCTCGTCGCAGCCAATTCTGCACCGTTGGATCGCAGGTGATCCAATCGGTCTCGATCAACGCATCCGATCCCACACCGTTAGATCTTCGTACATCGCACCTGGACAAATCTCCTCGACCAACTACAATCATCGTATCTGGACGTCCCAAATTCGATCTTCCATGATTTCCAAAAATGAAAAGCTCCCCAACTCCTCGTGACGATGCATACGTGCAAAAAGTGCAAAGTGATTTGCACCCTAAGTCGCCCTTTTGCCATCTTGCACGAGCACGAGTCGCTTGCATCACCCCTAAGCCTTCTTTGTGAGTGTGTGCGAGCTGAAATTCACGTGTAGTACTTTAGCTACACTTATAAGTAAACAATTAGAATTCTATCTTTCCCATGTGGGACTAAAAAATTGTTTTCAAATTTCACCACTTTACACATATCAAGTAGGCTACATAGACTCAATTTCTCATTCATATATAAATGGATATAGCTAAATACTTATATATTCCTAATCTTCACATATCAAAGATTAACAATCAACTTGGTCTCACCCAAAATCACTTATGGGCCCCACTTTAATAATTAGATGAAAATGGTGAAAAATCATATTTAATTACCCATTTTCCAACAGCCTCTTCGTCTTGCTTCTTCAGAGCTAATCTGTCACACCCCAGTACACAGCACACCGCAGTGTCTAGTACCCCCGGGATGTGATGGGTACCTCATACAGAGCGTACCCCAGCCATAGTACCACATAATATTGTTATACCTCAATACACAGCCCCCACACAGCGTCTAGTATCCTCGAGGTTTTTTGTCCCCAAAGAGGGCCTCCCCCAAGATCGAACTCATGACCTTATATTCATAAGGTTTAAATTCGAATCTTGAGTAGCCACTGAACCAATGTCTATATATATATATATATATATATTCTCGCCTCCTCTTCTTTTTCTTCATCTTCATCTTCCTCCTCCAACTTTCTTCTTAAAAAGAAAGTAAATAAATATCAATCCAATTCAATCTCAAACATACCACCAAATACAAAATTACTCTATTTTTAATCTTATTTTATCATATCCAATCCAATTCAATTCAACTTAATCCAATTCCATAAAAATAAATTCTATCCTATCCCGCGCACCAAACGGACCCTAAGAGAAGTAGAGTCTGTTAAGGATTTGTCTCAAAGGTGTGTAAAGGATTAAGTCTCATCTATTACATGTGTTTGTTGAAATAAACATAAAAAAAGTGAAACCTAGAAATTAAAGTGGGTTAGGTTAGTTAGATTTAATTATTTCAAAAATATCCTTCAACTGTTTATAATATATATGTGTTGAAAATCAAAATTTTTAATAGATAAAATAAAATATTATTGAGATTATGATAACAGTAACATACCGTCAATAAAAAATTTTGACTTTATAAATAGTATAGATGAACATAGCCTCTAATAAGTAAAAAAATAATTAAGTAAAAGTACCTTGAGGAGGATAGGATCCATCCAAGTAGTTGCCTTCAAGAGATAAATTCTTGAGAGACGTGAATGAAGCCAAATATGATAATATGTTGTTGTCAAAGTAATTGTTCTCTAAAGAGAGTGCTTGCAGCCTTTTTAATTTAGACAATCTATGAAAACCTGCAATGAGAATGGTTATTAGGCGTAGAAGGGAGTAATAATAATGACTGTGATAATAGTAATAGTAAAGCACTTATTAAATTGAATTTCCTTTGTGGATCTTTTAAAACCCCTTATATTAATTAATATATATACAAATAAGAGAAAATAGTGAAAACACTTTACCTAAGGTGGTGAGTAACGTCCCCTCCTTGTCGTCTAATGTCAAATAAAACCCTATGCAATATTTAATTTTTTTGAACCATGAAATATTGTAATTGGATATGCTATAAAAAATGATTTCAATGAGAAAGAGTAGAAGAATTAAATTTTCAATATATCCATCGGGGCTTAATTTATAGATTTTTTTTAAATGGTGCTACAGTAACATTTTTATTGCCTCAAATCATGTATTGACATTGATTAATTTGAGGCAATAAAATGGTGTACAAAGGTAATGTAAGTCACTTTAGCATTTTCCTTGGGGGGATTAATTGCAAATAAAAAGTTGAAACACCTTGTTTAAGAGATGGGCCATTAGTAAAATTATTGTGTCCAAGGTAGAGTTGATTGAGAGATGGTAGTGCACTTAAAGATGTCAAGATGCTGTTGTTGAATCGATTCCAATTGAGGTGTAGGATCTCCAACTTCTTTAAAGCATACAATCTCTCAAAACCTGTAATACACATATAAATAGCAAGATTTAAAAAATATTCTTGAGGGCAATCAATGCACTAATTATATGGTGCTAAATACCTCGAACACGTTCAAGACTCAAGAATTAATTATCAACACATATATGTACGAGCCCTGATTTAGAGAGTCAAGAGAGATGAATAAACTCAAGAACTGTAAAATCAAACACAAGTGTCCCTTATATCAACATGTAACTGCCCAATACATGGGACACCCTGTTGATTTAAGGGACACATGGTGTTTGAGTACACAATCTAAGTTTATTTTAAGTACTCAATAATCCAATACATCTCCCTAAATGTATATATAGTAAAATGTTAAAGTGACATATGTAGAAACACTGACATTAATGCATTATTAAATTATTTTGGATCATGTACTAATTAATACATAATTTAAGACAATTCAATAATAGAACATTATGAATATATAGTACATTTTGAATATTAATGTAGCATTACCTACTTTTATATGTGTGCGTATATATTATGTATGATATACGTACATACCTTCATTCTCCAACCACCCATTTATCAAATTAAAAGACAAGTCGAGTTGTTGGAGTTGCTCAAAGGGAAGAAAGACGGTGGCATTTATGAACCAAGGGAATCTCATTATATAATCTAAGGCCGATCCTTCCCTTGGGGAGGTCATTGTAAAAGGTAAGGGTGCTCCGTCAGCAAAGCTCATTACATCAGATGTAGATCCACCCCTAATGAAGCTGAGAAACAGGTGAGTCACTCTGCCAGTGGTTACGTCACAATTCACTCCCTCCCAACCACAACACTCACTACTATTATTATTACTAGTGTTTTTATCAACCCATGAAGGAAGACCAGGGTTTGCAGCATCAGGCCAATTCACAGAGTTTTTGAATTGCAAGAGAGCAGCTCTCTCTTCCTCCAAACACCCCAAGCACTGATGAAGAAGCAACACCACCAGTACTGCTACCATTAAAGAGACTCGCCACCAGAGCATCATCAATTGCCATTTATATGCCATATATAACTGTTATCTTTCGAGGAAATATATTTATAGAACCTTTGATTCCTTAGCTCTATATAACTAGCTAGCTTGAGATGATACATTTTCTAAATTTTTTTACATGTATATATATAGTATTCATTATCCATCACCATGAGGCTCAATGTGTGGTGCAGAGTGTGGATAATGAAAACTCTTATTAAGATATATTTTTTTGTCTGAAAAAGTCGTAATAGAAATAATTTAGTGGTTCATGCATCTTGTCGTGTGGAATATGAGATATATATGTGATGCATTGACTAGTTGACTAAGGTGCCGTAAGGTTGGGAAATATTTAGATGTATGTGAATGGTTACGATCTGTTATCAACAAACGGTTGATTTGATGGGTTGAAGAGGGAACTATGACGCATCATTGATAAACTCATCACAAGTTTGAACTCACCGTCATCCATCTTTGTTAGAAGAGTTGCCTTTGTCTTTATAAATTCTTAAATCAAAAAATATTAATCTCACCCAAGAGGAAGAAGGATACGCTCACAAAACCGGTACCAAAAATAAATAAATTATGATCTATTTTAGAACTTATAAATTTTGAAAAACCAAAATTTGTGAACTTTAATGGAAAGATGAAAATATAAAGAAATAAGTTTGTAAACCTAAAAAAAAATAGTATAAAAAACTAAAATGTAAATATATTTTGAGATATAAATAACAATTAAATCAATACGTAATTCAAATAACATATGATTAATGACATAATTTAATTAATTTTCTTTTGTGCTTTTAAAAGCTATCATGCAATTAATTTTAATTTGAAAAAAATAAGTCAAGTCAAGCATTCAAATTTTCTTTCCTTTCGTTATAAGGAGAAAATGGCCATGTCATTATACAAAATTTTCTCAAGCAATCAGATAGTAAGACTTTTGGCCTCTTGTCGCCATCTATACATTGAAACAATTAAAAGAAGAAAATTTGCCGTTTAGCTGACTCAAATACATATCTGCCTTTTAATTGGTGACTATTAAGCATGATGTTGCAAAGTTTGCAAAGAAACAACCGCTATCAATGCCGTACCTGTCTTCCAATCGATCTGAACAAGATCTGTAGTGGAAATAATGGTGCAATAGCTTTTAGTTAAATTAAAAATAAATAATAATAATATTTTATTTATAATCTTTTCCTACTCATAATTCAATTCAATTCATTCAGATCTGATCATAAGTTTATTTGAGTTTTTAAGAGAGTGAGAGTCTCATTGTTCTCTCCTTGAAAGAAAAGAAAGAGTAATCTATAGTCTATAATGAAACTTCTACATTTTACCCGTGAACATAGGTCTAAGAACCAAACCACGTAAAACTTCTGTCTCTCTACTCTTTATAGCTATTGTCTTTATTTACCATTTAGTAGTGCAATATTGTATATGTTCCCCAAAAAGTAGTGTCGGAACCTCTGAGAAATTTTTAGTACGCACTGTGGTTACGACCTTGGCTGATCTTCTGTAACACCTCGTATGTATGAGTCAAACTTGCACGTTGACTAATAAGTATTGTCAGACATATTTGTATGCATATATGTATGTACACAACCTTAAAATAGTGTGAATACATATATTGTAGGACTATTGGTACCCTAGGAGGCTAGTTGTATCATAAAATGTCCAATACTTAGTAAAATTTTGAATTCAGGAAAGTTTAGAGAGGTGCGCTCCTTAAGGAAGAAGTGTAACACTCCGTAATTTTAATTAAATACATACATTAAATTATACGTATATCGAGATGCATAATATACATATTTTATATGTAGAAGCCAAATATACGTGTGTATGAAAATACATGCTAGATTTAAGGGGTATTAGTAAATAAATAAAATTATTAAATGAAGATGATACATATGAGTGCTTACAAGTTAAAAAAAAAAGTTGAATTAAATTGATGAATTTATGGGGTTGGTTAATTAAATAAGTGGATTGGAGTATCATTTAATGACTTAATGAATAGTATGATTTAATGAATGAAAGTTAAATATTAAGATGGGAAAGTTGTTTTATTAAGTTAAATGAGATGCATAAAAATATCTATTTATCATATCATTCTAATATAATCTTATCTCTCACCTTACCAACGTTTAAAAAAGAAAGAAAGAAATAAAAATAAAAAGTAAGAAAGAAGTTGCTGGAACGAAAAGGAAAGAAAGAAGGGAGAAGAAAGATGAACTGAGAAAGAGAAGGAGAAAAAGAAAAAAAGGATGTCACACCCCAGTACACAGCACACCGCAGTGTCTAGTACCCCCGGGATGTGATGGGTACGCATACCCCAGCCATAGTACCACATAATATTGTCATATCGTCATATAGCAACCCAACCGCAGCTGGTCTACATCGAAACGATTATTAGTCCCTACTATTCCCTCATGAATAGTAAAGGGCCTCCCCCAAGTTCGAACTCGCAACCTCCCTTAAGGAGTTAGAATTCGCAACTTGAGTAGCCACACCCCCGGGATGTGATGGGTACGCATACCCCAGCCATAGTACCACATAATATTGTCATATCGCCATGTAACAACCCAACCGCAGCTGGTCTACATCGAAACGATTATTTGTCCCTATTATTCCCTCATGAATAGTAAAGGGCCTCCCCCAAGTTCGAACTCGCAACCTCCCTTAAGGAGTTAGAATTCGCAACTTGAGTAGCCACTGAGCCAATACATAAGGCCTTTTTGTCACACCCCAGTACACAGCACACCGCAGTGTCTAGTACCCCCGGGATGTGATGGGTACGCATACCCCAGCCATAGTACCACATAATATTGTCATATCGCCATGTAGCAACCCAACCACAGCTGGTCTACATCGAAACGATTATTTGTCCCTTCTATTCCCTCATGAATAGTAAAAGGCCTCCCCCAAGTTCGAACTCGCAACCTCCTTTAAGGAGTTAGAATTCGCAACTTGAGTACCCACTGAGCCAATACATAAGGCCTTTTTGTCACACCCCAGTACACAGCACACCGCAGTGTCTAGTACCCCCGGGATGTGATGGGTACGCATACCCAGCCATAGTACCACATAATATTGTCATATCGCCATGTAGCAACCCAACCGCAGCTGGTCTACATCGAAACGATTATTTGTCCCTACTATTCCCTCATGAATAGTAAAGGGCCTCCCCCAAGTTCGAACTCGCAACCTCCCTTAAGGAGTTAAAATTCGCAACTTGAGTAACCACTGAGCCAATGGTTCAGTGGCTACTCAAGTTGCGAATTCTAACTCCTTAAGGGAGGTTGTGAGTTCGAACTTGGGGGAGGCCCTTTACTATTCATGAGGGAATAGTAGGGACAAATAATCGTTTCGATGTAGACCAGCTGCGGTTGGGTTGCTACATGGCGATATGACAATATTATGTGGTACTATGGCTGGGTATGCGTACCCATCACATCCCGGGGGTACTAGACACTGCGGTGTGACAGGGGAAATGCGGGATTAGTGTCAAATCGAGACTTGTGGTAAGTGATTTTTACTTTAGTTCTTCTTAAAATTGATCTTTAACTAGTGTATGACGATTCTAGCAGAGTAATTTTAGCTATGAGAGTTATTTTATATTGTTTTCAAAATTGGGGTTTTTACCCAACTTGGATGAAAATTTGTTCGAAAAGTGAAAAAACACTCCCTAGACTGTACGAGCCTCGAATATGTGGTTCAATTTCATTTATGTGTTGATTTGAAATTTTTATAGTCGTTGGAAGTTTGTTAGAAGTTAGAGTTATATTGAAAACCTTTCGAATCATTTAAAACCCGATGAAACTCCATTTGAAGGCTATAGGATGGTAGAATGAACTGTTGCAAGTTCATCAACACTAATTTCATGATTTTTGGAAACCGTTTGACAATTTTAATAAAAATTTTCATGTTTTCAATGAACAGTGACGTAAACAGTGATATAAATAGTGACGTAAATAGTACTGTGATCATATCCAGCAAATAAAATAGAATTAGAATCCAGTGAAACTCCGGTTTAAGATCATAGAATCGTAGAGAACTGAATTCCGGACGTTTCGATGCTAAGATTGTGATTTTTGGATATGATTTGATATTTTTAGTTACTAAATATATGATTTTGGTGAGTAAAATTTACTTTCGTGACCTTCGCAAACGTGTAAAAGCTTATTAAAATACCTGTTGAAGGTAGTAGAATGGTAGTAGGAATGATTTTACACGTGTCGTTGTGGACAGAATAATTTTAGAATGTTCTATATTTTTAATAAAATTAATATATGCTCCAGCAGAAAAATAAAACTCAGAATTAGTGAAAACATGAGTTGGAAATCTATTTTCGTTGTTCTTTCTTGTGGAAATATCTAGATTAACCACATAAATGGTATAAATAATTCCCTCTGGGAATGTGGAGCTATTGTTATGGTATTTAAGTGAATTTGAATGGTGTTTAGTTGATTTTAATGATTAAATATGATTTGAATTTTATATGTGCGGTGTTTGAAATTGGGAGTTTGATGTATTGATGACTTATCTTGAGAGACCATTGGTGCTGAAAATTTGATGATGCATTTGTCATTGGTGATGATCATTTTTGTTGGACATTAGTGGCACATTGACTTAGACCGGTTGTGTAACCACTGTGAGTATAGTTTTTTTGATTTGGTTCTTGTATGACATTGTATACATATAAAATGTTTGATTGTATGCATGCTATATTTATATGTAATGCGTTGAGTTTTTATTGATCATGCAAACTGATTTTAGCAATTGGAGCTTATAATAATGTCATTTTGTTAGGAATTAAACCCGCATGAAGTTTTGCGAAACCTCATTGTCAGTAGGTCTGTCCTAACAAGGGTTGCGATCCTTGAAACGACTGTGAATTGGGTAATGAGAGGTTGTGGCTACCTTGTAATGGCCATACAAGGGTTAGACCCGCTCTCTTGCCTTGAAGGAGGGAGATGATAAATTTTTAATGAAACTGTGCACTGATTTATTGAATGAGCATAAACTATATATTGTGTGCATGTATATTATTTTGATGAATGTTGCATATGTGCTTTTGAAATATTTTAATTTAAACGAGTTGATATGCCATGTTTCCCTAAATGCATGCGATGGTCATGTCAAGAGCTATACTCACTGAGCTGTTGTTTGCTCACCCCATTACTTTCACCATTTCAGGTAAAAAAGCAAAAGGAAAAGGAAAAATCCGTGAGTGATAATCACGTGATTGCATTCATCTGGTATATGTCTGTATGCTTAGAGGAAAGTTATATTCTTTTTTATTTTGATATGTATAATTATCACATACTATATATATAATATCACCTAGATGGGTTGTGTGGTAATGTGGATTATAATTAAATACTTTAGTTATACAATGCTTGTGATGATGGAATGGGGTGATCGTACATATCTATCATGTGAGAATTTAATTTGTGAAATGAATGGAATGAATGAGATGATTATCTATATATCTATATTTGATTTGATTTGTGGTATATTAAGAAAAAAAATGTGAATTGTCCATTTTATGGGAAGATGATGTAAAAATTTCTATAAATTTTGAGAATTATTGTCAATGTCCGTTGAGGCTGACAGTGTATTATATACTGTATATGGGATGTACGGTGTATAGTACACTGTATCGGTCATGACGTCGGCCTACGTCAGGGGCGTCGTGACAAGAAGCGTGCTCCTTAGGCGAGAAGTGCGCTCCTGGCAAAGGAGAAGCGTGCTCCTCACGAGATTTTTTTAAAATCCAGTTTATGGGCAAGGGAGAAGTGCGTTCACCAAGGGGAGAAGTGTGCTCCTCAGTGAGCCTGACTATTTTTTAAAAAAAAGTTGGTGTGGCGGTTTTTATGTGTTAAAACACCAAACCACGAACTTTCTTGCTCATTTTCACCAGAAAGAGCTAGAGAGTTGCAAAGGGAAGGAAGAGGAAGAAGACGAAAGGGCCAAGGGTGCCAAAATCCAAGGTAAGAATTTGTTGTTTTGAACTAAAAACTCCATTATTGGATTCCTCTCTTCAACTTGTTTAACATATATGACATGCATGTGATTTTCATGGCTAGATCATTGGGAAAGAGGGCTTTGAGCTTGAATTGTGGTAATTGCTAGCTAAAATCATAGGGGATTAATTCCTTGTTGCTTGGTGAGTAATTTGATGGTAAATTTGTAGATTTTCTATGGTTGGAAGTGGAGTTCCAGGCTTTGCTGGGTTTGAAAGCCATTTTCAGTATTGAATTGTGGTGTTTTAATGTGTATTATGATTGAAAATTAATCTTGGATGTATGGTAATGGTGAATTGTAGAGATTTGAAGGAAGAATTGGTGAATTCTTGATTTGGTGATGATCGCAAGTGTGATACTTGTGCTGTAACAGTTAAAGAGTTGAAATTTGGCTAATTGTTTAAGTGTGGACTTCGGCAAAAATTCTGTATTTGTGAGTATTTCTAATTTGGTTTTTATGTATGGAATTATATTATATAAATTTTGTTTTTATGAAATTGAAGCATGTATGATTGCTACCTTTTGCATTGTCTTGTTAATGCATTAAATTCTTTTATTTGAACATCGAATATACTTGGACTTACTTGATGTAAGGGAAGTATAAGATCAATTCCAAAGAGGAAAGTTCGTGGACTAGACCTCGGAATGCTCGAGATGGTGGTTTGTTAAGTCGGCTTCTCCCTATGTATGCATAATGGGGATACATACTCGCTTACATTCCTGAGGGTGAAGATTTTATCTTTATGCATTGTATGGTATGTATAGAGTGACGAGAAATGTATTTGAATCATGTATAGATACTTACATGTGAATTGCATATGAATATTTACAATGCCATGTTTTCCATATTGATGCATATATAATTTCATTATTAGATTACTCACTGAGCTTGTATAGATTAAGAAGGTAAGGGTAAGGCTCAAGAGAAGTGATCTAAGGCTGTTATTTGCTAATGTAAGTATGTGTGCAGGGAGATGGGTATAGACTTTTGATTTTGATTATGTACATATATAATACTAAACTATGCTTATAATAGTTAGTGAGTTGTATAAATGATAAAGATATATGAGAATGGTATAAATGATGTATATTTTGGGACTTGGCTTATGTACAAGTCTTGTGAGAAAGTGAAATGGATAGTGATTGTGTGTATGGAATGGCCATATATTAGTAGATGTATGTGGGATAAATATGAATGATGTTGATAATTTAATTTTGTGTATGGATTTGATATGATCTATCAGGTGTATGTGTGGAACTTTAGATTTATGAGGAGGTTCTGTCAAAATTTTTAGTAATTTTGTGGTATTGTCTTAAAGGATGAGGCTGACAAGATATTTTATACGTCTATATATGACATATATGATATTTTGTACCGAACATATTGTCAACCTATCGAATACGTCCATATTTGACTCAATAGACATAATTGAGAAAGAACTGAACCACTTAGAAGATTACCTTTCAGAACAAGAACCTTCAAATCGGTATGTTCACCAATCCAGCTCGAAATACTCCTGGAAAACTTATTACCTCCAAGATTCAATGTCTCCAGTGCTGTACTGTGGAGGAGGGTGTTTAGTATTGATCCTGTGAATCCATTTCCTTTCAAATGTAGATACTTCAATTACGATAAATTCAGACAAGATGGTAAGTGTCACGCCCCGGCCGCAGCCGCGAGCGCGGGCGCACCACCACGACCTCAGCCGTCTGGCGAACGCCAGCCATAGTACCACATAATATTGTCACATCTAGGCCAGCCACGCCACACAAGGACGCCGGACACCCAGATCATGTATCCCCTACACAATCCACAGCACAAGGAGGGCCTCCCCCAAGTTCGAACTCGCAACCTCTTCCTCATAAGGTTAGATTTCGCAACTTGAGTATCCATTGAACATAAGGCCTTTTTGTCACTCCCCGACCGCAACCGCGAGCGCGGGCGCACCACCACGACCTCAACCGTGTGGCGAACGCGTAGCCATTATGGATCCATAATATTGTCCCATCTCGGCCAGCCACTTCAATGGATACTCAAGTTGCGAAATCTAACCTTATGAGGAAGAGGTTGCGAGTTCGAACTTGGGGGAGACCCTCCCTGTGCTGTGGATTGTGCAGGGGGATAAATGATCTCAGTGACCGGCGTCCTTGTGTGGCGTGGCTGGCCGAGATGGGACAATATTATAGATCCATAATGGCTACGCGTTCGCCACACGGCTGAGGTCGCGATATATGGTTCTTGCCCATATCAAACGCTTGTAATTGGAAGCATTTGGAAATTCCACTTGGAATGGTACCTATGAAGTGATTGCTATCAAAATGTAATACTTGCAACCACGGTAAATCGAAGTAGTTTGGAAATATTTGGCCAGATAGGTTATTACTTGAGAACTTCAAGACTTCCCTCTGGCCAAAGTGTTTGGAATTTCTCCTGAAAAATTGTTATTTGAAAAATCTAGCAATCTTAATTGTCTCATACTCCCAATTGTGAAAGGAATTTTACCTCCAAAGGCCTTTCTCGACAAATTTAGATATAATAGGTTTAGAAGAATCTCATCAATATTTGCTTGAAGATGCCCATGAATGTTGTTACTGGATATATCTATCAAACTCAAACTTGTATGAGGATAATTTGGTAGATGAAAATAGCCGGTAAGCGAGTTACCCTCTAGTTCTAGATCTACCAATCTTGTATTATTTTTGATCAACCAAGTGGGGAGTTTTTCAGTTAAGTTAGCCCGACGAAGATATAGTATTCTCAAGTCATATTGATTGTAGAGAAACTTGAGCACGATATCTATGGGCTGTCTAAAACTGCAAATTGATATGGTAAAAACCTTCAACTGAAACTTGGGAAGCAAATCAACTAGGTGCTCAATGTTCACCTCCAAATTAGCTGAGTAATTATCAAGGCGTACTTCCACAAATTTGGAATGGTTATAAAATGAGGTAAGTGGGAATGTAGCCTTGAAAATATTGTCACCAATTGAGATGTACTCCAGAGATGTCAAGTTACTCGAGGAAGACGAAAGAATTTTTCCTTTGAAGAGATTACTTGAGAGATCTAGCATTCTAAGAGAGGTTAAGTTGCCAAGACACGTTGGAAAGATCCCTTCAAAACTGTTCATATTTAGATATAATGCTTCAAGGGTCTTCAATCGACATAATTCAATGAAATATAATCTCAATTAATCATATACACAGCAAAAGTAACAATGCAACATGAAATCATAAAAACTTTATAACATTATTCTGTGTGTGTATTCAAAAGTATCTTCGCTTTTTAATCATATTAAAAAAAGGTGAATTTAACCTCAATATATATATATAATAGTCTTATTGTTATTCTATCATGCTTTGAGCTTGTTTTCATTTATATATAGTCTCCTCAAAAAAATAATATAAAAATAAAGGAGAGTTGGATTTGTGTACGTAACTAATAATCAACTTAAAACTCGGTAAGTTCATTTATATTTCAACACAGATATACTTAATCAAATATGATATCATGTTCATATCATATTTGTTGGGTCCCAGAGAAAGACTACATTTAATTAGTTGGGAGTCAATTTGCAATTCAAGAAAGGAGAGAGGCTTGGACATTAGAAGAGTGAAAGAATGCAATGTAGCGCGGCTAATAAAGTTGCCATGTCAGGTGGCCTCAAATACTTACAAACTAATTCTTTTTGGACTCCCCCCTAATTGAGGATTGTTCTTGGGTGTAAAGAAAAGTCCTCAAGCATAGAAATCTATTTGAAAATCAGGTAGTTCACCTAGTTGGGAATGGTCAAAACAATAAAGTTTGGTTAGAGCCATAACATACAGATGGTGTTATGATAAGGATGTTTGAAGAAAATGTGAGCAGATTTGGATCTATATATGAGAGTGAGCACTAGTAGTCCTTTGCTCAATCTAGTCCAAGTCTGCAATCAATTAGTCAATATCTTGAGAGGATGGAATGCCTTGAACTAGATGAAGAAGATAAGATCGTTTGGAAACCTACAATAAATGGTAAGTTTTCTTTTAAATATGCCAGGGAGCTTACCAGAGGTGGATCCCCCATCAAAGAATGGTCGACTTCGGTATGGCTCAAAGGGCCATATACCTAGGGACAACTTGACTTTATAGAAAGTCTATTGAGGCAGAATTTTAATTTTAGCAAGACTAAGGAGGTGGATGATTCTTGTATTCTCTGCTGGTTGGGCAAGGAAACACAAGACCATCTTTTCTTTGAATGTGCCTTATCTAATATGATATGGAAGGACATTGCATTGCTTTCAGGTGATTGGTCAAAATGATGGAGGGAGAGCCATTGGCCAAAGGATAAAAGACAACTTCGCATATAATTTAGATGAAAAAAGAATTATCAAACACACTTTTACTACCATAATCCATCATCTTTGGTGGGAATGCAACAGTAGGAAGTTCAAAATGAAGGCTAAAGATATAGAAGCATTTTAAATGATATTAAGTTTGATGGGAGCCTTAATACAATGGTAAGAGTTGTTGTTGTGTGACCATGTGGTCACGAGTTTGAGTCGTGGAAATTAAACAGTCTCCTACAAAGCAAGGTAAGGCTGCATATTATAGACCCAAATGTGGTTCGACTTTTTCGGGTACCCCATATAGGTAGGAGCTTCATGTACTAGATGACCCTTTAAAAGAGATTTAGTTTGAGGTGAATGGTAGACTAAAGCATGTTATTAGTTCACAAATCTCTCTGCTACTATTGAACATGTTTTCAAAAGTTGGAAGGGGGAAGTTCGACAACCAATTGTAGTCCCCAGGATGGTTGCTTGGTATCCTCCCCCCTCCTAGTTTTTTTTGTTTTTTTTTTTTGACAAGAAACAAAAGAAGATATATTAACTGTGAATGCAAATACAACCTAAAAGAGTACCAGAGGTACTCTGGCTATGATCACAAAACAACAGCAGCAAGATCCCCCTCCTGGTTTTCTCAAATTGAATGTGTATGGCTCCTTAATTTTCAGGTCATAGGAATGACTATGATGCAGTGATAAGAGATAGCAGGGGTGTCTTGAAAGTGTCTATTCAAAAACCTTTGGACTTTAAAATGCTCTCATTGCTGCAGTAGATATCACAAAAGAGACTCTTCTCATCGAAACATATTCTATGCTTCTCTTCCTAGTGTTGCAAGGCAAAGTGTAGCACCTTGAATTGTTAGCCCTGTTTTTAGGAAAATTCAAAGTTGTATGTCCTGTTCAATGTAGCAGTTGTGCCATTCCTAACATTTGGCATGAGGCCAACCAAGAAGCAGATATCTATGCAGTTATGCTGCTTATAATCCTTCAACTGAGGATTTATATAGATGACCAAACCCCTCAGACTCTAAAAGATATCTTCCTAAGAGATTCATTAGGCTCTATGTATACAAGAATGTAATGTAACCTTTGGTTGCCTTAACCTTTTCAATCCTGTACTTTGGTGGGTGTTTGTTTCGTATAATTCAATTCAGTTTTTATTTTTATTTTTTATCTTTCAAAGAAATATTATCATAATCATGCTACTACTATATATATATCTATACTACTTATAATGCAAAAACTTGAGAAAGCTCATGGGGTGATCATTTTATCAAAAAACCCAAATTTGCCTCTCAATTCTTTAATAATCAGTTGAAATTCGATTCAGATTTCAATCTTCGAGGATTTTCATATTGGACCACCACAAGTGGTCATTGGCATTTGTGGGAGTTCAGTCTAAAGAAATTAATAGCATGATAAATTTATTTGTAACATGGGTTTCAATGATACAGGTTACTAATCTCTAACTAAGAAGAAACAATATGGATAAAAAGAAATACAGGTTGTTTGTTACCTGAAAATCAACTTAATTTTAAAAGTTTTGTATATAATCTAAATACATCACACCAAAGCCAAAGGGCTATACATGATAGAAATCAAACAAAGATTTAAATTTGAAATTAAAAGCACAAACTTGATGATATTTCTATATATATGAACTGGATCATCTACAAAAATAGTCCATATTCAAGCTTATACAGATATATTACAAAGCAAACCTTATATGGTAACAACATATTTACATGAACAAAGTGGACAACTTTTTGAACATGTTGGATTTGAAAGACAGACATGCAGCAGTACATGCATCTATGAAACCAAACCACATTTGCCTCCAGTGAGGGTTGATGTAAAGAACAACTATGACTGCTAGAAAGGATATGAACCATGATGTTGCAAAGCTCGCAAAGAAATAACCACTATCAATGCCATACCTGTCTTCCCATCGATCTGAAACTGTAATTTCAGGATCTGTGGTGGCACTATTGGTGCAATTCTTTAACAATGGAGCTCCACAAAGAAATGGGTTTCCTTCATAGCTACTCTCATTGAATGTTCCGAACTGTGCATTCCAATCTGGTACTCTTCCTGACAAGTTGTTGTGAGCAACGGAAAACACTGCAAGAAAGTTCAAACTGATGAATTCCCGAGGAATTCCACCACTCAACTTATTGAAAGAAAGATCTAAGCTCTCCACTTGTTTTAAATTTGATAAGGATTCTGGAATTTTCCCACTCAGTTGGTTGTGTGACAAGTTCAGTGAATGGATTTCAGTTAGGTTTCCAATTTCATGAGGGATCTCCCCTGTGAAATTGTTGCAAGATAAATCCATTCCAGACATTATCTTAAGAACACTTCCCACGTATAAGTTGGATATGCTCTTAGTTATGAACTGCACTTCTTCTTGCTCTATGGCTTTGAATCCATAAAATAATGTTCGTTGGTCTAAACTCCCCCCGGTATAGTGTAGCCAATATTTTGTTAATCCAACTGTGTGGTTAATTGTTGACGTCTTCTTCCCAAATGTAATGTTACCGAAGCACGGAGGTATCAACCCAAAAAAGTTGTTATCAGAAAGATCCAGTATCCATATCTGATTCAATTGGCATAACTGATGAGGAAGTGGACCACTTAGAAGATTACCTTTTAGAACAAGTACCTTTAAATTCGTAACTCCACTAATCCAATTCGGAAGACTACCAGAAAACTTGTTATCACCAAGATTCAATGTCTGCAATGCTGTACCGTGGAGGAGGGTATTTGGTATTGATCCTGTGAATCCATTTCCTTCCAAATGTAGGTACTGCAAATATGGTAAGTTCAGACAAGATGGTAAGGGCCCTGAAAGATTGTTTCGAGAGAGGTCCAAAACCTCAATTTTGAATAATTTGCAAAACTCAAGTGTTATGTGGCCTTCGAACGAGTTATATCGCATAACAAGCATTGCCAAACTTGTTAAGTTAGTAATCCAAGAAGGAATTGTGCCTGATAAATGGTTCTTGCCCACATCTAGTACTCCTAATTGTAAACACTTGGAAATTCCAAATGGTATAGTACCTGTGAAGTGATTGCTATCCAAATTTAATACTTGCAGCCATGGTAACATGTCGAAGTCATTTGGAAATATTTGGCCAGATAGGTTATTATTTGAGAGCTTCAAAATTTCCAACTCAGTGCAACCGATGGCCATTGTCTCTGGGACTTGTCCTGAAAAGTTGTTACTAGAAAGATCCAACAACTTTAATTGTCCCATACGCCCAATTGTGGAAGGGATCTCACCTCCAAAGGCGTTTGTTGACAAATTTAGATAGAGTAGATTTGGAAGAATCTCACCAATATTGGCTGGAAGATGCCCATGAATGTTGTTATTGGCTACATCTAACGAACTCAAACTTGTATGAGGATGATCTGGTAGACGAAACTGGCCAGTAAATGAGTTATCTTCCAGAAATAAAACTTCCAATCTTGTATTATTCTCGATCAACCAAGTGGGGAATTCTCCAGTTAAGTTGGCCCAATTGAGACGCAGTATTCTCAAGTCATATTGATTGTAAAGAAACTTGAGCGCGATATCCGTGGGCTCTTCAAAATTGGTGTTTGTTAAGGACAAAGACTTCAACTGAAACTTGGGATGCAAATGATGAGCTGGGTGCTCAAGCTTTATCTCCGAATTATTAGCAGATGAGTAATGGTCAAGGTTTAGATCCACAAGGTTGGAATGGTTATAAAATGAGGCTAATGGGAATGCAGCATCAAAACTATTGTAATCAAGTGAGATGAGCTCTAGAGATGTCAAGTTGCTCAAGGGAGATGAAGCAATATTTCCTCTAAAGAAATTATTTGAGAGAACTAGCATTCTAAGAGAGGTTAAGTTGGCAAGACAAGTTGGGAGGATTCCTTCGAAATTGTTCATTGATAGAAGTAGCACTTCGAGGTTCTGCAGCCGACATAACTCTGAAATATAATATTTTCCATTAATTATAGATACATCAAAAGTAACATTAATGCAACATAGAATCAATTTGAGCATCAATAGAAAACAAACCAATGAAGAATTAAGAATATTATTAAGTAGAAAAATGTTTTCGATACGTTAGGTGCCAATGCTATTTTTTGACGCTCACACCCAACTCTGTTGCATGTTTTGAGGATGCTCGTGAATTGTGTGACATCCTCAAATATATGCGTATCCCCAAAACATTCAAGAGAAATTGATACTAGTATCGGAAAAAAGTGTCGGAAAATGACGTACATACAACATTACTCCATTAAATATGACCTACACATAGAAAGCTTTATCCTTTTACTATGATGTATATGTACATATATTTTTTTATAAAGTAGCTTCACTGATTTAATAATTTTAATCATGGAAAAAAGATGAATTTAACCTCAACACAATAGTCTTATTGTTATTCTACCCTGTTTGCGCCAAGCGGCCTGTGTTACGATCATATTTTCTATTTAACTTAAATAATTATTTTTTTATTTTGTAAGTTTATTTAGTTAAAAAAAATAGGATGTGTGGTTACTTTGTGGGCAATAACCCCTTCTTGTGGGGTAGTGGGTGGTTCTAAGTAGTTAAAAGTAGTTATAGGTGGTTACATACTTTTCTTATTTTAGGAGAATATATGAATGAAATGAGAGAGCAGAAAATTATTATCAATAGTTTCATCATATTTTAGATGTTGGTTCCCTCAAAGAATCTATTGGAGGTTTTAGTTTTCTCGAAGAAACCAATTATTCATTTCTCTCTCTCTATTTTATGCCTTTTTATTTGTAGAAAATGGGTTCTTATCACTTGTTTGCATTTTTCTTTTATATATATGTATCAAGTTCCCCCAAAATGGTTACATAAGGTAATTGATAACCAACTTAAAACTCTCTAAATTCATTTTTATATATGAACATGAATATACTTAAATCGCATTATTTATCTCTCCCCAAAAAAATTTTAAAAAAAATCTGCAAAGGCAAAGGCTCTTGAAAAATAATTGCAAAACTAGCTTTTGATTAAGTGGAGGGGAAAAGTGGACTCGCACACCTATAATTAATCCAATTATAGTTAGGAAAAAACTATTGAGTTAAATTGTAAAAAAAAAAAATAGATATTTGTTCTGAAAATTCTTAAAATTTATCATATATTAGTTGCTTTATCTTATATTCTTTAGGAACCTACACACATGTGCTTTATCATAAATTTACCATATATTAATTGTAAATTTAGCTTGCAAGCTGAAATAATTATTAAGGTGAATTTTAAAGCCTTCATTAAGTTTCTACTCATTAGATGTAGGAGCATTGTACAGTCTTAAGTGTCATATATGTATATAAATATGAAGTAACCCTAACTTTCTTAATACATATTGAATAAATTTTAGGATAATTTGTACTATATAAGATGATCATATAATTTTTTACAACAATGTTTATATCATAAAGGAACCTTCGACATTAAAAAAACAATATTAACACTTTTTCTTTCAAAATTAGTTCGATTTGGTTCAGATCGGTTTTTAAAGCCTTAAACTACAACCTAAACCAAATCAATCGAATTTTACTTGTTCCAAACATAACCCTAAGTCCCAAATCGAACTTGCTAAAAATAGAACCAAACGTACTAGTTTGATTTGGTTTCATAGTTTGGAACTCCATTGACACCCAGATTGGGCACATCAGACCTGGAAAGAAATATATAAACCAAGAACCCACCAATACAAATATCAACCAATAAGAAGCAAGTGAACCCCTAAACTACAAGTGCTTCTAAGCCCACAAATACTACAAGATAGGTCCACACAATGTTTTAAATAACATTTATTTTTCTTGTACGAAGATTTGATGTATGGTCACCATTATGGCCAAAAAGGCTCGTCCACCACACCAAGTGGTCATTTGAAAAATTTGATGGTCTTTATTTGACATAATTAAACAATGTAAGTATCCATGTTAGTAACACAACTATTCCCTTTTTTAACTGGTGGTGAGTTTCAAATTTGGGTATTTCTAGTTCCCCAAATCGCTCCACAACCACTAAGCCAACTTCTTATTGGCCATGTTGAATAGTTACCTTGCAAACCCACTAATGATTCCCTATCTTTCAGTTCTGTTTAAAAACAACATTTTGATACATGGGGTTGAACTTTCTTGGTGGATAATAGAATAGGATAAAATTTACGAAGCTTCATCTTTATCATGTGTTTGCTATTTTCATTTTGAGTTTTTTTTCCCTTTTTCTTTATAGATGATGTATTATGGAAAAAATACAATCTAACTCCGAAGTAGATGGTCTGAAAAAATATTTTAGAAAAAATGGTGAAGTAGGGTGAGGCATCAAATTGAGGGGGGCGCCTTGCTTTGGTTTTGTTGTCATTGCAGACCTTACTATAGCTAAAAAGAACAATTTGAAGAGACATATAATAGATGGTAAGCCCACTGTACTAGATTTGATAAGTTGATTTTTTTTTATTCTTCAATATTACTAAGAAAATGTTTGGGCAAATCTCTATCTATTCTAATCACTTTCTTCATAATTTTACCTTCAGGTAAAAGTGGTGATCTGCCCAAAAGTTCTGAATGTAGGGATATGATTTACTTTCTCATTTAAGTAGAACAATCTATTTTATATTATTTTTTTTTTATTGTTGGGAGTTGAGAATATAGAGAATGTAGTTAGTCAACACTCTTTTAGACCCTTCTAGAAGCAGTCACATCAAGTTGTTATATTTTGTTAGTCAGTCACGGTTTGTTAGAGTCTGTTAGATTGCTCATAACTCTTTGCTACCAGTATATATAAGATAGGTGTGCACCTAAAGAGATATTCAATGAATACAAATTGTGTCCTCTATTTTTCAGTTTTCTTCATTTTCTATCTTGGTATCAGAGCCTCATGCTCACGCATGGAGACTTCTTCTTCTCCAGTTCTGGCAAGAACTAATGTTCCGGCGCCGAGATCTACAATGCCCGATGATGTTCCTGGTCTAATGCAAACATCTTCAGTAGGTGTTGCCATATCTTCTTCTTCTAATGTTGTAATGCAGACTGTAAGTCCATTGAACAAGCTAATTACAGTAAAGTTAGATGATTCTAATCATCTATTGTGGAAACAACAAGTTCAAGGAACCATTCAAGGATATGGTTTGGATGGCTATATTCTTGGTACTCAACCAATACCTTCTTCTAACATCATCATAGATGATAAAACCATAGTTTCTAATCCAGCATATGTCACCTATCAAAGACAAGACAAATTGTTAGTTTCTTGGATCTTGTCATCCATTAGTGCAAGTTTTCTTCCTCAAGTCGTTGGTTGTGAAACTTCACATGATCTGTGGAATGTGATCGAGCAATACTTTGTTTCAAACTCATCAACCAACATCATGCACTATAAATATCAGTTGCAGTCGAAGAAAAAGGGAAATATGGCCACGAAGGACTATCTTCTTTCTATTAAATCTCTATGTGCTGCTTTGACAACATCAAGATATAAAACTTTAGAGACAGATCACATTCTTGCCATTCTTGGTGGACTTGATCATGAAAATGAATCCGTCATCACTTTAAGAGACGAACCATACTTTTTGAGAGCTGCTCAGTCATTGCTGCTAGCCACAGAAAGCAGACTACAAAAAAATGCTATCACATCTGTACCAGACACAGTTATTACAGCAAATCTTGCACATCACAACAATCAAGGAGAACGAGGTTCACACCATCAAGGAGGCAAAGGTTTTGGCTATGGAGGCCATGGTAGAAGCCGTGGGAAGTTTAACAAACCTCGTTGTCAACTATGTGGAAAGTAAGGCCATACTGTCCACAAATGTTACTATCGTTTTGATATTTCATTCTTAGGTCATAGTTCCCAGAATTCATAGAATACACAAGGCGTACACGATACTGCTATTTTTGCATTAGTACCTCCTGCTCCTAATCGCAATACTGCCTTAACAACTTTCCTCAATGCACCAGAATCAATTGCTAATGAGTCTTGGTTTCCAGATTTCGGAGCCACAAACCATCTAACCAGTGATTTGAACAACTTATCTTTTGGTACTGAATACACGGCCAAAACAAGGTTCCAATTGGCAACGGTATGGGTTTAGACATCTCTCATGTTAGATCTAAGTCTTTTCTATCTTATTTGTCTGATTCAACTAGTTCTAAACATTTACATCTTAAAAATATTCTTTATGTTCCTCATATCACCAAAAACCTCATTAGTGTGTCTCAATTTTGCTGTGACAATCGAGTTTTCTTTGAGTTTCATCCTCTATTTTGTTTTGTGAAGGATCAACTTACCAACCAAGGAGGTTCTTCTTCAAGGGAGGCTCCATGAAGGTTTATACAAATTTTATCTCAACACAAGTTTAGCAACTTCTTCACCTTCAAATACTATTACACTTCTGTCTTAATCTAATTCTTCACATAACTCATATTTTTCTGTCAATTTACCTGTTAATCACAATGTCTCTCCTATTCTTGATCTATGGCGCAAATGGTTGGGTCATCCAGCACCAACCATTGTTTCTCTTATTCTCAAAAAGTGTAATATCTCTTTTCAAAGTAATAAAGTTCATGTTGTGTGTCCGGCGTGTCAATTAGGCAAGAACCATAAACTTGCATTTCCTAACTCCAGTACAGTTTACACAACTCCTCTCCATCTAGTTGAATCAGACATATGGGGTTCTTCCTCTGTTGTTTCTCCTCAAGGTTTCAAATATTATGTCACTTTTGTGGATGCATACTCTCGCTTCACATGGATTTATTTTCTACATTCCAAATCACAAGCAAAAACTGCCTTTCTTCACTTTAAGGCCCAAGCTAAGTTGCAATTAGGTGCTAAGATAAAGACTTTTTAGACAAATTGGGGAGGTGAATTCAGATCCTTTTCTCCCCTGTTAAATGAAGCTAGCATTGTACACAGATTATCTTGCCCCTATACTTCAAAATAGAATGGCTTAGTGGAAAGAAAACATAGGCATATTGTTGATCAAGGATTAACATTATTGGCACAGTCATACTTACCTCTCACATATTGGACCAATGCCTTCTCGTCAGCAGTATATCTAATCAATAGAACTCCAACAGCAGTTCTGCAACACATCAGTCCCTTTGAGAAATTGTTCAACAAGTCGCTTGATTATCTGTTGCTTCGTGTATTTAGATGCTTGTGTTTTCCTAACTTGCGACCTTACAATTCTCACAAGTTCAGTTATAGGTCTTCTCCTTGCACATTCATTGGCTATAGCTCGAGTCATAAAGGATACAAGTGCATGGATTCCACTGGTAAAATATATATTTCAAGACATGTAGTTTTTGATGAACATGTCTTCCCTTTTCACCAATTACAACAGGCCACCTCCAACAAACAATCATCCATCAATCCCTCTCATTCCACTTGTCCTATTTCGTTACTAATGCCTATTACTAATTCTGACATCTCCTCTCCTTCTATATCACAACACCTACCATCAACCTCACAACACCAACCATCAACTTCAGCTCCTACTAATACTTCTCCCATTCTCAGCCCTGTTTCTCAGTCTATCAACTCTGATTCTGTTCCTTCTACCTCTCTTATTGTCCAACATCCCACACATTCCATGACCACTAGAGCACAACATGGCATTTTTAAACCTAACAAGATCTACCTATACAAGTCATCTACAAGCTCTCAAACACCTTCATCCGTCAAAGTAGCTCTGCTTAGTGACAAGTGGAAACTTGCCATGACTGAGGAGTATGATGCTTTGATGCGAAATCAAACCTGGAACTTGGTGCCATCTCCATCTGACCACAATGTTGTTGGTTGCAAATGGATTTTCAAATGAAAGAAGAATTCTGATGGAAGTATATCCAGGTACAAGGCTCGATTAGTAGCCAAGGGTTCTCTTTAAGAAGCTAGTTTCGACTTTACTGAAACCTTCAGCCCTGTCATTAAACCAGCCACAGTTAGAGTTGTTCTCTCAATTGATTTGCATTTTGGTTGGACTATTTGTCAGTTGGATGTCAACAACGCTTTCCTCAATGGTGATCTTCAAGAGGTGGTTTTCATGGAACAGCCTGCAGGCTTTGTCCAAACTCATCCTAATCATACCCTGGTGTGCAAGCTCAACAAAACCCTTTATGGCCTAAAACAGGCACCTAGGGCCTGGTTTGCCAAACTCACCAGTGCTCTTCACTCCATGGGGTTTCAAGCATCCAAAGCTGATCAATCTTTATTTATGAAGATCACATCTACAGCCACCACATATGTTCTAATTTATGTTGATGATATCATACTCACTGAAAGCAACAATGATGAGTTACAACTTCTTCTTACTCAGCTCAATTGCAAGTTTGCTTTGAAGGATTTAGGCACTCTCAACTATTTTCTTGGAGTTGAGTTAGTGCCCACATCATCCGGCTTTGTACTTTCTCAACATAAGTATATCATGGATTTATTGGAGAGAACAAAGATGACTAATGCTCATGCTGTTCCCACTCCAATGGTTACTGGCCAACACTTGTCTGCTCGCATAGGCGATCCAATTCAGAACATTAAAGAATACCGCAGTGTGGTGGGAGCTCTACAATATGCCACCATTTCCAGACCAGAGATCTCCTTTGCTGTTAATAGGGTATGCCGATTCATGCAAGACCCCCGTGATACACATTGGAAAGCAGTAAAACAAATCCTTCGGTACTTCAAAGGCACAGTTCACCATGGTCTTCAGTTTCAAAAGTCTACACATTTGGCACTTACCGGTTATTGTGACATTGATTGGGGCAATGACCTTGATGATAGAAGATCTACAACTGGTTTCTGCATTTTCTTCGGCAACAATCTTGTCTCCTGGTGCTCCAAAAAAGCAGCACACGGTGGCAAGGTCAAACACCGAGGCAGAATACAGGAGCCTTGCTAATGCAACCTCGAAGATAATGTGGATTCAATCTCTTCTCTCAGAGTTACAAATCAGTTCTCCACGATCTCCTCTCATCTAGTGCGATAACCTTAGTACTGTGGCATTATCAGCTAACCCAATACTCCATTCTCGCACACATGGAACTTGACATATACTTTGTTCGAGAATGCATTGCCGCCAAAAAATTGATCGTTAATCATGTACCCTCTGTTGATCAAATAGCTGACATATTAACCAAGCCCTTGTCAGCCAACTTCTTCTCTTCATTACGTTCAAAATTTCCAGTATATATAAGATAGGTGTGTACCTAAAGAGATATTCAGTGAATACAGATTGCTTCCTCTGTTTTTTAGTTTTCTTCATTTTCTATCTGGGTATAGCATGAAAATATTTTCCTTTATTTTATGTTATATTATTCTTTCTTTTTTTCTTTTTTTTTTATTTGTTGGGTATAGCATGAAAGAATTTCCTTTTATTTTATGTTATTTTACTTTATAGTTTGCTTCTTTTTTTTTTGGTTTTCATGTTTTCTTTTTTTATTTGTTATGTTTGGACAAACCTCTCCTACTTTCATCTTTTCCTTTTGATGGGATAGTTCCTTTAATAATGGCTTACGATTCTCTTTTTCTAATTGTCAAATTCAATCAGCAAAATTTTGGGGCGAAATTTCAGATATCTTAAATTTATGGCGTGTATTTTGTTTGCTTAATGTAGCTTTCAAATCTGGAGATCTTGCAAGATTTCAATGAGATCAATCAATTTGAAAAAACAAGATAGCTCTGGAAGTTGAATTTTTAGGTAATTTAAGTGAAGAAGAATTGGAGGTTTGAAGATCCAAGTGTGCCTTATTTCATTAACAAGAGTTATAAAAATAATCAAGTTAAGTAACTATAATTATTTCTATTGTCCAGTTAGTGTTTAGCTTGTCAATCAAGGTAGGGTTCGTTAACTTTAATTTTAACCTCTAATTTGTTTAAGGTCTAAATATAATAAAGGTTGGAATAATTAGAATGTTTGGTAAATTTTTTAGTAACCTCTAGAAAATATTAGATGTTGACGAGAAATAGAGGTTAAACCTCTTATAAAAAAAAGTGAAAATTTTTCTCTTTTATTGTATAGACACTCTTTCTCTACTGCGGGTAGAGGAAGAGCGTAAAAAAAAAAATGTACTGAATTTTTTTTATAAAGCCCAAATTACCCCTCCTTTAAACTTTTCCAAATTTCTTCCTAGCTTTTCTTCGCCATTTTTGTCTCCAATTTCCTTCTCCACGGAGGAGTATTTGCAGCGATGGAGACGAAGAGTGCCGGAGGAAGCGGCGAAGACAAGGGCTTTGGGATTTTGTTTCAGAAGGAAAGGGACAAAAAAGAAAAATGATGAAACATTTGTTGTTGTTGATTCTCATCATCTTCGTCTTTCTCTTCCTAGCAAAATCTCACCCTCCAAAACCCCCAATTCTTCTCAATTCTTCAAACCCCCAAACCAATCAGATTCAGAACAACTGTTCTTACCCATCATTCACCCGCGACCACATCAGTCTTTCATTCTGTGACACTTACGGTAACTAGGTTAGTATATACATAAATCAGCACAAAAGAATAACCCATCAAATTGATTGTAGATGAATTTAAGAATATGCTGTACATTAGATGTCTATTTTTAGTGTTTTGATTGCTTAATTGGTGTGGATTAATGATGAAACAACAACACACAGGGCCGTGTGCGCACCGAATCTGTTACGTTTAAAGCAACTGGTCTTCCTTCTTCAGAATGGGATCAATTGCATTCTGGACTCAAGAATCTTGAGTTTTGTTGATAAGTTCGAGGATTTGGGTCAGTTGGGAGACGAATTTGGAGCCGGCGAGTCGCAGGAGGATGTGGTGGAACACCGCCGGCGAGTGAACATAGAACCGCAGGCGGGTTGTATCTTCCTTTTCCCCAGGGTGTGTAATTGTTTTATTGACAACAATGTCCAGCAAGATATCCCTCCTCGGGTTAATTGCTATCTTTGTACTTGTTATTTGTGTGTGAGTAATATTAAAGTTATTGGTTTGTATGACCACTAGATTACATCGTTTTGTGTTCTCAGCATGATGTCATCCTTACTCATTCATCTTTCGATTTGGTTACTTATTGTGTTGATTATACTATTCATCATCATGGTCTTTATATGTGAGTGTGTTTTGTTTGTGTTATCTGTGATTCAGAGACTAAATTAGATTCTTAGACTCGTACTTGAGACTAGGATCAGTTGTGTATACAGGCTACCAAGGTTACTTGTCTGTAAGAGTTTTCTGTATATCAGAGGATATAAAAGGACACGTCTGAAAGGCCAGGAGAGCCGCGAAATAGACACAAGTCATACCTTATCCTCGATCACTATGGAAGCTTTTGGAGACGATACACCTTCTACCTTTGTATCTACTTCTCCTCATATCCTTAAGTCCTCGTCTTTTAATTTTTCTAGTCTACCTGAATCCTGTCTTAAAAACAAAACCTCTAAAATAGACCATCTAGTAGAAATCACACATATACCAGAAGATATTAAGGTTAGTGAAACGGTTCCTCCGTTACTTAATCCCTATACTCTTTTTACTCAGAAGCGTCAGTCTTTTACTTCGTCTGTAAAAACTCTTATTTCTAAGAAAGTTCCTCCGATCAAAGAGTATATACAAAGCACGACCTTGTCAAACTGCCAACTTGAGTCAACTTAACAAGAGCAGTCCATCACACTAGAGTTTGAGCATGAATTTATACACCACTGGCTATCCAATGGCTATACTCCTCTTCATCTTAGAGCGATTCGTCTAGTACTGTCCTATCACGACAGAGGTGATGTTCCATTATTTGCACGTGTTGCTTTGTTAGATACTAATCTATTGGATTATGAATATGCATGTATTGGTACAATTATCATTACTCTGAGTCACGGCTCAATGGTTTTCACCATTGCCCCAGATTTTAATATTTGCCTCAGTGATCCTACCCTGCCAACAAGATTAAAGGTCCAGATCCAGTTTTCAGGTGCTCGTCACCGCTCTGATGGCGTCCTCGCCACCCTTCACCATCAAATGGTTTTTAGCTTGCAACACCATGCAATCTATCTCATAACCCAGAAGCCCCATGGCACCGTAATGGCTTTCATTAATGACAATGAGGTCCATACCATTGTCCAGATCCCTAGGCAGATCTCTCGCACATATTTATATCAAATGTTGCCTACTACTTGGTTCACCAATTATGAACAATTCATGAAGTGTTCTGAACCAATCACTACCAGCGAAAGTCCACTTATGAAGAAACAACATGACGGTTCTGTCAAGATCAGTTTTGATCTACCCAGCCATCCACAAGATAATTTTCCTGTCCGTCATTCATTGATGATCCAACCTGCATACAAAAATCACAAGGATAACCTACCTGTTCACTCATTTCAACCATATGGTTTTCCTGTCTGTCACTCCCATATTAATGGTTACTTGATATGGGATATTGATCATCATATGCGTCATTCATCTTGCACTTGTCAAGATGATACTGAAGAAGATTTAGACGATTGGTTGGATACTTCTCGCTATTATGATACAACTCGCCCAAAGACGAACAAGAACAAGTTCTCTTCCTGCAAAACCGAAGCACGAAGGACTCACTATGATCCTTCTTCTCCTCCTGCCGCAGCTGTTGTTCCATCATGTTATCCAATTGGTCCGTATGACCAAGATTTTCCTCCTCTCACAAGAGTTGCAGATCTTAACCATCATATGACTGCCAAACTTTTTTCAGTCCCTACTGAAATTCATCCTGATGGATCTCCAAAGCCTCTCTTTCAGTTAGAAGAAGTCCTCAACTGGCAAACTAAGAATGCTCTTGTGTAGAATCAATATCTACAGAAGATTGATAATCAGTTAACTAGTTTATCTTCTGTCACGAACAATCTTACTCATAAGACTGACTCAAGAAGCTCTAGCTCAAAAATACTACAATGAAATTACTGCTAGAATTCAAGAGTTAGATTCTACTCTCCGTTATTATCTTTAGCAATGCTATACTGGTCCAAAATTTTTTCAGTATGAAACAGAAATTTCGCATCTAAAACAACAGTTATCTCATGTTGAAGTTGATCTCTAGAAGTATAAGAAACCACCTTCTGATCCCTATGAGACTATGTTGGATTCTTATATGTTTACATCCCCACAGCCAACACCTAGGCCACACACACCTGTCGACACCACCCAATTCTTATTTTCCAGTATGTTTCTTAAACCGAAACCTCAACCTCCCCAACGACCACCTCATCGTCCACCTGCTCCTCGTGACCCTCGTCCTATGTTTGGTCAGTCCAAAGGCAAAGCCCCAATGGACTCTGAATATTATGACCTTACACCTACATATTCTCACCCTACTTATCCACCTCCTCGTCCTGTCCCTCCACAAGAAACGTTTAATCCTTCACCCACGGATTGTATTCCTCCATCTACCCAGCCTGAACCGGTTACTCAACCTGAGCCACCTCCAACTCATCCTATTCAACCTTTTGTTCAATTTCTTGACCACCTAATCACCAAAGATAAGAAAACAGCTCAATAGGATTAAACATTCCCGTCTAATACGATTGATGCTCTTACTAATGTATCTGCTACATCAGACATGGCAACTGATATGGACCATTCTACTGATATTTCTGATTTTTCAGATGAAGATCAATAGTTTATGGATCTTACACAAGTCGCTGATATTCACATGGCCAATGGCGCATCCTCATCTCGTAATGAACCTGACATTAGTGATGTACTTGATGATGATGATGATGTTCCTTTTCTTGGACCATGCCATACTACTCAATCAGCCACCCGAAATACCAATGGCCCATGGTTTAGCCTTGATGACGTACTTGTTGAAAAATGGCGCGTCAAATTATCCACATGGTGTGCATGGATGGATAATCAAATGCTCACTGGAAAGTCCTCTGAAGATGTTCTTCGAGATTTCTTCTCTCGTTGTACTGGACTTTTACGAGATTGGTTATTGAGTATGGGAGAGTACCGTATTATTTAATTGGTACAAATGATTATCTTTGAAGTCTATCAACTCATGGTAAAAGAATTCGTTGGTGATCTTTCTCTTGTAGAAAAGCAGTATAAACAAGAGTACTTTACCATGAAGTGTTGTTCTCTTGACAGAAAAGATCTGCAAAAGCATTTCTCTCGTATGATCCTCCGTTTTCATCTCTCTGGCGGGATCAACAAGCCAGATCTTAAGTATACCTTCATTGCCTTTTTGCCAGAAAAAACTCATGTTGAGATCAACCGTCTTATTCTTGCTACTGGCAGGCTAATGGATCAGATTTCCTTTGCAGAAATATTCCAATTTCTTACTACAGCAATCGACAAATTATGTGAAATTCGCAAGTCCATCAAAGAAATGAATAATCCTGACGTCAATTTCAATCAGGCTTGCAGAAAGAAATTCCTTGAGATTGGTTGTAAACATCCGAAGAAGTGTAACTGCAAAGACAAGACCAAGAAGAAACATGCTTTTTCTCCCCCATTTTCCAAGAAGAAGAAGAAGAAGTATCATAATGCTCGATCCCCATGGTTCTCAAAGAAGAAACGACGCATACGATATGTCAAACGACGATCTTCTTCTCCTAAGCTAGCACGATGCTACATCTGTAAGAAGCTAGGACACTTTGCTAAACAATGTCCTGACAAAAAAAAGAGTTAACATTTAATTCATCAGATTCAGCAATCCTATTCTCTCATTCCTGATCAAGATATTGAATCTGTCTTCTCAGAACAGGATTCTCCCGATGAAGACACCATTTTTGCATATCAAGAGAATTCATTAGAATCTGAAGTTGACTATCCTCTGACGATAACTTTATGGGAATGATTTCTCACTCCTTTCCAACATCTCATGCTACTCCCATGATGCTGTATGCTCCTATTTCCCTTATTACATCAAAGTATGAAATGCCTATCAAGATTATTACTTACTTTGATACAGGTGCATTCAAAAGCATGATGAATCCTCGTATCCTTCCCAAGGACTGTTGGAAGACCCATAAAGAGTTATTCAAGGCCACCAACAATGAGATTTTTCAAACAAATCTCATCACCACGAGGAAAATTGGTCTTAAAATCTTCCCTGACTGCATCATCTGGACCATGTTATTGGTTGTGATCTTCCAGACAAAGCTATCCTTATTGGTATGGACATTTATTCCATGACAAAGTTACGCATACTACCTCGTGGTATTCAATATAAGCAACAATTTCTTCCATATACCAGTATTCCAAAGCTTTATGCTATACAAACTACGAATGATCTTCAAGCAAAACTCCGTAGATCATTTACAGAATCACAAAAGGATTTCACCAATCCTCATCCCTTGTAGAAGAATGCTCAGTTTTATGTCCATCTACCATCTAAGAAAAAAAAAAGTTAGCATATAGGTAGCATAGAATGAAGTTTATCAAGAGTCTTCTGTTTTCCCTTTTATTCATTTGTATTTACATATAAGAGTTCTTGACTTTGCATTAGAAGATGTCCTAGGTGTTTAAAGTCCTAGTAGGTATGTTTGTTTAACATACAACCCTACATGGTATCAGAGCCATATCTTCCTTTTCCCCAGGGTATGTAATTGTTTTATTGACTGTTATGTGTACTGGTGTGTCACGATGTCAAGCAAGGTATCCCTCCTCGGGTTAATTGTTATCTTTGTACTTGTTAGTTGTGCGTATGTAATATTAAAGTTATTGGTTTGTATGACAACTAGATTACATCATTTTGTGTTCTCAGCATGATGTCTTCTTTACACAGTCATCTTTCGGTTTGGTTACTTATTGTGTTGATTATACTATTCATCATCATGGTTTTTATATGTTGAGTGTGTTTTGTTTGTGTTATCTGTGATTTAGAGACAAAGTTAAATTCTTAGACTCGTACTTGAGACTAGAATCATTTGTATATACAGGCTACCAAGGTTACTTGTCTGTAAGAGTTTTTTGTATAACGGAGGATATAAAAGGACACGTCTGAAAGGCCATGAGAGCTGTGAAATAGATACAAGTCATACCTTATCCTCGATCACTATGAAAGCTTTTGGAGACGATACACCTTCTACCTCTGTATCTACTTCTCCTCCTATCCTTAAGTCCTCGTCTTTTAATTTCTCTAGTTTACCTGAATCTTGTCTTAAAAACAAAACCTCCAAAATAGACCATCTAGTAGAAATCACACATATACCAGAAGATATTAAGGTTAGTGAAACGGTTCCTCCGTTACTTAATCCCTATTCTCTTTTTACTCAGAAGCGTCAGTCTTTTACTTTGTCTGTAAAAACTCTTATTTCTAAGAAAGTTCCTACGATCAAAGAGTATATACAAAGCACGACCTTGTCAAACTGCCAACTTGAGGCAACTCAACAAGAGGAGTACATCACACTAGAGTTTGAGCCTGAATTTATATGCCACTGGCTATCCAATGGCTATACTCATTTCCATCTTGGCGCGATTCGTCTAGTATTGTCCTATCACGGCAGAGGTGAAGTTTCCTTATTTGCACGTGTTGCTTTGTTAGATACTAATCTATTGGATTATGAATATGCATGTATTGGTACAGTTATCACTACTCTGAGTCACGACTCAATGGTTTTCACCATTGCCCCAGATTTCAATATTTGCCTCAGTGATCCTACCCTGCCAACAAGATTCAAGGTCCAGATCCAGTTTTCAGGTGCTCGTCACCGCTCTGATGGCGTCCTTGCCACCCTCCACCATCAAATGGCTTTTAGCTTGCAAGACCATGCAATCTATCTCAGAACCCAGAAGCCCCATGGCACCGTAATGGCTTTCGCCAATGACAATAAGGTCCCTACCATTATCCAGATCCCTAGGCAGATCCCCCGCACATATTTATATCAAATGATGCCTACTACTTGGTTCACCAATTATGAACAATTCATGAAGCGTTCTGAACCAATCACTACCAGCGAAAGTCCACTTACGAAGAAGAACATGGTGATTCTGTCAAGATCAATTTTGATCTACCCAGCCATCCACAAGATAATCTTCCTATCCATCATTCATAGATGATCCAACCTGCATACACAAATCACAAGGATAACCCACCTGTTCACTCATTTCAGCCATCTGGTTTTCCTGTCTATCACTCCCATATTAATGGTCACTTTATATGGGATATTGATCATCATATGTGCCATTCATCTTGCATTTGTCAAGATAATACTGAAGAAGATTTAGACGATTGGTTGGATACTTCTCGCTATTATGATACAGCTCGCCCAAAGACGAGCAAGAACAAGTTCTCTTCCTGCAAAACCGAAGCACGAAGGACTCACTATGATCCTTCTGCTCTTTTTGCCACAGCTGTTGTTCCATCATGTTATCCAATTGGTCCGTATGACCAAGATTTTCCTCTTCTCACAAGAGTTGCAGATCCTCACCATCATACGACTGCCAAACTTTTTTCAGTCCCTACTGAAATTCGTCCTGATGGATCTCCAAAGCCTCTCTTTTGGCCAAAAAGAGAGTTAGCACAGAGTTGGAGATATGATAATGTAGTTCTGCCTATGAAAAAATGTCGCTTTGATAACCACAAATATTGGGTGGTTTAGGCATTTAACTAGTGTCTTCTAGAAGTATTGTTCCCCAATAAAAATCAGATGCATCTGTTTGGAGAATAGGTTTACCAGTAGTTGGTAAAACTAGAGGATAAGGGTTCTCACATAATTTCTTCAAATGTTTCACAGCGTGAGAATGGTGATCTTGCCATGCAGTAGAATTCTTCTTGAGAAGTCCAGATAATACCGAAGTATACTGCGAGACTTTGGGCAAAAATGATCGTAGGTAATTGACATTACCAAGGAACTGTTGTAATTGTTTCCGTGTGAAGTTGGCATCAGGGAACTGTAACAATTCGATGGCAATGTGGGAACCTGGTTGGTAAACTCCATTGAAAAACTTTATTCCAATAAAATTTATTTCAGTAGTATGGAGAATGTTTTTCTTCTCAGAGAGCATAATTCCAGTGGCTTCAGTAATATCAAGGAACTGATGAATAAGCTGGTGATGATCTTGATCATTTTGGGAAAATAACAAGATGTCGTCAATATAAATTAATGTTGTAGAGAGAACATGAGCATAAATTGTGGTCATAGCTTTCTGAAATAGTGAAGGAGCTACTTTCAAACTTAAGGGAATTACTGTCCATTGGTAATGGGCATTTGGAATGCAAAAAATAGTTTTGTGCCGATCGTTAGGATGAACATCAAGCTGCCAAACTCCAGCTTTGAGATCGAACTTGTTGTAGATGGTGGAACCAGCAAGAAGAGCTAACTGTGAAGATATTTTTGGAAGAGGAAACTTATCATCCTGTAGAAACACATTGAGAGGTTTGTAGTTGATGACAAGTCGTTTCTTATTTCTTCTTTGTTCAGCTCTTTTATTGACATAGAATGCTTAACAAGCCCAGGTAAAGGATGTAGGTTCAATCAAACCTTGAGCAAGCAATTCAGCACATTCTTGGCGTGCAAGGGCTAAGTCATATGGAGGCACCCCTAGATAGATGTTTTAGTGGGATTGATATCTTCATTTTTCTTGAATGGTAGATGGACATTGTAATACCCTAGGTTTGCACAAAAAAAAAAAAATTGTCCGGGCACATGCCCGAACGTTCAGGCGCAAATTCTCCTATTTAAGGAACCCTTCTCCCTCCTCATTTCTCACACCAAAATCACTTCTCTTTGTGATTTTCCTTTTCTCTTTTACTCATTTTGAGTTTTTATCTTCTCTTTTGAGACTCTCTTTCCGAGACTCTCTGTGCGGTGCAACACAGTTCTACCCGGGGGAAGGCGCCAGTTTTCAAAGGAGTTTTTATCTGAAGGTGGGGAATGAAACATATGTTTGCGTGTCTTATAACTTTTATTAAAGTTTACATTCATTTATCATTATGTCTACTATTCATTTACACTGTATTATTGCGTATAATGTTTATACTTGTCATATTTATGCCTGTATATTTGGAGTTCATGTAAATATAATGCAATATAAATATCAAATTCAGACGAAGAAGAAGGAAAATCTTCCAATAAAAGAGTATCTTCTTACAATGAAGACACTTTTTGATGCTATAGTTGCTTCTGGAAATAGGATGTCTGAACTTGATCAGATCCTAGCCATTCTTACTGGTTTAGGACATGAATATGAGGCAATTACTGCTATGATTACTTCAAGTAGAAAGCCATATACTCTTCGAGTTGTCAGGCTTTACTTCTAGCTTCTGAAACTCATCTTCAACAATCTATGCCTACTGTACGTGATTCTCCATTAACTGGAAATCTTGCATCTCACACTTGTGGTCCTGTTCTAGTACTCAGCATCAACAGGGAGGTCGGAGTTCCAATTATGGTGGGAGTGGTCGGGGTCGAGGAAGATCAAATAAAACTAGATTTCAGGTATGTGGAAAGCTAGGACACACAGTCCATAAATGCTATTATAGGTTTAATGTATCATTTGGAGGAAATGACTCTGATACCAAGAAAGGAAACAAAGATCAAGAACGCAGTTTCATGAGGAAGAAGATGACTTCTATACTCAATGATCAATAGCTTTGAATGAATTACAATGATCTAACATAGCTTAAATACAAAACACAAAACCTACTAGAAGAAAGCTAACAACCTCAACTAAAATATTTGAATAACAATCTTCTGACACTAATAATAGAATGACAGTTACAGTCATTATACACTAAGTAACATACTAACTGTACTAACTATCCTTAATACATGTTGTGATTAGTTGAAGTTATAGAGAAAATTCTGTCAAAATTTTATGAGAAATGATGATGTATTAATGAGCGAAGGCTGACAGGGTATTATATATGTTGATTTATGGGGTATATAGTATTTTGTGTCGATCGTGACGTCACTCTAGAGTGGGTCGCGACAATATGTGTGTGCGCCTGTGATCAAAATGTAAGGTACAACTTACTGGTAGTATCATTTTGTAATATTGTGAGGCAATTTGCAGATTGAAAAAGGTCACGATGACAAACAATGAAATTAACTTGCCTTTGGGCCAAAAAAAAAAATAGAAGTGCATAACGAACCTTGGGGAAAGTGTCCATTTAAACTATTGCCAGAAAGATCAAGTTGCTTAATAGAGGTGAGTTCACCCAAAGATGGAAGCAATTCCTGGCTAAGGCTAGTCGATCCAAGGTACAACAGCTCCAGATTTTTCAATCCAGACCAAATATCAGAACCTGTAAAATTGAGAATGATGATGAGAATATGAAGAATAACTAGAAACTCCCATGCATGCATGATGTGTCCATATATGCAAGTCTTTTTTTCATAATATAATATCAAAAATGATGAACGGACTCTGAGGTAGACTTAATTAGTCGATGTACTTGCTCGCTCTACTCCCTTGGATCATTCATATATAGTGCAAGTTTCCTCTATCCCACAAGTCAATACATTAAAACAAAATTAAGGCATAATAAGATAACATTGACTAACCCAAGGGAAGGGATCCATCCAAATGGTTGAAGCTAAGATACAGTTCTTTAAGGGATGTGAAAGCACCAAAAGTTGGCAAAACGCTGCTGTTGAAGTCATTTATACGAAGGTCCAGTACCTCCAAGCTTTTCAAACCAGACAAAATCCCAACACCTACAGTGATAGTTAACGAGAAAGATTAGAAATCATGTATGCCTTTGCGCCTATTATTTATATTCATCATAATTTTTAGCAACAAATCCATGGTTGGTTGTTGGCATTAATTATTTTTTTAATAAATAACTTAAATTGATATTTAATATTTTTAGTTAAAATATCTTTTTAATCATGAACGATAGAAGTAATTGAGAAATGGTTTTGGCGTCTCTTTCACTCTATTTTCAATTTCTTTTTTAGTTATTTATCTACTATTATTCCTACAAACGTTACAAGGCCCACATAATGTGAGTAAATTTAATAAAAAAGATTAAAAAAATTTAACATAAAACGTTAAAATGCTTATTACATAAATCTTAGGTGGAATCAAATAATTGTCCTTACATTGATTTTAAAGGAAAGTCACTACATATATAATTATAAGAATAACAATATATACATATATCTATGCTTCAGTAATAATTAAACAACGGTTTTTGAGATTTGTAGTTTTTTTTTTCAAGTGATTTATTTCTTTTTTGTGTGCTTTGTTTCAATACTAAAGTTTTTTCATTTTACAATAATTTTTGACATAATTTAAACACAAGAAGTTAAGAATGAAAAAAAAAATATATATATATATATATATATATATATATTGTTAAAGTTAAGAAAGTTTTAGTTCTTCAAAAGAAAGCTAGAGACTCTTATGAAGAAAAAACTTTAATTGCTTATCTTACAAGCTTAATTAAGCTTGTTTTTAAAAAATGTTGACTAGGGGTGGTTTGACAAAAACCTTGGCTAATTTAGATAGGTTTGATTCTAAGAAATAATCTTCTGTCAACAAACATATATATTGGATGATCAAATATGACTCAGTTTTAAATTTAGTTTTAAAGGGAATATATCTCGGTTTAGTGTTATGCTGTGGTAAGTCTACTAAGGCAGGCTCCTAATTGCTACAAGGCCTCAAAGAATGGGCTTACAAGTAACTGATTTGTGTGTTCTCGGCTAGAATGATAGGGAGGACCTCAGGACACCTGTTCCTTCTTAAGTCTATTCACAAATCTGATATGGAAAGGGATAGCTAGAGTTTGTTTCCAATTGGATGCTTTTCAGAAAAAAACTAAACAAAATCTTACATTGTTAAATCAACCTTTGCAAAAGGAAGAAGCATTGAATGGATGCTCATGGACCTCAAAAGGGAGGTAAATGGAATTAGCTGGAATCCTTTATAGTCAAAGGATCAATTTCTCATCCTGCCACCCATGTGTTTGAGGCATTCCCCTCCTCAAGTTAAGTCTTAAACTAGACGTGGCTGGGTTTCTAGAAGAACGAAACAGTTATTGGGGTGCCATTAGCCCATTATGAAAGACCTGGTAGCGTGATGATTGCTCTAGCTGGTTCTTAGGAAGCGGACCTATGAGATGAAAGCTGTATTAATTGTGGGCGACTTGGAAAGGTTTGGGAATGGTGCAAGGCTGGCTAACAGTCACTAATTGAATCTTTTTCGATCTTTGTCGTCCAATTAGTTAAGGGTAATGGGTTTACGGCGTAGAGGAAGTCTCAGAGAAAGAAAACCCGAAAGAACAAAACTGTTATGTATTTTATATTCCCAAAATCTGCTCTGTTTACACTTGTTTTCCTTTTATATTCCCTTTAAATGGGGTTAAATGACACTTTTAAGGAAAAAACAAACATTGCAAAGAAATATAACAGTAAAATAAACTATAGAGAAAACTTTATTTGCTCTACCCCTCAGCCCAAGTTAGTTAACGCCACGTCTTTAAAGTGCTTTAGGCAGTCGCACCATGGTTAGCTGAACCAAATTTTCCGTCCCTGAAAGGCACTCGACCCCGAGTGATCTAAGAGAACTGAAGCTTCATCCGGAGGGTGGTACTCATATATATCAGAAACATTGAATGTGGGGGAGAGACGCAGCTCAACAGGGAGATCAATGATATAGGCATTGTCATTGATTCGCTTCTTAACACTTAAGGGACCAATCTTCTTTGTTTGAAGCTTATTATAAGTGCCAGTTGGAAACCGATGTTTGCGCAGATGGATCATCACTAATTCGCCCTATTCGAACTGTTTGAGTTGCTAGTGTTTGTCAACCTCCACGAGGGCGACCACAATTAGGTCAACAATTCGGCGTAGCCAACGTGCCGAATTGTTTGCCGAAAGGTTTATTTATATATATTAAATTATATATTTATAATTATAAAAATGTCCCTGAATACTCTTATAAATAGAGCCTTACTTCATTCTTGAAATTCATATTCTGAGAGATCTAATTCAAGAGATCCAATCTGTGAAATCCAGCTAAGGGTGAAGTTTGTAATCTCAAATACAAGTTTGCTGCCTCCCGTGAACGTAGACAATTTGCCAAACCACATTAAATATTGTTGTCGTATTTTTTCTTTCATGCTTTACTACAATTTCGCATAACAAATTGGTTTCAGAGACTACGTGAAGCTTTGGAAGAAAACGGACCCTTGGTCGAAGTTTTGAGATTTCGTCGAAATTTTGAGATTCTGTAACAGTGATCGTAACTATTTTCTGATCACCCGTTGAGGTAGCTCTCATTTTCAGGAGTCCAACGCAATAAACGGCGAGAAAAACGGACAAGAAACGAGTTCCCAGGAGCCGATCAAAGTTTGTCCAGTTCGGTGCAAATTTTTTTTACAGAAACAGGCGCAGGTGCAGGGAAGGAGAAGGATCTGACCTGGATCCGACCCACGACCCTGACCCAGTCTAGCCGACCCAGCCCGCTACTATTCATCCCGGTCTAGCCTGCTCTCAGCCCGTTTTTGCCCGATACTGTTTATCCCGGCCCAGCCCGTTTCGACCCGCAGTTGACCGAATCCATTTTCGGTTGACCAACCATATCCGACTCATTTTTCGTCTGATTTCAGCAAAGTCAGACTTGTTTCCACCATTTTCGACCATTCCGGACGCAACCGTGCAATCAGTTTCTGCAAAATCAGCTTCTAAGTTATTGATATAGCTTAGTTGGTGTCGTTTATCATTTTTCAAGCACTTTTCGGCGTCATACATATCTTCGGTCTTAATGGCGGAGGAAATCCCAAAAGATACTGCAACCACAAGCAGACCTTGGCAAAGAAGTTCGATGTCCAATGCAAAGTTCGAGGTGGAGATATTCAACGGCACCAACAACTTTGGCATGTGGCAATGTGAAGTCCCAGATCTATTATTTCGGGAAGGATCACATATCGCCTTGGAAACCAAGCCCAAGGATATGTCCGATGATGATTCGAAATGCTTCTTTGGGAGGTAAATGTTGGTTTGTTACTTTCATTGATGATTTCTCACGCTATGTTTGGGTTTATACCATGAAGCATAAAGATAAAGTGCTAGATATCTTTCTTATATGAAAGAAAATGGTAGAAACCCAAACGGGAAGGAAGATTAAGAGGCTCAGATCTGATAATGGAGGAGAATAAAAGCCAGACCCATTTAAGAAAATTTTTGAGAATGAAGGGATAGTCAGACATTTCACAGTCCCAGACATGCCACAAAAAAATGGTGTTGTTGAACGCATGAATCGTACTTTGGTAGATAAAGTTTGCTGCGTGTTATCTCATTCTGGACTAAGCAAGGCATTTTGGGCTGAAGCTTTGTCATATGCCTCTTATATCATCAATAGACTTCCTGCAACAACACTAGATGTCAAAACCCCCAAGGAGGTATGGTCTGGACAACCCGTTTTTAGATTATAATTCTTTGCGCATTTTTGGATGCACTGCATAATTTCATGTAAAAGAATCCAAACTGGATCCTAGGTCCAAGAAAGAGATTTTCATGGGCTTTAGTGAAGGAGTTAAGGCTTTCCGACTATGGAACCCTGAGTCAAAGAAGATTGTACTAAGTCGAGATGTAACTTTTGACGAATCTGTGATGTTAAAGCATACAGTTTCTAATAAAGAAAATCAAGATCCAGATTTGCATCAGCAGGTAGAGTTAGATATTCCAGTAACTCCTGTCAAGTCAGTAGAGATATCCAACCATCCTGAAGAAGACGAGAAGGAAATCTCAGTTGAGGTGGAGGCTCCAGGACCAGACATCAGTCAACAACCAAAATCATTTGCCACCAGTCGACCAAGAAGAGAAATTCGCAAACCTGCTCGGTACACTGACATGGTTGCATATGCATTTCCAGTCACCGGAGATGATATTCCATACAATTACAAAGATGTTATTCAGAGTATAGAAAATAATAAGTGGAAAATAGCAATGAATGAGGAAATGAAAATCACTCCATCAGAATCAGACTTGGAAGTTGGTTCCACTTCCGAAAGGAAAGAAACCAATTGGCTGCAAATGAGTTTTCGCTAAGAAGGAAGGCTTTCCCAGCACAGATAGTATTCGATACAAAGCCAGACTGGTAGCAAAAGGCTACACTCAGAAGGAAGGAATTGACTACAATGAGGTATTCTCACCTGTTATTAAGCATTCGTCAATTCAAATATTATTGGCTTTGGTTGCACAGTTTGATCTCGAGTTAGCCCAACTCGATGTCAAAACTGCTTTTCTGCATGGTAATTTGGAAGAGGAGATATATATGTCTCAACCAGATGGATTCAAAGTACCAGGAAAAGAAAATTGGGCTTGCAAGTTGAGCAAGTCATTGTATGGCCTGAAGCAGTCACCGAGACAGTGGTATAAGAGATTTGACAGCTTCATCAAAGGGCATTAATATACCCGGAGTCAATTTGATCATTGTGTCTACTATCGCAAACTTCAAGATGGTACATTTATCTACTTGCTTTTATATGTAGATGATATGTTAATCGCATTTAAAAGCAAGGTGAAGATCAACAAGCTGAAGGCTCAATTGAGCTCAGAGTTTGAAATGGAGGATCTTGGAGAGGCTAGAAAAATTCTCGGGATGGAGATCACTCGAGACAAGGCCAAAGACACAATCTGTTTGACTCAGACTCAGTATTTGAAGAAAGTTCTTCAAACTTTTGGCATTGGCAATAACACAAAACCTGTGAGCACACCATTGGCACCACATTTCAAGCTAAGTACATCAATGTCACCAAATTCTGAGGATTAGAAGAAGCAAATGAAGAACATTCCATATGCAAATGCAGTTGGTGCCTTGATGTATGCTATGGTGTGTACCAGACCTGACATTTCACATGCTGTAAGTGTGGTAAGTCGTTACATGGACAACCCCGGTAAAGGCCACTGGCAAGCAGTGAAGTGGATTCTACGATATATTCATGGTACTGTGGATATTGGTTTAAAGTTCGAGAGAGATAAGAAAAGTTGTAAGCATCTAGTCGGATATGTGGATTTGGACTATGCTGGAGATCTTGACAAGCGCAGATCTACTACTGGTTATGTTTTCACTATGGCAGGAGGACCAGTGAGTTGGAGATCAACACTACAGTCAACAGTTGCTTTGTTTACTACAGAGGCAGAGTACATGACAATAATGAAAGCTTTCAAGGAAGCAATATGGCTTTATGGATTGACTAAAGACTTGGGAATTGTACAGAAGAATGTTGAAGTTTTCTGCGACAGCCAGAGTGCCATTTGTTTGGCAAAGAATCAAGTTCATCATAGTCGAACAAAGCATATTGATGTTTGTTTTCATTTTGTTCGAGAAATAGTATAAGAAGGGAGTATTCGTCTGCAAAAGATCAAGACTACAGATAACGCCGCAGATATGCTTACGAAGGTGGTTACAGGGATCAAGTTCCAACATTGTTTGGACTTGATCAACATCTCACGAGCTCAGAGTGCCTAAGGGCACTAATGGAGGTAGCAACAGTTTTTTTGAAGGAAGCTTGCTATCTGTAGAGAGATTACAGGTGTGGAGGAGCCCTGTTTCACATGAGGTGGAGGTGGAGATTTGTTGGGGTCCACCTCTTTGGGCGAAAAAATAAAAAAAAAATAGGGGGTTGGTGGCGGCCCACGAGGGCGGCCACAATTCGGTCAACAATTCAGCGCAGCCAACGCACCGAATGGTTTGCCGAAAGGTTTATTTATATATATTAAATTATATATTTATAATTACGAAAATATCCCTGAATACTCCTATAAATAGAGCCTTACTTCATTCTTGAAATTCATATTATGAGAGCTCTAATTCAAGAGATCCAATTTGTGAAATCCACCTAAGGGTGAAGTTTGTAATCTCAAATACAAGTTTGCTGCCTCCCATGGACGTAGGCAATTTGCCGAACCACGTTAAATATTGTTGTCTTATTTTTTCTTTCATGCTTTACCACGATTTCGCATAACAGCTTGCTCTGCTCTCTGTTGTTATCTATTGAACCTCCCTTCACCTTCTTGAGTCAGACTTGACTATTGTGCAAATTGTTATGTAATTTGGGGCTTCTCTAAATTAAATTTAGAATTAAGTCTTTGATTGAATTGACTCTTACCAAAACATCTCATCAATTGGCTCTCCACCTTATGGGCAACATTGACCGCCTCAGACAAATTCCATACAGATCGCAAAATTAATTGGTCTTGAATTGGTGCTTTCAAACCGCCAATATACCAGGCTAATTGTTGTTTTTCAAATTCATTTAGATTATTTCTTGTTGATCTTGCAGCTCAACGTTCTTCCCTTGCCCAAGTGCAGAGAAAACCCTCTGCATCTCTTGTACAAGCTCTTCAACTCGACCTTCAATTTTGCTAATAGCGACCCAAAGGGCCTGCACTCCGCGTTCTTTGCCATCGGAGCAACGACTACTCTCACCTTCGTTTGCCATCGAGCTTGGGAGAATACCCTTGCTCTGATACCACGTTTGGCATAGAGAAAATCTTAAGAGAAAGAAAACCCGTAAGAACAAAACTACTTTGTATTTCATAGATATATTGATTGTCTCCAAATGTGCATGTGCACTGCACGGGATGTAATTTTTTTATATTTTTAAATAATTATTTAAAACTCTTTTTGTACTCATCTTTTTATTCATTAAACAAACATACATAAATCTGTCAAAGCTGAAAGATTTTATTAAAAGTGATTTAACCATTAGGTAGAAAAATTTAAAGAGAATCAATATCTCGATAAAAGTCTTGTAGTTTTTTGTGTGCTTATTTAAGAAAATATGTTATGTTGCTTCTATTGATCCTTCTTCATCTTTAGTTTTGTGTGTCTTTGTGTTTTTAATAAAGTTATCCTAAAAAAAGATCTTTAGCAACATTTATGTCTATATTTGGTCTGATTTTATGCACTTATGGTTTTTGAACATAGACAACCTTCATACATAGACAAACTATTTAACTATAAATAAATGGATCCATATTGTGTTAATAGATCACACACTCAATTTAAGAAGAGATTATGAGAGCAGTGGAAAAAAGTTAAATTGTTAAATTACTTTATTACCCATTACATTACTAAAATTCTAAAAAAAGGCCAGCCCTGATGCACAAAGATACAGCCTATTAGCAAGGTCTTGGGGGCTCAGACCACTATTAGGTTTATTATACGTAATTTTACCTTGCATTAAAAAAGATTATTTTTACAACTCAAATCTATGACCACATGAGCACACAACAACAACTCTTTCCGTTGTACTAAGACTTTTCTTCTTTTAAAATTCTATTATAGAATTAAAAAAATAATAATAGTATTTTAAGAATATTTTTGAAATAATGACAAAAAATGATCTCATTCTGAGTTTTTCATGATATTATATATAATATAGAAATAGATAATTATAATTAGCTGAACTCATATAATTAAAAAAAAATTAATTAAGTTGAGTTGAGTTTTATATAAATAATTACAATTATAATTTAAAGATCATATTTTCTATAATTTCATAGGCCTTCTCGAAAATAACAAACTTTACCATAGAAAAGAAAGATTTAAGCAACTTACCTGTAGAAGAATTGGGCGATCCATTCAGCTTATTGTTTGCCAAAGATAAAATCTTGAGGGATGTGAATGAAGTCAAATACGGTAGTACGCGGTTGCCCAAGTAATTATAATTTAAATATAGTGCTTCCAATCTTTTCAATGTAGACAATCTTTGAAAACCTGCAATGACAATGTTTAGCCCAAAGACTAATTTGTATATGACTAATTTCTATCTATGTATACTATGTATCATACATGCAAATACTTGACAAATTCATTGCATGACTATTTTTGTTTAACACTATTTGACTAGACAAATGGTCATGTGGGCAGGAGAGAACCCTTTTTTCTCTTTAAATCTTTGGTGCCACATTAACAAGCACCTCTAAATAAGGAAATGTTATTCTAAGTAGAAAAAAGTACAACTATAAGTTCATCTAGATTATCATAATAATTTAAAAAACAAAAACTTGAAAACATGTTTTAAAAAAAAATGAAAGAAGATGGAAGAAGACATCTCTCTCCCCTCCTCCACGCAAGAGCTCCAGAGAGAAATCTTCTCTCTTCTCCTTTGTTTAATGACGGATGGAGGAAGGGTGTTTGAGCAAGAACAAGGTAGGGAGGACTGGAGGAAGGGAGGGGCCTTCATAAGCCACAACAACATGAGAGGAATAGGAAGCGAGACCTTCTCTATCATTACAAAACAAAGCACTTTTAGTAAGGAATGCGCCGCAATTCTAGCTTAAGCGAATATAGTAAATCAAAGAGGATGTTTTGGTGTGCTTCTCGTCCATGTTATCTCATTCTACTAGTTGGATGCTTCCCACATTTTATGCATTGGAGAGATGAATCTAATGCAAAGTTTTATAGCTAAAATGCTCCTTTGGTTCTAATGTATGCTCTTGCTTACCATCAAATTAATGCATTTGCTTTTTCACCATGAATGAGTATAAGGTAAATATCGTCATAACCAATATAGCATATTTTGCTCCTCAAGCGGCGTAATGATGTGCCTTCCCTACAAATTGGGCATACCTTGTATCTTTTCGTACTCCATCCTTAGCATAGGCTAAGAAGTTATTTATGGTCCAAAGCACAGACGCACGTAGGAGTGGCAATATAGGTCACAACTTAATAACACGACTTGAAACCGATATAAAATTAGTAGGTTTGGGTTTAACATAAATAAGTGTGGATCAAAATAGATTAAATTCAATTAGACACAATTAGATTTTAGGTCAAATTCAATTCGACCCGCTAAACCCCCCCTCGTGATAAGCTATATATATATATTGCTACAAAAACCGTTGTAGCTAATTAAATTTTATTTTGTAATAAAGGGGAAAAAAATCTTATCCTTTCCTATCCAATTTTATCATATCCTTTCTAATCCCATAAAAATAATTTTATTCTATCTCGCACACCAAACAAAAGCTTTAGTAAAATAGAGAAATTATGTATAGCACAAAAATAGGAAACATGGAGGAAGAGGGAGCGGGGGAATCAAAGTTATTGAAATTATAATTTTTAGTGAAAAAATGTATTTTTTCTTTAAAGAAGGCCTTAGAAGTCTTATTTAGAAACTCGCGGTTGACTTTTTTGACCTTTAATGTGGCTAAAAAGTAAAAAAAGAAAAATAGGCCATTCTCCTGCCAACATTTAAAATACTAGAAGATTTTAGAGGAAAATTGATCTCATCTTAGAAACTAATTTCACTAGCTGAGTAGCCTGATGCTTACTGGTTGGTAGCAAGAACATATATATTATAATATATTTAACATACATTATGGAATTAACTTTTAAATTCAGTTCAGTTCAGGTTAATATGATTTTTAAAATCTCAATATGAAATCTGACCCGAACATATGAAAACTGAAACAAATCGAACAGAAAGCATCGGCTTGATTCAGTTTTGTGGTTTTGACAAACCATTGACAGTCTTCCTACCAGTTAGCAGTCATCCCTTTTTCATAAGTGAAAAAAAAAATTAAGTTTTTTTAACCAACAAAAATTATGGGGCAACTATAATTGAAACACCTTGTTTAAGAGACTGGCCAACGGTCAAATTATTGCGTCCAAGGTAGATTTGGTTGAGAAATGGTAGTGCACTCAAAGATGTCAAGATGCTGTTGTTAAATTGATTCACTCGGAGATCTAGGATCATCAACTTCTTCAAGCCGGCCAATCTCTCAAAACCTGTAAATACATATTTAATGTTAGTAATAGATATGAATATCATTTAATAATTGCGATTGATGCAACATTATTTGATAATCATCCAACCAAGATGTTGATCCAGACTCAAGAAAATTAATTCATTTGATCTGTGTATGCAAATATACGCACCTTCATTCTCGAACCAGCCATTAATAAAATTGCCAGATAAGTCAAGGTGTTGGAGTTGCTCAAAGGGAAGAAACAGCGTGGCATTTATGAACCAAGTGAATCTCATTATATGATCTGAGGCCGATCCTTCCCTCGGGGAGTACAACGGATAAGGTTCCGATAGGCCGTCTGTAAATCCCACCATATCAGATAAGGATCCCCCCCTTGTGAAGTTGAGGAAGAGATGGGTGACTCTGCCAGTGGTGAGATTACACTGAACTTTCTCCCAATTGCAACAGTTAGTACTACTACTGTTTTTATTATCTTCGTGATCATCAACCCATGAAGCAAGACCAGGCTCTGCAGTATCTGTCCAATTCACAGAACTTTTGAATTGCAACAGAGCAGCTCTCTCTTCCTCCAAACACCCCAAACAGAATTGCCCATTAAAGCAGTACTGATGAAGAAGCAACATCAGTAGCACCATTGAAGAAGCCCACCACTGCAAGCTCTGAATCATCATCAATTGCCAATTATATGACACAATTGATCCCTTAACTAGCTAGCTAGCTATTTCGATAATCTACTGCTGATCAATTATGTACATGTATATATGCTTATCATCAATAACCATGTGGCTTAGAGCAGCCTGAGTGTTGCGGGTGTGGATGATAAGGTATTTACAAGGTATGTGGTATAGAAGAATAAAGTATTCTTCTTGTAATAGTATACTTACAAATTAATAATAACAAGTTTGTAGGCCCGCCCGATGGGCGGCGTTAATAAAATAATACTACTATAGACTCAATTTAGATTTACTAAAAATGCTACCCTTTTGTGTAAATAATATTGATGTTAAGAATAATATTAACTAATTGATTAAAATATAATTATATAGCATTCATCATTTGTTGTCTATACGAATTAAAAAAAAAAAATTCATCTTCAATTTTTCACTATTATAGGTTGATATAAATATTTGATCATATATATATCATCGTAACATTTTGATTGAAATTTATGATGCATGAATTTTTGTCAAACAAAAAGAAAAATCATTATATTTCTTTTAAAGCTTCTATTAATAAAATACCATTAAATTAGATAATGTAAAATTCGTAGTCATGCATTTATTTACAACCTTTATAAGTACATAAATATGACAAAATGATGACTAACATTACATATATGATGATGCAACAACGAAATGGTTTTGGAAACTTATCACATATATAAACGAAATGAACAACTGGTCAAAGTCAAAGTCATTACATATGTTGAAGCAAGAGATAGAGAGTGATTGCTGGAGAAATGAAAAGGAGGAGTGGTTGAGAAAGAAAACAAAAGAAGAAAGAGATGAAAGAAAAGAAAAAAACAAATAGTGAGAGGTATTTACAATGATATATACCAAACTGTTCATTGGTGTGTAATTAGAAAATGTAATTAATTATCACGTGACACTTACTTATTTAACAAATATTTATATAAATATCTGCTTCTTATTATTATTCAAAGTTTTGCAACAAACAAACACTATATAGCTAGGTAAATTCATGCTTGAAATATATAGGTGGTTGTATGTCTTCTTCATTTAATTGTATAATATACAAAAGTAAAGTGTCATATAACATTTATCTAATATTACATATTTTTATATTCATAGGTTATATTACATTTATACATCTATTATGAGTTATATACATATATACATATATACATATATATATATATATACACATGCACGCACATTTAGAGGTATACATTAATTTAATACGCCCACGCATAATAATATGGTACATATGTTGAAATTACTGGCAGACCGGACTCCATAAGGTCGTGCCAAAAAACATCATACAAATTTTCAGGGTACCTAGTCTCCGCTTCGTCATCTAGAACGACTCTTATAGTAGGTCGACCAATGATGGATCAATAAACCATTAGCGTGCTTGTTTATCTTGGAGACCAACAATAAACGAAAGTTTCATCGATTTCGAGAAAAGGCCGATCTTCATTATCCACAATTTGAGGTTGGAGCCCGTAATCATACAGATGGTCTTGTAACTTCATCATTAATGACTCAAAGATTGTTGGATTAAGTAATCTATAAGAAAATTCTCTGGCCAGCATGAAGCAATTTGGGTTCTCATCCATTTATCGAGTATTTCACCGGTGTATTGTCTGCATGTTTATCAAACATACCAAGATTAGAGTGTTTAAATGAATGGTCAGAGAAGAAATACAAAGTCAACGAAATAGTAAATTCCTTGTTAACAAAAAGAAATATAATGAAAACAAAGTAGAAGAACAAAGAAATGTATTTGTCGATAGATAGGGTTAAGGGTTTAGGGTTTAGGGTTGAGGGTTTACTATTTATTTGCATGCCGGCAGCTAGCAATTGTTGCTTTTGTCATCGGCGTTACTGTTGCACAGCACGCCTGCAGCCACACTTGCTGACTTTTGTCAGCACGTTTTCCTGCTCATCCACACTGGTGTCGGCTGTTCATCCACATGCTTGTCGGTCATGTTCATCAGTACGCTCCTCAGCACACCTTGTCGGTCATGTTCATCATCACGGTCATCACCTTGAAGAGTTGAAGTTTTGGTTGCAGCCCTTAACAGATTGGCAATTTGCTCTCCTCTTGTCAGCAGAGACCAGTGAAGAGTCACCTTCCTGTGTTCGTTTCTTTTGTATAGATAGGAGGAGAACTTACAAAAGTTGGAAGAGATATTTGAGCGGAGCGGAAAAAAATTAAGTGATTGATAAGCATGGAGAAGGAGATAGTGAAGTCAAGGTTTCGAAGTGTTTGTGTGTTTTGTGGGAGTAGGGCCGGGAAAAGAGATTGTTACATAAACGCTACTCTTGAGTTAGGTGAAGAGCTGGTAATTTATTAATGATTGTACAAACGTTTTTTTATTTTGTTCCTACGACTTGTTTTCTTTGGCATGGTTTGGTTGGTGGGCTATGTCATATGTGCCTCATTGTTTAATATTGAAGTGTGTTAATTGTTTGAAGATTTCAAGGAATTTGAACCTTGTTTATGGTGGTGCGAGTGTGGGTTTGATGGGTTTGGTTTCTCAGGCTGTTTATCAAGGTGGAGGACATGTTCTTGGGTAAGTAATATTAAGGACCAAGTACATAAATAATCTATTTTTATCATATATTTTTCAGGAGTTTTGTTTATTTTTTGAGGCTCCTTTTTTAATTTATGTTTGTTGGTGGATTTTGTGGACAGAATTATTCCCAAAATGCTTATGTGCAAAGAGGTTTGTAATCGCATTATGCTTAAGTAAAGTTCTCATTTTACTTTTTCCTAAGTATTTTCTCATTATCATTTCATGGGATCAGATAGTTGGAGAGACAGTTGGGGAATTAAGAGTAGTTGCCGACATGCACAAAAGGAAAGCCGAAATGGCTTGCCATTCTGATTGCTTTATTGCATTACCAGGTCCTTTGTTTCAGTTGGAATTGTTATCACTTTAATCAGAATATATTATCACATATAAGTTAACCTTCGAAAAAGGCTATAAAGGATTTCTATTTCAATAACTATACAGGTGGTTATGGGACATTGGAAGAGTTATTGGAGGTCATTAGCTGGGCGCAACTTGGGATCCATGACAAACCTGTAAGCAAATCAAAACCCACTGCATTCATTTATCTATCTAGCTATATATATATATGAAAAAAACTCAAGCTAAGCTGGGTACGGCGCTGAACGGTCCCCCACCATCACGATTGGATGCGTATATATAATTCATGTTTTTCCAAGCTTTACTAAGTAGTCGTAAGTAAGCTGCAGGTGGGGTTGCTTAATGTTGATGGGTACTACAATGATCTACTTACCTTCATAGATAAAGCAGTGGATGATGGGTTCATTAAAATGTCTCAGCGTCACATAGTCGTTTCGGCTCCAAATGCAAAGGAGCTCTTACAGAAACTCGAGGTTTTATTTTCTTCAATAAATTAGTCCTTCAAGTTCGATTGTTGCTCATCAATACAAAGCATAGATATATAAAAGTAATTCACTTTGTTAAATTAGTATACTGAATTTTGGTCTTTTTGTCCCTTTTGGTGGTTAGGACTATGTACCCGCTCATGAGGGTGTTGTTGCCAGGGCAAGGTGGGAGGCTGTGCAAGAAGAGTTTAATGTGCCGGTGTAGCCTGAAGTGGCTCTTCAATAAGTGGACCACAGTTGAATTCTGAATGTAGCGTATATATATATATATCATATATTTATAGTCATTTGCTCTGTGTAAGATTTGCAATGGTCGATCTCCTCCATTTTGTGGAAAGAAATGTAAAATCTTGTTTATTTGAATAGAATTGTTGTTTGATTTGGCATGAACTCGATGTTGAATTTTATTGTCAATTACAAACAAAATTGGCTTTAAGAAAAGAGAAACAAAAACTCGAAAGTCAGTGATGTAGGGAATGAAGTTTCGAGATTGTTTCTTCACGTATGAGGATAACGACTACTACATTGTCTTTGTGAGTATAAATATGAGTAGTGTTCAGAAGGAAATTTATTACATTCCAGTGTTTACTGGACTTTGTTCATGGGGAACATGTTTGTAAAAGTTCACCAGCTGAGGCCAAAGTTAAATTTAGAATGTATGGAGATGGAGATATATATATTTGTATAGCTAAATATGGTTTAAACAATGTAAATAAGAAAAGAGACCAACATTGACACATTATGACAATTTATTACTTTTAACAATGAATAACTTCATATCACATGACATAAAAGTCATAATTGGTGTATGTTGGTTGCAAGTTGATTTGTTCATGGTGCAGATATGAGTACCAACAATGGTGTTAACAATGAAGGCAGACTGCAAACCAACAGATGTCAAGAACATTCCATCAACTCGTCTGCAAAAGAAATGAAAAAGACAATGTTTGTAGACACTACTGGAGGAAGTGAAACAGGGGTGGGACAAAAATGTGATGGTGGTATTCAAGCAATTTTATCGGACCATATAAACAAAGAAAAGAGAAGTGAACAATCTTTAGGTAGATCTGATTCACTTAAGAGTTTGAAAGGTTGTAGAGGCAAAGTAAAATTTGTAGCAATGTCTTCGGGAAACAAAGATGAAATAGAACAACAGGAGAAAGTAAAAGCAACAAACAACGATGAGGATCTGGTTTTCTTGCATGGGTCTAGTTTAAGGGGGAATAAAGATAAGTTTGTTGACATCCCCAATGCAACAATAGAAAAATATTTGTTGATGTCAAGAGAGGAGAAATGGGAAGAAGCTTGCCGCCATTCTTCAGAGGTAAGTGATAGAACAATTTTGGGTTTAATCATATTCACATTAAGCATTTTTTTAAGCCAACCTATGATTTTGTTTAAACTTTTGTGTTGCTTATGTTTTTTATTAAGGCAACATTACTCTACCATATGATATTCTAAGAGTTAAAGCATGTGTTGGAGTATTCAAATCAAAATGTTCAAGTCCAAAAGAAGTTTGAGACTTTGACGAAAAAAATTAATGAAGAGGCTGAGGCCAGAGACTATCGTTCTGCTTGCATGGAAAGCTCGATAAGAGATCTGACTGAGGAGATGAGGAAAATGAGGCAAGAAAATGATAAATTACGCAAGTTATTAGCACAGGCTTGGACAACAAAGACAGAGCTTCGACATGAGAGAGACCATTTCAAGAGTATTGCAGATGATAGTCAAGGTAAAAGCTTTTTGCCAAACATATCTTATAAGGGTTTACCAGAGAATTCACATATTTTATCTTTAATGAAAGAAATCTACAATGCAAATCAAAATGTTGCCTTGAATACTGATAGTAACATGAATGAGAGTGCTATGGTTGGTTTGCAATTTCGAACACTCCCGAACATTAAGAGCCATGTTGGCTTTGCCTTAAAAAATTCTAAGATTCCTCTCGGACCAAACAGTAGCAAAAAAGGCCACTCTCCCAACATCTTTATACTTCCATAGAAGATCACTTAAATGAGAAAGGGTAAAACATTCGCTGCAATTAGAAAGGACCAAAAGCTTCCCAGCTGACGACCAAAGCCATCTATGACATGAAATAACAATATAAAAATAATTAACTCATACAGTTAGGGTTTAGGATTTAGGGTTTAGGGTTTAGGGTTTAGGGTTTTAGGGTTTTAGGGTTTAGGGTTTAGGGTTTAGGATGCCCTCCTGTTCATACGCACGATTTGCTGTTCATTAGCACGCCCCTCCTGTTCATCCACACGCTTGTTGGTTCTTTTGAGTGAGGTCTACTACTGCTAGTCTTATTTTTTGGGGGTAGTGGAGTTGGTAATTGAGTTTCTTGGAGAAAGAAGAGAAGAAAGATTATGGCAGGAGGAGGAGGAGGAGGAGCTTCGGCGCCGAAACAGGATGAGTTGCAGCCACATCCGGCGAAGGAGCAGCTGCCCATCATTTCTTACTGCATTACCAGCCCTCCACCATGGCGTCAGTTCCTCACTTCTTTCTTTTTTCTTTTGTTTTTCGTAATTTTTTTTTATTGTTCTGGTTTGACTTTTAAGAGAAATCTCCCAATTATGCTTGTTAAGAAAGTTTGTTTTTTTTTTTAGTTTTCTTTCTATCTGAATCCATGTTGGGTCTTTTTTTTGTGTAAAGTTTTTTATTGTGATTTTGTTGTCACTGATGATGATGATGAACTTCACACTTCACAGCTAACAGGGACATGGTGGATATTGGAGAAGACCCATTTCTCTTCTCAAACCAATTCCACCAACTTGATTTCAGCTGTTCAAGTTTTGGTAGCAGCCCATATACGCGGGAGCCTCTTCTGGAATATGGTTTACAGCCCTTCATGAATTCTTCAATGGATGAAGATGACCCTGAACTTCAAGGTGAGTATCAATGCTCAATCCACTTTATATTCTACTTTATTATTAATAGAATGGCAATTCCATCCTCTTTGTGTTGATTAATTTGCTATTGTCATTTGTATAGGGAGTATGAGGAGCAGTAGCGGATGGGAGAAGGACTTTGGAGGTTTGAATCAAATGAGGATTGGATTAGAAGCGGAGAAACAACAGATTGTCATGCATGAAAATGGAGAGGGGATGATTAGCTGCAGCAATACTGGTAGTGATTATGTGGAATCGATGACGAAACTGAAGAGTGAGTCTTTATCACGCACTACCATTTCACGCTACTTCTACATGCCCATATCAGAAGCTGCAAAAGAACTTAAAGTAGGCTTAACCTTGCTGAAGAGGAGGTGCAGGGAATTGGGCATCCGTAGATGGCCTCACAGAAAGTTGATGAGCTTGCAGACCCTTATCAAAAATGTTCAGGTATTTGTCATCATTATATATTGATCTTTATAAGTATTTTGATATCTTAACTTGGGGAGGTTCTGATTAATATAATTACTTCTTAATTTATTATGTACTGCAGGAAATGGGGGAAGGAGAAGGGGTTGATGGAGATATGAAGATAAGAGACGCTTTGAGGTTATTGGAGGAAGAAAGGAAATGGCATCACAGACAGTTGATCAGCTTGGAGACCGTTATCAACAATGTTCAGGTATTTATCATCATTATATATTGATCTTTATAAGTATTTTGATATCTTAACTTGGGGAGGTTCTGATTAATATAATTACTTGTTAATTAATTATGTACTGCAGGACATGGGGGAAGGAGAAGGGATTGGTGGAGATATGAAGATAAAAGACGCTTTGAGGTTATTGGAGGAAGAAAGAAAGTTGATGGAAGAGATGCCAGAGGTGGATCTTCAGGAGAAAACAAAGAAACTAAGGCAGGCTTGGTTCAAGGCCAACTGCATGAAAAGAAAGGAAACCAACTGCAAGAAAAGAAAGGAAATGATGCTAGAGTGGCACCCAGTTACTATTACTCGTTTAAATTAACAGTTTATCAACAATTACTTTTTTGTTATATATTGTTGTTTGTCCACAAACTTTACGTGGCGCTTGCTTATAATTAATGATTTATTGATAGGGCTTCTTCAATGATTTAATGAATAATGACTAATAATTCTATTAAAGTTTTCATAAAGCTTTTAATAACATTTTACCTTTTCAAAGTTAATTTACTTTGCAATTAGAATACATCTTTTCCATGATATTCTATAACAATATTAGGCAGATGTCTCTACAATCAATTTACGTTTCTGCTACATATAATTGATGCAACTTATAGGGGATAACACAACATGCGAGAATATCATTTATTAATTAAGCTACGACAACTTTGTCTTCAGCTAAAGTGGTGTCATGTTTTTCAACAGTTTGTGAAGAAATTTGGTCAAATCTATATATCAAAAGTTTGGTGTAATTATGCTAAAGTTGAATATGTAAGGGAGCCTTAAATAAATAAGGATACAATTATCGAAATTAATAAATGATTTTCTAATAATCATAACCTTGACATTCAATTATGTATGGCTTGCTCTTTACTTACCTTTGTTATTTATTGTTTGTTTTTAAAAGGATAATAGTATTAGATAGTATTTAATTTTGAGGGGATAAAATTATTTAAATATAATGTTGCGAATGTTTTTTGGGTTATGTTAAACGTTAATCCTCTATTGTAATAGTTGTATTTTTTTTAGTTGCCTATGTTTTGTAATTAATTTGGTAATATAGAAAGGGAAAAACAATTTAAGGTAATACTACTATAGACTCAATTTAGATTTACTAAAACTGCTAACCTTCTGTGTAAATAATATTCATGTTAAGAATAATATTAACTAATTGATTAAAATATAATTATATAGCGTTCATCATTTGTTGTCTATACGAATTAAAAAAAAATTCATCTATAATTTTTTCACTATTATAGGTGTGTTTAAATATTTGATCATATATATATCATCGTAACATTTTGATGGAAATTTATGATGCATGAAATTTTGCGAAACAAAAAGAAAAATCATTCTATTTCTTTTAAAGTTTCTATTAATAAAATACCATCAAATTACATAATGTAAAACTCATAGTCATGCATTTATTTACAACCTTTATAAGTCCATACATATGACAAAAAGATGACTAACATTACATATATGATGATGCAACAACGAAATAGTTTGGAAACTTATAACATATATAAACGAAATGAACAACTGGTCAAAGTCAAAGTCATTACATATGTTGAGTTTATTTGTTTTTCTTCTGCTTCTTCTTCTTTTCTTCTTCTTCTTCTTTGCTGCAAACAATTCAATTTTTATATAACAGGTAAGAAACAAAATGTCAGATCGGCAAACTATTATAAAAAATGAATCCACTTACATTTTCAAACAATTTCTTTTTGATCCGCTTTCGTAATTTTCAGTGCTTCGTCTTGGTGAGGTGACGTCCTCTAACTTGTCGTGTAACATACTCGAGACGGCATAATTTTCATTGCCATCTATTAGGTTATAGCGGTTAAGTCTTACCTTGAAGATATAACTTTGCCCAATCAATGGTTCACAGGATGCAAGCAATTCTTTCTGTATATCATCCTGTTAGTATTGAAAATAATTAAATAAGTAATACTTTGATAGCAGAATTGTAAGGGTCATAGATATATAAAATATTATGTGAACCCTTTATGTACCTGATTGAGATCATTATAATCTTTTGAAAGAGGCTTTTGTAATATATTCTCTGCAACTCTATCGAAAATAACAAATGTCGTAGACGTAGAACTATCTTCAACTTGAACTTGCAACTTATATCTTGGTTAATGATAGTAAAATAGTTAGGCTTAATTTTTGTTTTTGGGTTATTTTATTATATATTGAATGAATTGAAGAAATAGTATTTAGATATTATGTTTACCTCGGTTTTGGAAATTGAACTTCGACATTGCATTTCTCACACCAAAAAGTATGATCTAAACGGATCAATTTCTTTGAGCATTGATTGCAAGATATATAGTTCCAACCACGGTCGACATTTATAGAAGTGATTATAGCTTTGCATGCAACTGATATGACCTGAATGCATAAATGGTTATTTTGACAATATTATTGTAATGTAGATACACAAACTATTATTATATATAGAAACAAATACAGCTAAAAAGTGAGATACTTACCTCTGTTTCATTTTCTGATCTTATGGTTTTAATTTCTGCTAAAGTTTTGCGATCAGATGAAACAATGTCAATATCCTTTTTCGCTACTGGTGGTAGTTGTAGCAGACGTATTTTTCCCGTTTCCCTTGTAGTAGTTGTTTTGTAGGTAATTAACACAAATACAATTCAATGCAACTATAAGATATGTCGAACTGTCAGCATACCTGTTAACAATGAACTCTTTGACTTCTGGAACATCAAGATTGAAGTATATCTTACTTGAACTGGTTATACCAAAAGAGAGCTCATCTACAGTTAATAAGAAATATTTTTGGTTAGTTTGGATTTCAAATTGGCTATACCATTTTGTAAGAGCAAGATTAATAATTATGAAAATATAGGTTGTTACCTTTGAAACGTTTCATTGTTGTTGATGTTAAAATGACAACTAATGGCACATGACTTTGCATCAAAGCTTGGTGATCTATACATTCAGTTTTATCGCCCCAAAAAGTGACGTTACCTTTTTCACCCCTGTGATACAATGAAATCCAATTGTTATTCTAAAATTGATTTTGAACGTTATATAAAACATCATGCAAGTATGATATAATTTTGATATATAAGTAACTACCATGTAGTAAGAAGCTCCATATTTCTTTTTTTCACCATTCTTCCATCAACATTTTGATCAACAATAGTACTGACTGCAGTAACTTGTCCTATTATATCTGTTTTTTTTTAACAAAATAAAAATGTCACATGGGATTAGTCTGCAACAATGTTTATAAATAATAATAAATATAAAATAATGGATTATGTTTTACCTGAAAGTTGATTGTTGTTGTTCATGCGAGAGTCGATGTCATCAAGTTGCACATAGTCAAAACGATGACTCCTTATTATACAATCAACACTTGATAGTTCTATTATTGAAGTTGATGAGAGAAATTGTATCATGTATTCATGAGGTACAACCCTATATGTGGGCTTGTTGGCAGTTACTTTGAAATTTGAGATTTTGTAGACTTTCCCTTCTTCAATTATAGATCTAAATCTTGGAACCAATGTTTTATTAATTGATGCATGGATGTGATCATTCTGAAAAAAAAAAAAAACGTTATCGCAATACTTTTTAATATAAACAAATGCAAGCAGTACGTAATAATATTAATAATGGTACTTTTATGCTTACTTGTTCGTCGAGTAAGATGATGTCTAATGAAATGAGTTCATTATTGCTTCTGACATTTCTTGACTCCCACTGTCTTGTAACTCTTACTCTAATGTGCCAATCAATTTTGTCATTCTTGATGTCTTTGAGGAATGTATAGATTATTTCCTTCTTATTCATCTGCATAAAATGACATGTTTGTTACGTAACCATACTCATACGCAACATGTTGATAATGCAAGTTATCATATAGGTGTAGGTTACCTTTTAGGTCATGACAACAATAGTTCTTCATAGACAATATTTTTTGTGTAGCCGTCAACTTCGGGGTTGTTATTATTTATTAGTATTTTTAACCCCCATCGTGATGTAACTCTTGAGACAGCAACATATAATTGCCCATGACTAAATACAGGCTTTGGTAAATATATGCCCGCATGCTCAAATGTTTGACCTTGGCTTTTATTGATTGTCATGGAGAATGCAACACGTAGTGGAAACTGGCGACGTTTCAAAATAAAAGGCCATTTTGATTCTGTTGCAGACATCATAATTCTTGGGATAAAAACTTTTGCACCGATGTTTGATCCAGTCATTACTTTTGCTTCAATTACCCAGGGTGCTAATTGAGTGATAATTAATCGCGTTCCATTGCACAGGCCTACACTCTGGTTAATATTCCTCAATAACATTACAGGAACACCAATTTTTAAATCTAATGAATGATTTGGAAGACCAGGGAATTTCAAACTGTTTAAGAACTCAACCGGAAATAATGTATCTTGGTCGTGAATGTGTCTTGAAGACTTGCAAATAGTATCAGAGCTCAAATAAGTTACTTGTTCTCCTGGAAGAGATTTCATTACAAAACAGTTAATTTCATCAACCATGTCATTTGTTAGGGTTAGTATTCCCCTGGATATTAAATATGTTGGATCTTTGAGATGTCTCAATAAATCAGGATAAGTACTTGTGACAATAGCTGCAATTGGATCATCTCCACCAGTTATAAGCAGATCTGTAGGTATTTTAATCCAGGTTGGTTCTTGTTCATTACCTAAGGCAACCTTTGGCAATGTTCCATCTCCGATTGAAAGCACCCACTCTGTAAAGGTTGATTTATCTCTGATTCTCATATTTTCAGTAAGAACAATGACATTACATTGGTCCCACAAATGTGATCTTTTAATTGAGGCAGCCATAACATCTTCTTTACTACCATTTTTTATAACTGGTAGTATTTGTCTAAAGTCGCCTCCTAAGAGAACAGTTTTTCCCCCAAAAGGTTTCTCAGACGAATAATCATCATCAAACCGAAGAATATCTTTTAATGTTCTATCAACAGCTTCAAAAATATATCGATGGTCCATAGGTGCCTCATCCCAAATAATCAAGCTTGTTTTTTTCATTAAATTTGCCAATTGTGTTCCTTGACGAATTTCACATGTTGATGTCTCAGTGATATCAATTGGAATTGCAAACCTTGAATGAGCAGTTCTTCCACCAGGTAGTAATAACGCGGCAATGCCCGAAGATGCAACCGCTAGTACAATGTTTCCTTCTGCTCTTATACGTCCAATGATGGTTTTGTATAAATATGTCTTGCCTGTTCCTCCTGCACCTGACACAAAATAGAGCTCACCACGTTTTTGTTCAACAGAGTGGATAACAGCATCATGCACTTTTTTTTGCTTTTCATTTAATCCTCCATGCATTTGTAGGTATTCCTCTTTCAATTTTGCTCTATCATATGATAGTTCTTCTGTGATCAACCTGTTACTCAAGTCGTGAATCAATGTAGTAACTGGTATAGGCAACGGCGGGAACTCTTTAAGAGATCTATTGTTTCTTTCTAGAATCTTCTCAATCTCATAAAGAGTATAGTTCTTCAATTGTAAGTCTGTTAACTGCAAATCTTCAAACCCTAAAATATTCTTTTGGCGAAACAAAATATCTTCGCCTAATAAATTCCAATTTTCGTCCCATAGTTTTAATGGCTCAGAAACATCACAAAATAATAATAGGGTCACGAATAATTCCCTCAACTGATTGCCTGTTGACCACTGTGCTGCTTGAAGAATTGCATCATGCCATTCTTTGTCTCCATCTAATAGGCCAAGTGCATAGCATGTAGCTTTATATGTTGGATATGTTACCCCAGAAATTGTTCTTATTTCTTCAAAACTACGTGCTCCTTTAATAACATTAAGCAACATTCTAAGGTAAAATTTCTCACCTGACGTGGGATGGGCGTAAAAGATGCGCCCAACACATTTTCCTTGTTTTCTTCTTCGCCATTCCTTGCATGTTTGATGCCATACCCATTTTGTTGGAAAGTCTCCATAAGTCAACTCTCTAGCATCATCATACATTTCATTTGTTTTCATCCACTGAGTAAACATAGTCTTATCTACACCATTTCGATTAACAACATTATCTAGGTAGTCATTATCTGTAAAAGTCACGGCATGTTCATCTGGTAGATGGAAAGCCAATCTTTCAATACCAGGGCTTCGATGATGAATGTCAAATTTATATATTCGCCAACATGCTTCGGATGCAGAAACATAACGACAATTCATAAATGACTTTATTTCATCGGTTTTCTGCATATCGGTTATGTTATCTCCATTATTATGTACATTCTCTTCTAAGACTACTCTAGCTTGATCAGGCCCTTTGTTTATGTATTTAAATAAATACTTGATTGACCTTGATCTATTACACCATTCAACATTTATATGTGCTTGGTACTTTACCACCAAATCAATATTGTGTGGTACTACAAATCTATTATCAAGTTTTAAGCGATTCCTCACAACAAATCTTGAATCATCTCTTCTACGGTATATTGGAAAGCCGTTTTCATCCACTGTAGTTTCACTTTGAAACTTCTTAGGAAAGTGTTTAGAACATCCATTTTTTGTCATACACGATGCATTAATGTGTGCTCGTCCACATGGACCATGCATCATAAATTGTGCAACAGCATTGTATCCTATAAGATCTATTTCATTATTAGGGATTTCAGCCGAGATTATTTTGTCAATTTCAATTGGGTTAGGATACTTGTCAGCAGCATTCAGAAAAAGTAGTATATGAGCATGAGGTAGCCCTCTTTTCTGAAACTCTATTGTGTAGATAACTGCAATAACAAATCTGTATTAGATTTTTTTTTGCAAAAAAATTACAATTAAGATAAAACATTTTAAAAATTAAGTTAATATATTTACTTGTAACGTACCTGCTGCAACTTTTCCGAAATGACTATCTTGCACCAGATCTTTCAATAATTGGTCAAGTTTGATCTTGAATACTCTTGAAACAATATCTGGCCTTTCTTCAGGCTTTTGACCGGGTATTAATTCCAAAATACTTTGTATCTCAGCCCATTTTGGATTAGATGTGAATGTAATAAATAAATCTGGATTCCCAGCCCATCTACAAATAGCTATTGCATCTTGAAAATTTTGTGCCATGTATCGTGGCCCGCCTGTAAAACTCGATGGCAGTATAATACGTTTTCCAATAGATGATGGTATGGTGTCTCCTCGTAATACTGCATCGCATAATCCTTTATACAATTCTACCCTTAATTGTCGTTGGTTATCACGAACCCATTTCAACCTACCATCTTCAATACATGTATATGCATCAACTATGTATTGTTGGAACAACCTGCCTGAACATATAATTGTTTGAGCTTGATTAAGTCTTTGTTGTATTCTATAGGCGTAATATTCTCTCATCGTTATATGTTTTCTCTTCGTTTGGCGTTTCCCATCATTACGACTATACGTAAGTTCCATATAAAAGCCATCTTCACCATAAGGAAATAACAATGGGTATTGCATAGCCATAAAAGATGGATGTAGTTCGCTGATCCTTTGTAATCCATTGGATTTATGATCAACAATTATATCTCTTGAACTATTAGTATCATTATGATCAATGAGAGCGGCAATTTCTGACGCAGATGGTAAATTATATTCTCTTTGATCATTTGTCCGATCTGAAATCAATCTTATTCGAACGGACAGATAGTCTGATTCTCGAAAACGATCGCGGGCCGACCTAAAAACTTTTGCCAATGGATTGTATTCATCAACCATTTTCAACAGTTCCCCAACTATCTGAGCATCTAATCTTGATTGACTACTATCTCCACCAAATGCACTCATTCTATTTGATACTTCGTTTTCCGTATCAAAAATATATAACTGCGCGAATTTCGGTTTATCGCCACTCATAGGTAGAAATGACCCAATTTTATGATGATTCTGTCCACTTAGTCGGAAAACATATGGACCACTTCCATTATTTATGCGATGGTCAATATTACCACCAATCGAAGTGAAGGCAAATATAGAATTGTAACTCATAATATTTTCCTTAAAGTGGGTTGATCTCTTTTCACCATCAAAACGTAATAGATTTTGAAGAAATTTGGGTGCTTCTTTCAAAAGAGCCAAACGTATTTTCCCTTCTTGACAACAAAGTGAAAATTGTGGATTTCGTGAAGTCTTGTGTTTGTCAACGCGTTCTTCATACCATAGAACTGCACCACAATATTGACATATATGTGTTGGTTTCCCAAAATCCCAAGGCTCAAAAACTCTTCCTATGAGGAACAAATGCTTGTTAGTTTTTATTCTTAATAGATTTATAAACTACGAATAGTTAAAAAAAATAAAAAATGATTGTATAGCTATTCTTACTTGTAGTAGAGGTATTGTCGGAATCACTTCTATTTGTAGGAGGACTTTGTCTTGATGTATGATATGGAGCAAATCTACTCCTAGGTAATTGTCTTCTTCCATCACCCCTATGACAAACTCTTTGATGCAATTGTATTCTTTTTTCTTTCATAATGGTTCTTCTATGTAATCTTGCAATTCTACATCTTTCAATTTCATCCATCTAAAATAGTAAATTAGTAATTATCAGCAACATATAATATATTAAAATATTTTGTTGTATAGCTTATCAAAAATTTGAAATCTCGTTATGGTTCTCAAGTGATTTATTATTAGAACCAAAATTTTATATAAGTAACGTATGCTACATATTATTGCTACAAAGGTGCCACTTTTTCAGTACTAATTGAGATCTAAATTCAAATAATAAATGGAAGCAATCTGTTATGGAAATTATACGATTAATTGATGATATTTATATAGACACTAAACAGATCAAAATCTAGTTCAATATATTTCTCTTTACTTTTTGCTTTCTACATAGTCTATTGATTTTTTTTTCTGGCACTGTATACAAAGGGGACAACGATTTTTTGACACCACGATTTCTAATAAATGACTAAAAAATGAATGGCAACGATACAAAAATTAGTAAACAAATGCAATGCTCAATAGTGATCTTTAAATCTTACAGTTGATTGTTTGGTTCGACGTCGTTGGAAGACTTGCAAGAATCAACCTGAAAAAATCAAAATTGCATAGTACTTGTCAATACAAAGACTAAATTAGTTTAGTAATTTGTTCATAAAAATCGAAATTGTTTTGTCAATTCTAATAAGTTTCCGATTACCTGTACAATTTTATTTCTTCTTTTTTATCTATTTTTTTTATGGAAATAAATTTTGTAGTTATTTATGACCTTGTCTCTTTGCTTTGGAAGACTTTCGTCAATGTCTAATAAATTTCATATCATCTTGACAATTTTATTTCTTCTCCTTAATCTTTATTTTTTTTGTCGAAAATAAATTTTGTTGTTATTTATAACCTTGACTCTTTACTTTGAATTAAAACATAAAAGTAAATATATAATCTTTATAGCTAAATCCATACATGTCCTCACTAATATAATAAGAAGAAAGCGATTAAATTGTATATGTAGAATTCAACAAAATAATGTACATTAACATTTAATTGATAAACAATTTTATATGTACATTTCGCAAAATAGCCATTATTTACAGTAGTAAGGGTTGCATTCAATAATAATTGGTATGATCTGATATACATCATTAATAACTCTTTCATAAAGTTTTATCGACAAAACGCTCAATGTTTGTACCTTTGTTTTGACCATTTTTTCGAGTTCTTTAAAGAGTTTCAATGAGGAGTTTAAGCATTTAATTATCAATTTAATCGTCAATTATTATTCTCGATCTCTGGGAGTAATTAATTTCAGTTTCTATTTCTTTCTTTTTGTAGTTTTTATTGAATTCATTTATTCAAATAGCCTTCCACTACGTTACATTTTTTACTCCAAAAAGCCACCATTAACTTGAAATGTTTCTTTAATTATTTTCAGCTTTGAGTACATTTTGTTTTGTGTATATTATTTGTTGAGTCGTCATGTTATTTTGAGTCAATGGCCCATGGGTAGGTAGCTTAAATAATACAATACTTCAAACGTGAGGCAAATTGAATCAATATAATTGCTAAAGTTGACCATATTATCAAAATGAATTTGGTAGATGACGATTACCAATTAACTAATAAGAGGTCAATTACTTGAGAAAAAACATTTATAACGTCTAGTAACAACTATATAAATCACAATAAATTACTCATACATGTCATCACTATTATAATCGGAAGGAATTGAGTAAATTGTATATGAAAAATTCAACAAAATTATGTAAATTAACATGTAATTGATAGACAATTTCATATGTACATTTCGCCAAACCTCCAGTATTTACAATAGTAAGGGTTGCATTCAATAATAATTGGTAAGTTTTGACATACATCATTAATAACTCTTTCATAGAGTTCCATCGACAAAGCGCCCAATCTTTGTATCTTTGTTTTCACTTCTTTTTCGAGTTCTTTTGATAGTAGCTGTAATTCGTCTTCTTGGACAGTTTTTTTTACATACAGCTGAATCTTGTATAAATAACTTCCTATGCGTAACTTTTTTCTCGCCGTAAAATTAAGTAGCCAACATAAGTTTAGAATCCAACAATTTTGACTAATGTTCTCCAAGTGACCCTCATATCTACAACGTATTGGAATCGACATCCCGTCCGTAAAAAAACCTGTCCATCTTGGATTGTAGATCCCCGAACACATTTCTTTACTAATTAGATTTTTGGCTTATAATTTGTACCTGAAAAGCATTCATTAGTTATATAATTGTTCATTATGACTACGTATCATGTACTAAAGTCTAAAGGTGCAAAGGTTGCAAAATCTTTTGTCAGGTTTCATGAAATGGTAGATCTCATAAAATTGCTATTATCATTACACAAAATAAACCAAAGTATGGATTCGGAGAAATAAAAAACTTTTTCAAGGTGCAAGAAGTCGTTGTATAAAATAATAGATATATGAAAATAATAAAACTATTAATTAAACATGAATAAATATTAGAGAATTAATTAATATAAGCATGGTGTGTCAAAAGTAGTAGTATTTGTTTAACATATTAATTTAATTCGACACAATTTCACCTTTAGATATGCCTATGTAGTTATACACATAATTATAATTTTTATAATTATATTAATATTTCCTTATAATATATATATTGAAACCCACGTTATTAATATTTAATTGGTTCTTTTAAGACAATATTTAATTGCTTTAGTACATAAGAAGGAATGCACATGCTGAGTTCAATAAATAATGTATGCATTGGCTTTAGCATCCATGCTTACATTGATAGAATTTAAAAGATCAATTCATCAAGAGTATTATTGGTAATTATTCAAATTAATGGAAAAGCTCGTGCGTTATCCCTAATTAATTAAATTAGTGTACAACATCATAATTACAACTATTTGATGCTTAAATCCAATTTGATGGACTTAACCTGAAGTATATATAAGCATTTAAAATTAAGATCAATTCATCATGACTATATATATAACTGGTGATTATTCAAGTTAATTAATGAACACAGACATATGATTTGAGTTTTATATAACCTGACACCTTAATATATTTGGACAACAACTCTAAATCTTGATTATTTTTATGAACTTTATTTCCTTATTTAAAATTTTATGTATATATTAAATAATATTTTGACGTACGTAATTTATTTTTTATTTTTTATTTTTTTATGATTTTGTTTCCATTTTTAAGGTTTCATAACAAACTTCTATTTTAAATTATGGCTGATGCTTTGGCTGATGTGGTGATACTTGTACTTGAAAAATAAAAAAGAAATTTTATATTAAAAATTAAATTAGATCACTTGGATTTGGAGAATAATATCTGAGTAGGGTATGACCCAAATAAAGTAGTTATATATAAGTAATAAAATAATCACAATAGAGGAAGACAGATGCCAACCACTTGAACTAAATGCAGTTGAATAACAAAAATTAATTATTCTCCTTCTCCAAATATGAAATCGGTTACATAAGTTTGATTCTGATATAGAAAAAATATATTATCATCAATTATAAATGGTAGAAAGATTGACTATTATTATTAGAAAAAGAATAATTAATGGAAAAGAAAGATAAAGATTGGCTATATACATAGCTGAATTATAGACCTAGATACATAGACCCTGCAAGGAAAAAAACAAACAAACCACATAGTGGGTAAAAAGGGAAGGGTGGGGGTATATGACACTTTCAAACAGCAATATTACTGAGGCCAAGTGGCCACAGGGTCAAAAGTACAAAAAAACAAAGCTTTTTTCACTTGAATCAACTGAATCTGAACAGTTTCACCCACTTGTTATAAGATACTAATACATGAAAAAGGCTAAGTTTTATTCTATGGCATTATCAAGGGCCATCAAGAAAACATAAAAAATAAAACCTCTGGCTTTTGTCCTTTATGGGATGAGCGGGTGATTTGTACAATATATTTGAAATTTTTTGAATCCTATCCTATCCTTTTAGAACATCTGCTATTCCACTTATTGATTAGAACTGAAAATAATACTATATCTAAACAAAAGTGGAGCGGTCACGCCATCACACTAAAGTGTGTATCTCCTTCTAGCTAGCTAGCATGCAAACTCATATGGTCAAAAGACGTTTCAAGACCAATAAAGCGAAACCCAATAAAGCGCGATTTCTTCTGTACGTTAATCAGAAGAATTAAAAAAAAAAGGGTGTTATTTACATTACAGCTAGACTTTAGGCATCTATCTGTCCTCCATTATCACACACCCCTTCCCCGGAAATCAATGGCTTTGCCGCTCCTTCCCCCATAAGATATTTACATTTCATTACATTACATTAAATTAAAATCTTGCCACATCTCCCTAACATAACATAATCTAAAATCCCAATACTTAATATAAATATTCATATTCCTTCCCCTTATATATATATACATAGTTGAGTGACAAAAGCTCCATCATCACTCAATCGTCCCCTTTCCTCCACAGATCGTCATCTCCCACTCGCGTTAACCTATCTGGAACGATTTCTTCATCTCCGTCGATTCGGTTTTCGATTGATAGGTCGAAATCTCCGAGTAGATCGATTGCGGTTTCTTCTCGGGATCAGGTGGTGAAGAAGCAGAGCAATAGGTTGTCTGCTGCTCCGGCGACTCAGAAGAGAACTTGTATGTGCTCTCCGACAACGCATCCTGGTCGGAGATCGCCGCCGGACCGAAATGGAAGACGTTCATCCGGCGGTTCAACCGGAATAACAAAGGCGGTGGTGCGGTAGGCGATGGCAGAGGCGGTGGTGCGGTAGGCGATGGCAGGGGAAATTCCAATACGATCCTTTGAGTTATCCTCTGAACTTCGATCATGGACCGGGGCAGAACGTAGCAGAAAGATCAAGCTTGCTTCCGACGCATCCATGGCTTCCACTGTTGGGTCGAGAAGGTCATGGAGCCGTTCCATGCTTCTCAAGATCAAAAATCGAGCAAGACTCCATGGTTTAAAGATGGCTAGCTTGAGTAAGAAGAAGAAGAAGAAGATCAAGAAGATGAAGATGAGAAGAAAGGTAGGATAGAAAAATGATGAATCGGGTTGTGAACGGTTGGGCCGAACGGCCGACCTCAGGCGTCTGATTCCTGGAGAAGCCATGGAATTTTGCAGATTGTTAGAGGAAACTGCAGATTATAGAAAGTGCTTAAACACGCAGGTTCAGGTGATGCAGAGGATCGCTGATGTCTACACGTCTTGATGATGATGATGAGGAGGAGGAGGAGGAACTTGAAAGAAGAGATTTATAAAGATGGTTTTGATTAAAGTGGGGGAAGAGAATTTTGGAGATCAGAATGGTAAGTTTCTCAACTTATTGGAAGAATCATTCTGTATTTTTACGTGCAAATATATATAGACATGAATTATAATAATAATTCTACACATATATCTTATGGGCCTTTTCAGCCATGGAAAGGTTCACTGTAAATTAGACATGTTATAGGGAGAGAGATAACTTATTATATCTCTATCTATATTTTATTGTTATCTATATTTTATTGTTTTTGGTGTTTGTTTATAACAATAAAGTTTATCTTCATAGGCAAGAGAATCAGAGAAAAAAAATTTATTAAGGTTGCTATGAATGAAAACATACCTTCGTAGTTTCACTAATGAATCAAATAGCACGATCGGAGGTTTAATGAATGGTATGGATTTTGCTCTGCTCTAGTTACCTTTGCTTCTGCCTCTGGGAAGAACGAAGAACGTTTTAAACTTCATTTATAGTGAGTTTCTTAAGATAACACCTACTTCATGGGCCATAGTCAAGAACGGTTGCTGATAAAATTAGGCAGTATTTTTCAACCAAATTAGGCAGAAGGCATGAGGATAAAATTAGGCAGAAAATTAGGCAGAATTATATAGTCAAGAACGGTTGCTGATAAAATTAGGCAGTATTTTTCAACCAAATTAGGCAGAAGGCATGAGGATAAAATTAGGCAGACAATTAGGCAGAATTATTTTTTGTGATCAGGCGGATTTGTTGCTCAGAGTGAATTATTAAGTATATAGTATAATGTTACTGTTTATTTTGGAAAAAAATGTTGACGTGGCGTGCTCAGGAGCCTCTTTTGGAGTTAGTTATTAAGTATATAGTATAGATGCCATTACGTTGCTAGTAAAATTTTCATAGGTGACGATAAGATATTTATATCCATGCATAAAATTTTCTTAGCGTGTGCAATAAGATATCTAAACTTTAAACTTTAGGCCTCTTGTCATCATCAATAAATTGAAGGATGAACGGTCCCTCACTTTTGACGATTATAGGATTCGAAAAAATCATCCAGAATTGGGTCAATCACGTTTATTAGAAGTGGACAATATAGTAGTTATCCCAGTCAAAACTCATCTACACATTATTGTAACACCGTAGGGGTTTTATTATCCTAAAAAAATAAATAATATCATAAATATCATTCATATACAAATAATGATTCATTTGCCATATTTTACTGTTCATATCACAGTCAACGCACCGAGGTGGCATTTTGAGGAAAGCGTCTTTTAAAAAGACGCATTTCTTTCATAATTTTTTTTTAAGTGAAGGGAATGCGTCTTTTTAAAAGACGTCTTCCCTTCAAAAAAAAATTTTAAAACGTTAAGGGAAAGCGTCTTTTGAAAAAACGTCTTTCCTTCACAAATTTTTTTTTTTAACGTTAAGAGAATGCGTCTTTTTAAATTTTATCCCAGCCAAAATTCATCTACACATTGTTATAACCCCAGTTGATGTACCTCATAGTTGGGTTGTACTTTCCTGAAGTGTTAAATGTGATGTTGCTCGTGGTCGTTCAAATCAGACCTCTATTTTACCCAAAGTTTGGGCAATGGTGTGCTTTGGTTTTGGTGTAGTTCAATCTGTACGAATGTAACTAATTTGAAATCCAACTTTAAAAAGTTCTGAATGCAATCAAAACAAATATTTCAATTTGAAATTAAAAGCAAAAACTTGACGGTATTCTATATATATGATTAGTTATATTAATTATGTTGTAATTATAACTCGGGTTCATATGTAGGACTCAAAGTGGATAGAAAGTCATGCACCTTCACATAATCTTCACATAAGCACAACTCCTCTCTCATGTTTGGTATCTCAAAAATATCAAGACTCTCTAGAAAAAAAATTCGTAGAGAAGGTAAGAAGCCCAAGAGTGTTTTTAAGTATTGTATTAATTTACTTCTAATAGTAAAATTTTTATTTTTGTGGACGTTAAATAATTTTTTGTCAAATCACGTAAATTTTTATATGTTTTCTCTTTAATGCTTTATTTTCTTTTTGATTGCTTTGATTTATATTTGTGTGTGAGTGTTTGTATGTATTCCGTTCCCCTACCCAGACGCGGGCGCACCACCACGACCGCTGCCGTGTGGCGAACGCCTAGCCATAGTACCACATAATATTGTCTCCTGGCCACCCGGCGCACGGATCGCAACCACCCTTTGTCCCTACTATTCACTCATGAATAGTAAAGGGCCTCCCCCAGAATCGAACTCGAGACCTCCCTTAAGGAGTCTAATTTCGCATCCTGAGTAGCCACTGAACGTGAATCTCAATAAATTGGTCTCGAGCAAGGTTTCTCCTAAAATACAAACACGCATTGATTGGCTTAGAACAATTAGTGCGGTGCACGGTGATCATCTGCAGTGATTGAACCGGTGACTGATAGTTTACTGGTGCGGTGGTGCAGCGATTGAATCGGGGAAAGAAAAACTGAAGACGTTTTGCACGTCTTTGTTGGTGCGGTACTGACCACGGTGATCTACCTTGTGAAAATGTTGATCCAAAATCTGAGGAAAAAAAAAAAAAAAAAAACGAAACGTGAGTTTCTATTTCTACTTTTATCAAACGTTTTTGCAAGGCATTTAAGCAAAAGGCAAATCTTTGACTTTTGTGTTTGAAAGTCAAATTAATGTTTAAAATAAACAAAAGAGAACATTAGTTTATTGCTGGTGGTGATTTGTTATTTGCATTGATTCAAGAATATTAAAAAGAAAAAATTCTTCGAATGGCTTCTAAATACAAAGTTGAAAAGTTCAACGGAAGGAATAACCTCAATTTTTGGCGGATAAAGATGCGGTATTAACACAAGACGAGTTGCAGAAAGGGCTAAAGGAAAGATATGCATTGCCTACAAAGTTGAGAAAAGAAGAAAAAGATGATATCATGGATAAACCATTTATTGTTATTCCCTTATGCTTGAGTGATGAAGTCATACGAAAAATTGAAGAGAAGACTACAATTGTCAGTTTATGGTTAAAACTAGAAAGTTTATATATGACAAAATCTCTAACAAATCAGTTGTATCTGAAGAAGCGGTCGCACATGTTGAAGATGAAGGAAAACACTTCCATGAGAGAACATAACGATGAGTTTAATAGAATTCTTATGGCTCTTAAGAATGTTGATTATAAAACTCAATGATGAGGACCAAACAATGTATTGGTTGCGTTCACTACCTGATTCCTATGAGCACTTGGTTGATACTTTGATCTTCAGTAGAGACACCCTGACCTTAGAGGATGTCAAAACAACTTTGAACTCTAAGGAGTTGAAAAAGATGGTTACTAAGATAAAGGGGAAAGCTCAGGTGAAAGCTTGCTTGGTAGAGGTAAATCTAAACAGAGAAGGTCCAAAGGTCGATTCAAATCAGAATCAAAAGGAAGAAAATTAAAGTGTTTTAAGTGTCATAAAGAAGGGCACTTTATAAAAAGGTTGTGTAGAACGTAAAAGAAAACAAAAGGCAAAAAATTCTAGTAATGCAATAGTTGCAGAGGAAGAGTCTGATGGTGCTAATGTCATTTCTGTCATAATAGGATGCTCAAGTAATGAATGGATTCTTGATTCAGGTTGTTCCTACCATATGTGTCCTAATAAGGATTGATATACCTTTTCTCAGAGTGTGAACGGTGGTACTGTTCTTATGGGTAATGATATGGTCTGTAAACATTAGGGATAGGAATAGTGAAGATCAAGATGTTTGATGGCATTGTGAGGACTTTAACCGAAGTCAGGCATGTTCCAGAGCTGCGGAAAAATATTATTTCTATAGGTACTTTAGACTCACAGGGCTGCAGGATTGTAGCTAAAGGTGGAGTTCTAGTGGTAGTCTGAGATGCACTAGTGGTTATGAAAAGCACGAAAGTTGGTAACTTGTATGTGTTATCAGGACATACAGTTATAGGTAGTGCAGCGATGTCTATAGACAGTTTCTCAGCAAAAACAAAGTTGTGGCATATGCGACTAGGGCATATGAGCCAAATGGGACTTGAGGTGTTGAGCGAAAGAGGCTTACTTGGGAAGAGTAAGGTTGAGAAGTTGGACTTTTGTGAGCATTGTGTGTTCGGAAAATAATGCAGAGTAAAGTTCAATTTCACAGTTCACTGCACCAGAGGTACCCTAGATTACATTCATTCAGATGTGTGGGGTCTTTCCACCATTCCCTCACTTGGTGGATCAAGCTATTTTGTTTCCTTTATCGATGACTTTTCTCACATGGTCAGAGTGAAAATGTTGAAAAGGAAGGATGAAGTGTTTGAGGTCTTCAAGAAATGGAAGACAAAAATTGAGAAGCAGACTGAAAGAGGCATCAAGAGGTTGAGAACCGACAACGGTGGTGAGTACACCAATAAAGCTTTTTCAAAGTTTTGTAAAGATGAAGATATTGAGAGGCCCTTCACTGTTAAGGAAACACCATAATAGAATGAACCTGCAAAGAGAATAAATCACACTCTACTGGAGAGAGTGCGGTGTATGTTATCCAATGTTGGTTTGGGTAAAGAGTTCTGGGCAGAGGCGATGAATACTACCTCTTTTCTTGTGAACAGATCACCATTTACAACTATTGATTGTAAGACTTCGCTTGAGGTATGGTCTGGTAATGCTGCTGATTACGGTGTTTTGATAGTGTTCGGATGTCCTGCTTACTTTCATGTTAAGGAAAGTAAGATTGAGCCAAGAACTCGGAAAGCCATATTTTTGGGTTATGCAGATGGCGTGAAAGGATACAGGTTATGGTGTCCTGATTTGCATAAGATCGTGATCAGCAGGGATGTGACGTTTGATGAGTCTGTTTTGATGTCCGGGAAGCAGATAGATTCTAAGGAGGAGGATAAGGGTGATTCTTTGAAGGTGGAGTTCAGTACTTCTGAAAGTACATCAAAGAGTAATGCAGATGAGAAAATAGATCAAGCTAGTGAACACCAACATCAAGAGCAACAGGAACATTCCTTAACTAATGGCAGAGCTAAGTGGACAGCTAAAGCACCAATTCGCTATGGGTTTGAAGACATGGTGACACATGTATTGATTTCATATGGAGATGATCCTTCTACTTTCAGGAAGGCAATGAGCCACAGTTGTTCTGAAAGATGAAATGAGCCATAGAGGATGAGATGGACTCATCGATGAAGAAAAAAACTTGAGAACTTGTACAATTACCAAAGGGTCAGCGAACTATTGGGTGCAAGTGGGCTTATTTTAGGAAAGATGGTCATCCAGGTTTTGACTATCACCCTGATTTTCGACCCATAAATTCATGTGAAGCTAACATGAGTGGTGGAAATAAGGCTATGGGGTCCTTACAGCACAAGGACGGTTGCTTTTGGCCCACAAAGTGATAAGGACAAAGGATAGTAAATCCACTGGTCTAAATAACCTCATTAGGGCATGAGTGTCTATCATTTCTTTCTAATGTCCTTATAATTAATAGAACAATCTTAAAAATTATAAGAATACGTGTTTAAGAACGTCACCTCACCCTAGTGTTACCTTGCCTGCAAATCCAAATTCCTTAAGTCCTGACGTCTCGATATTTTCTTTAGTCCAATCATGGACCTTATCATAATCTTGAGATTAAATCATCTTACAATACCAAATACCCTGGTATTCTAAATCTTGCAAGCATCACAAGACTAGAACCATGTCCAATATAACACTTTTCATCAATAGAGCCAAAGTTATTAACAATTAAATAATAACTCACATGGTATTGAATTAATAATAGCATATCCACCATATTCTATCATAATCAAATAACATTGAAACTAATTACATATTCTAGTATGAAATTGGACATATCGAAAATCAAACTAAAATGTCAATACTACTCCAATTGGGACCATCATTTCTACTACTAAGTAAAATGTTCACCGCGTATAACCAATAAACCACCAGCAGAACCTGATACCATTGTTCCTTGCACTACATTTTTAGTTCCTGAAAAAGACAAGGGGTGAGATAATGTGCAATGAATCACCTTAAACAATATTCCTAAACTCTTATTTATTAATAGCAAAATATATCACATCCAATTAGATATTCAAATAAGTGCATACATTACGTTGCAACATTAATTTGTTTTAAGAGTCATCGCTAACCATCCATTTGGGTTATGAACCACCCAGGTGAAATCACCTTTCCCTCAAAACTCCTCTCGTATGGAGTCCAAAATATACCGGCCATCGTGGCACATAACATTGGCCTTTCAGAACAACCCAAGCTAGGCCAAGACACATTTCAATGTATTGTTATCTTTCTAGTGTGTCTTTAGTGAGGCAAATAATATAACTTGTTGGTCCACCCAAGAGGGGGTGAATTGGTACGATGGTCAATTTTAAAATTATCTTCCAATAACCTAGTGGTTTACATGAGTGTATTGGAATTGAATGCAAAATAAAACACAGACTAAATTACAAACGTGTGACACACAAATTTATAGTGGTTCGGTCGAGCCTACGTCCACTACCTAATCTCTCGATTAGAATTTTCTCAATCCACTAACTGATTCTCTTACGGATGAGAATCAAACCGTTATAACTGCCCTTTTATAGGATAAAGGCAAACCTATCCTTTCATGGGCTAAGGATGAACCAAATTTCCTTTTTCCGGAATGAGGAGAAACTCATGTTCCTTTTACTAGATAAGGAACAATCGTTTCTTTTTTATAGGCAAGAGATAGTCTATCCTTTTACGGGATGAGGATGAACAGGTTTTTTTAAAGGTTGAGAGATAACCTATCCTTTTACGGGATGAGGATGAACCGGTTCTTTTAAAGGTTGCGATGGTCAATTTTATAAATATTTTTCAATAACTTATTGATTTACATCAGTGTATTGGAATTGGATGCAAAATAAAATCCAGACTAAATTACAAACGTGTGACACACAAATTTATAGTGGTTCAGCCGAGGCTACGTCCACTACCTAATCTCACGATTAGGATTTTTTCAATCCACTAACTGATTCTCTTACGGGTGAGAACCAAACCATTACAACTGTCCTTTTACAAGTTAAAGACAAACCTATCCTTTCACGGGCTAAGGATGAACCAAATTTCCTTTTTTTGGGATGAGGAGAAACTCATGTTCCTTTTATGGGATAAGGAAGAACCGTTTCTCTTTTACAGGCAAGAGATAGTCTATCCTTTTACGAGATGAGGATGAACCGGTTCTTTTTTAAACGCTGAGAGATAACCTATCCTTTTACAGGATCAGGATGAACCGATTTCCTTTTTTCTGGCTGAGGAAGAACCCATGTTCCTTTTATGGGATCAGGAAGAACCGGTTTCCTTCTTCCGGGCTGAGGAAGAACCCATGTTCCTTTTACGGGATCAGGAAGAACCGTTGTGATTTCAACCTGAAATCACTTAAGTGAACCACGTCCACTTGTCCTAGTTGTTTCACATCGAAACACACCAGCAAATTACAATTCAAATAATGTTGATTCTAACAAAGTAGAACACTTTACAATTAAGCACAGTACATAGCATTACAAAGATATGGAATATGAAACAGGTAATGCTAAGTTGAAATACACTTTCAGTCCTTTACCTTTCAATGTTCGGTATTGCTCAAGTGCAGTATCGAAAAGCATGAATGATATGATATGAAAATCAATGCTTCTTTGAAAGTAATAAATACCGAATAAAGATTGACTTAAAACACGAAGGATTGGTGTAAATCAAAGACACAGACAATTTTTAAAATAGATATAAAATATAAGTATGAAAACTTTTGGTTCAGTAATCAGTAGTTAATGCAACTACTGATATAGTTCAATACAATACTTAAGATATGAAATCAAGTACAACTGTATATCTTGAACTATTTCTCAAATTGTATCTCCTGCAAGAATGACACCAAATATGAATCAGTGTTGAGAATTTAAGTTGATAACAATAAAGATAAATTTTCAAAGATAAAGTATAATTAAAGCTCAATATGAAAATCTATTGTAATCGTAAAGGTATCAATGAAAAATACTTTGAAAGATTAGAAAATGAAATTCATTTTGACACATACTAACTTTCAAAAAGTATTGGCGCAACACAAAGTGATTGTCAAGTTGTTTGGTCCTAAGTGCTAGTATTTATAGACTTGGTAGGACATAGTCGTTTGACACTTGAAGTTCAAATAATATGAACGTTTACACACAACGGCTAGAATGTTATATGAAAATGGCAACTGCAATTTTCACTAACATTCTGGTTCTTTTCAGATTTCATGAAAAAGGAAAGTCCTAGAAAAACTTATTTCATGTATTAGAGACGATCTCTGATACGTCTAAAAAAGACTCTGTGCAAAGGTCTGTACTGAAAAAGTAAACTTACGTAGTGTACTTTGTTCGAACAGTGACGGTTGTTGAATTAGCGTCATGATTCCGTAATCAGTGTCCTAACGCATAATATCAATAATATCGTTTTGTTCCTTGAGGGCACTTATTACGTATAAGCATCATGTTGAACACTTAAGTAAGGGCGTTACTAACTCGTAAACGCCCTGACTTACTTTAAAATTTAAACGACTTAAACTTGAGGGCACTAATGCACAGTTAGCGTCCTGCTATGTTTTAAAACAACTAAGTGCATTACTATCCGAGTAGGCGTTCATCCTTTAATACATAAAATAAAACATGAGGGCGCTACATTACCTAAGCGTCCTACTAGTTAAAAACATAAAACATATCGTGAGAGCGCTACAATAATGTAAGCGTCCTACCGATTAAAAATATTTTAGATAAGACACACACACGCTGAAGGACAATTAGCATCCCTAAAGTTACTAAGTTGATTCCTAAAGGTGAGGGTGTTTCTTTCCAGATAGTATTCTGATAGATTGTTCAACTTATAACTACCAGCGTCCTCAAAGATACATTTTTTGAAGAACTTACGACATCTTTCAGTGAGCTGATGCTGAGTCAACTTCCTAACAACTTCAGAGGTTGACTAATAAAGGAGGTTGCTACTATACAAGTAAGTATCCTGATAAATCAGTTCAACTCAGCCTTAAAACGTTATCAGCGTCTTAATGAACTATCAACGTCATGACTTGTCAAGTTCAGGAGAACGCTGCTATTTCATTAGTGTCCTGAAAGACTCTTTGAAAATAGTTTTGACTCGCGATAAAATATACGATAATTGCGAATAAAAACTCGGTAGATTTTAAATTAAATATATAGTATTAGATCATTTGAAATACCGTAAAAACTTGAAATCAAAACACGCAGATTAGAAAAACATATGTAGATGATTTATGCATGGTTTTGAAAAACATTTTGAGCAATAACAATTAGAGAAAGATATACCTTAAATACTTTGTGTATTTCTTTTTTTTCATAACCGTTAAATCTAACTCTTCATTATGAGATCTTCAATAGGAGCTTTGCGGAGTTGAATGACTTGAACGTTGATCGAGAGATGTAGTCTTGAAGCTTGATCGAATCGTTCAAGTAACGTGATCTTGAAATCATAATGTGATCATTGAAGTTCTTTGGTTGAGACGAACTTGACCATTGGATGTGATCTTTGAGTTCCTCGATTGAGTCGTTCCTTGAATTTTTGCTTTCCTTAGGTGCTTTGATGAAATCTTGATACACGCATGTTTAGCACCAAAAAGTATTTTGTTTGCGATCATCAAAATATACTTTATCACAGTATATTTAGGGACGAGCTAAGTGATGAACCACATAGGTTAACATAACTAACATACCCACATGATCAATGTAATGTATTATCATGTCATTATAAAACTATTACCGAATAACATCTAACAACTCATATCATATCATAATTTTTTTTGAGAAGAAATGATGTCGCCTTTATTATTGAACGGTATAGTACATACCCCTGTTAGAGTACCAGTAGTACTCTATTTACAAATTCAATCAACCCCAAATCCCATGTACATCATGCCTCCCTCAGAAGTTTCCACACAATCAGATTCACTACCAACATTCACAAGTACAGGCAATATGAAATAACCTCTAATATGAACAAACACCAAAAGCATATAGCAACATCAAGGCGTAAAAACAATCCCAAGGCACCGTGTCAAACAACATAACAGGATACTAGTAGTCCAAAGCTCCACTTGAGCAGCACCACTTCCATCCTCAAGCTCATAACTGATACAAGCAGCCATACCAATATCATATCATAATTTAACAATAAACATTTCATATAATTGTCATGATTAAGTGTGCATGCCTATATTCCTCTAAAGTAGGCAAGATATATTTATCATAGGATGTTTAATAGTGAGCACAACATTTACACATGCATCACAATAATGACTAACATGTAAATTATTTAAAAAGGTAATTCACACACACCCATCTAACTAGATAAGATATACATGCTAGAAATAAATAAGAATAAAGGAAAAAGTCAAGGATACCCACTTGTATACGCGTAGTCTGACGTTCGAGTTCCTCGGTACGTATAAATCTCCACCCTTAAAGTGTTGACTTGGGTTGAGTGACTAAACAAATTTAGGATAGGGATCATACTTTACTAATATATGACTCAGTAAAAGTAATAATAAATGATGATCATTTTTAATGTACAAGATCCACTAAAAGGGCACGTATAGAACATACTATGTATCACTCAATTGCTACTATTGGGTTGGGTGTTTGAAAAATTTAGGATAGGGATCACTCAATAAAAATAATAGTAAATACTGATCATTTCTGATGTACAAGATCCATAAAATGGCAAGTACAAAGCATATTATGTATCACTTAATTACTACTAGCTTTTGTACTACAAACTTTATCTTTCACTCTATTTGAGTCTTAGTCAGCATTACAACCATTCAAGTCACAATTTCATATTCTAGTACGAGAGTAGGCAGTTGGTTTCGAAGAAAGTCGTGTTTATAACTCTCACAATACTTGCTAGAATACTTTTAGCTCTCACTTGAACTCTCTACTCTTGAGTTCTCACTTTCACTTGGATGGTTTGAAGTGAATGTTTAGCACACCTATTTATACTAGTTTATAATGAATCACAACCACACAATTTAAAATTCATGAAAAATCTTGGCCATACATATGTCATTCCACAGCTAAGTTTGACTATTAACCACACTTAACTTTAACCACCAAACTTTGACCACACCAACCAATTACCTAATTTGGGAAGCTTCTAGATAATGGGCTCAAAATAAATTTATACTGATTTTCTCACCTTGGTTATATGTTGGTAATTAATTTCAAAGTCACCTTCTACTTGAAAGTAAATTAAAATTAATTACTAAATTATAAAAATACCCCAAAGTTTATGGGTATTACACTGACAATGTGAGATACAAGGCAAGATTGGTTGTCAAAAGGTAAGCTTAGAGAGAAGGTGAGGATTACAATGACGTATTTTCTCCTGTTGTGAAGCACAGTTCTAACAGAGTACTGTTGGTATTGGTTGCGTTATTTAACTTGGAGTAGGAACAACTAGATGTCAAGAACACTTTCTTGAATGGAGACTTGGATGAGACGATCTACATGAAGCAGCCTGAAGGTTTTGAGGTTGCTGGTAAGACTGATCATGTGTGCAAATTGAACAAGTCCTTATATTGGCTTAAGTAGTCACCTGGATTGTGGTATAAGAAGTTTGACACCTTCATGATTAGGCAGGGATACACAAGGAGTGTAGCACCCTAGAAATCATTTCATCTAGCCCATAACCTATTTGTCTTTTTTGCGCAAACTCTATGTGCTCGCCTTGGTGTGTTTGTTTGTGCATTTGATGTTTGATGTGTGATTATTGCTTATATAAAATAAAGTATTGTTAGTGGTGGTGGTATTATTATAGAAAGTATTATTGGTGGTGTTATTATTTTATTAATATCATTTGTCATATTAATACTATTGTGAGTGGCTTGTTGGAGAAGCTTCACATAAGTAACTTGTTGAACAAGTCATCATCTTGACTTATGACTTGTTGAAAAGACCATTAAAAGTCCTCATTTAATTCACCTTTGATATACGGGAAGGTTGTATCTCAACGCATGATAAATATGACAATTATATTAGAAAGTGTTGTGTATATGTGTTAATTTCATGATAATTAATTATTGGTGCTTCAAATGGACCTGGGAATATTAGAAATGAGTCCGGGATGGATTTTTACATAGAAAACGACTGGTTATACTCGAAATTCCAATGAGTATTGAGTGCGTAGTGGTGAAATGAAGTTTAGGTGTCATTGGTGAAGAAGTAGCGCGCTCAAGCGCGTTCTTAGGAGGGATAAGCGCGCTGATCCATTTTCTGGGCACGATTTTGGGTGAAAAATGACCATTTTCAGCGTTTTAAAAGGGGGGAAAAGGTTGCTACTTTTCCCATATGAGCTAAGGACGAATTGGAGGAGGAAGAAGGGAGGAAAACTAGGGTTTCCAAAGAAAATCTTCACCATTTACACCCCAGAGCAAGTGTTTTTCTCTATTTCTTTCTATGAAATCACCATTGAAGGTGAGAGTAAGCTTTCTAATGGTGTAGTTTTCTTCATGGATCACGGTTTTAGGTGTTCCCTAACCTAAGGTTGATTGATTTTTGCTCTTTTGAGCTTGCTTATGATAGAAGCAACCTTCCTTAACCTAGATCTACACTCCAAGAGCATTTCTCAAGCATTTCACCATGTTTTTGGTGGTGCAAGAGTTTTGGGTTTTGTTGGAAACCCTTAGGGTCGTGATGTATGATATAGATTTGGGTTCCTTGGTGAATTTGGATCCCAATGGTACCATTTTCCCTAATTTCTAACAAGAAATTGGTGGATCTAAATGTAAAGGCCTAAACCCTAGAAATCAAACATCGGGATTTCCTTTGGACTTGCATGTCAACTATATTAGATAAATGGCTGATTCTAGTTGATTCAGTATTTTTGTCCATCGAAAACCCTAGTTGTAGTGTAAAATCGGCCCAGAGCTTGATTTTGGAGATTTTGCCCAAATTTGGGCTTTTGACCTAAACCAAGTCAATTGACTTGGCGATTATCTAATTGGACCCAAATTGAGTAGAATCATGGGTTTAGAATATTTGAACCTATATTAATTTTGTACGACTTAGTGCAATTTGGCTCTATGCCTATTGTAGAGAATTTTTCCCAAATTGGGTCATATGCCATGTATTGATTTGATTTGGGAAATTTACTTGTCTATGATCAATCTTGCATGGTTTTGAATAGTTTGGGCTTGTGTTAGGATTGAATGACCCAAACTAAGTGATTGTCTTAGTTTGGGAATTAGTCTTATATGTGGATTCGCACGGATGTCGAGGTTGATCATGAGATGGGAAGCTCATGATTGGAATTAAATTCACATGGACTTGTTGGATTAGGAATTGATCATGATTAGTGTGTCTATGTATGGATGATCATGGTAATTTATACATGTGCATGAATTTATGGTTTGCAGGATCTTGATTTGCATTGAAATTTGTGTTGGTCCGTGTGTGGATACCTTTGTTTGCGTGGCATTGGTTGTGAGTAGTTGTTCATCTTGTTTATCACTTGTGTCATCCTATTTACTTATACTTGTATGTTGAAAGTCATGAAACATTATTATGGAAATGCATGTGTTTAATATGTTTTAAAATGACATGCATTGATACTTTAGAAGCTTGGTGTTCCAAACTAAATTCCCTAAGTGTTCCTTGGAAGCTTGTGCATGTTTGCCAAGCTGACTTCTCTAAAGGTAGATTTGTATGTGGAAGCTCTAGAAGCTTGGTGTTCCAAGCTAACTCCCCTAGGTGTTCCTAGGAGGCTTGTGCATGTTTGCCAAACTGACTTTTCTAGAGATGGATTTTGAATGGTTTTGAAACCCTAGAAGTTTGGTGTTCTAAGCTAAGTTCCCTAGTTGTTCCTAAGAGGCTTGTGCATGTTTGCCAAGCTAACTTCTCTAGAGGTGAAAATGGACATGCTCCTATTAAGGAAGGATCATGTCACTGATGAGTGAATGATCTATATGTCAGTTGTACCCCAATAAGAGAGGGCCACGTGGGTCTCTACAGCAAGAAATGAATGGTATTGAAATGCATGGAATTGAGAATGTTTATTTTACTATGTGTTTTATGTTTCACATACTCATGAGAATTATTTCATGCATGTGCATATATGACTTTTAATGATGTATAATTGATGGCACTATTGGGCACCGTTGGCTCACACTCTCACTCTCTTTTTAGGTTCTACTGATAAGGGCAAGGGCAAGGGTATTGTGTTTGCTTGAGAACGTAACCATTGTCAAGCCTAGGACTCTTATGTATGGTTTGATGTCCTTAATTACATATGTATATGGTTTTAATTATTTTGATACATATGTAATTAATATAACAGTTGTTGAATCTAGATGGTGAGAGACTTTGTATTCATGCTTGTATATTGGCCTTGTGGCCTTGGGCTTGATGTATATTGGCCATGTGCCTTGGACTTGGATTTGATGATGAGTCTAGGCATGCTGCCTTAGACTATTTTGAATTTATGTTGGAGACTTTTGATCATGGTTGTATGTTTTATTTGAGGACTATTATGATCATTGTCTTTTATACTTTATAGGATCATTCTTATTTGATTTTGTGAATGTGCATGTCATTGATATTAGAATTGTTAAGTCTATTAGGTGTTTTAGGTGGTTTCAAAAAAAAAAATTGGGGACTCTATGTGAGAGTCTGGTTGAGTCTTGTAAGGTCTCGATCATCTCATGAGATGATTTGAGGTAGTCGTAGATGCTTACGCCTGATGTCCAACTCCGGCACTTCTGCACGCCTATCCATGAGGGATGGCGGTCAGGGGTGTGGGTCACCACAAGGAGTAAGTATGACAACTGTGTTTATTTTCTGAAGCTTTATGATGGCTCTTATGTTTATTTACTCTTGTATGTTGATGACATGCTAATTGCTGCTAAGAGTATGAATAAGATCAACAAGTTAAAATCTCAACTGAGTCAAGAGTTTGAGATGAAAGATTTGGGTGCAGCAAAGAAGATTCTTGGTATTGAGATACAAAGAAAAAAGAAAAAGGGAAAGTTATATCTGTCACAGAGGAAGTACTTAGAGAAAGTGTTTTCAAGGTTTGGAATGGAGAACTCTAAGCCAGTGAATACTCCATTGGCAGCTTATTTTTGCTTTTTGCAGATATGTTTTTGAGCACCGACTAGGAACATGAGTACATGAGTCATGTTCCATATGCTAGTGCAGTGGGTTGATGTATGCTATAGTGTGCACTAGGCCAGAGATGTCCCATGCAATGAGTGTTGTTAGCAGGTATATGAGAGATCCTAGAAAGCAGCATTGGCAAGCAGTGAAATGGTTGTTGCGGTATCTTTGAGGTATATTGGATGTAAGATTGGTTTTTCAGTGGGATAGTGATACATGTTCACTTGTCGGTGGTTATGTGAATTCTGATTATGTTAGTGATTTAGACAAGCAACGTTACACAACTGGTTACGTGTTCACTTTAGCACGTTGTCCTATCAGTTGGAAGTGTATGTTACAGACTACAATTACCTTGTCTACTACAGAGGCAGAGTATATGACAGTAACAGGGGCTGTGAAGAAGGCTTTGTGGCTTTGTGGCTTTGAGGATTGATTGGTCATTTAGGGATTACCCAAAAGAGTGTACCAGTTCATTGCGACAATTAAAGTGTCATTCAATTGGCTGAAAACCAAGTGCATCATGCCAAGACCAAGCATATCGATGTTCGTTTCCACTTTGTTTGCGAGATTATTGGGGAGGGTGAGATATTTTTACAAAAGATCGGTACCAATGATAATCTTGTAGATATGCTGATGAAGACAATTCCAACAGTAAAGTTCGAGCATCGCTGAAACTTGATCAATATCTTATAGTGTTGATAAGAAGCACAGTTGGAAATGTTGATTTGTTATAATTGGCAAGTGGCTTGTGATGGCCCTTGCCAAGGTGGAGATTATTATAATTATGGCTCAGGCCCAAATGTGAGACTCGAAGTGGATGGAAGGCCATGTGTCTTCACATGGTCTTCACATGAACACAACCATGTGGGAGACCAATTGTCTATAACATGGTCTCTCCTCTCTCTTGTTTGGTATCTCAAAAATTTCAAGACTCTCTGGAAGAAACATTCATAGAGAAGGTGAGAAGGCAGAGAATGTTTTTAAGTGTTGTATTGGTTTTCTCCCAATACTTGAATTTTTATCTCTTGTGGACATAGGCAAATTTTTGCGGAACAACGTAAATCTTTGTATACTTCCTCTTTATTGCTTTATTTTCTTCTCAGTTGCTTTAATTTGCATGTGTGTGCGTGTTTGCAAGTGTTTGTGTAAACACGTGTTTGTGTATATTCCATTGAGTGAATCTCAACAAATTATTCGTATCCAGCTTGTACATATATAATTGTTACATTTCAGGGAAATATATTTATAGGATAACTATATAGCTAGCTTGAGATGATACATTTTACTCAATTCTTTTTTACAAATATATATAGTACTCATCATCCATCGCCAGGGGTGTAAACAACCCGGCCGACCCGACTCGACCCGACCATTTCAGGTCGGGTTGGGTCGAGTCGGGTTTGGTCGGGTTACTCAAAAATTAACCCAACCAAATTTGATTCATATGTCAGGTTGGTCGAGTTAATTTTTGAACAACCCGACCCGACCTCTTAAAATATATATATAAAATAAAAATATTAAAAAATTATTACATACAAGACCACTAATTAAAAAGGTCCGTAACCGTCAACTATTTTTCTTGAGTTGTTAGGTTAGATAGTAAGAATAATAGAATACGATAGATGTTTGAGACTAAAAGAGAAAAGTTCTCATTTTAGTCACATGTTGCTTGTTGGGAAAATAGGAGACTCTTTTTCTCTTTAAAAGTCCATCAACTCCCTATTCATCCTCATTTTCATAAGTTAAGTTTAAAGTAGTTTGACTTGTACATATATGAGTTCTCCCAAAAAAAAAAAAAATCTCATCTTTTTAAGGTTAAATAGTAGTTTAATAAGTTGGATATATAATAATCTAACATATTTTATTATTAATATAAGCTTAAATAGTAGCTATTAAGTTTTAAAAAAATTAGATTATTTAATAAGGGTCCAACCCGACTAACACGCTATCACCTGACTTCATCGGGTCGGATGGGTTAGGGAGCAAAACTCTTATTCGACTCCATTCGATTTTACCCCTATCCATCACATTGTGGCACGATGTGGACGACTCTATTAGATTTTGTTTTTTGTCTGAAAAAGTCATATTAGAATTAATTGGTGGATCTTGCCGTCTGGACTACGGAATATGCATACTTAGACTTGTTGACTATGGGTGCCGTTCAGATGTTGTTGACTAGGTGCCGTAAGCTTTGGGGCAATCGTTAAAGAAATCAGATAGGCGTGCATGGTTACAATATGTATTAAAATTTAAATTAGATTTGAGTCTATATCTAGGTTGTTTTAATAAGCCTCTTAAATTAGGTATATGTGCATAAGTGCAGGTCACAATCAGATTGTAAATATCTAGGGTGTTTTTAACTCGTAGCAAATAGTTTAATAGATGGAAAACATAAGAAGTATGCAAATATAAAAAAATGTAGTACAAAATAATAGAGAAAAAATAAGATAAATATATAAGGATTTTATTTATATACTAATTATATTTAGACCAACCATTGTTCGTTAACGAAAACAACCTTTCGGGTAGGTTAAAGAACTCATCACAAGTTCAAACCTCGCACTAGATATATTCTAATTGAAAAAAAAAACTCACTAAATATCTGTTAAATTTCTCGAGTCTAAAAAGATTAGTCTTGTCGTAAAGCAGAATAGAACATTTTCCTGCCAAAAATTAATAAAAAAAAAAAAAATAAATTTAATTTAGAGTTAACAACCCCTCATAAAAAAATAAAATTCAACAAAGACTTTGTTTTTTCTTCTCCTTTTTTCCGCATCAAGATAACAAAATTAGGATGAGGATAAGGGTTAGGGTTAGGGTTAAGGTTATGAAAATAAATAAATAAGTAAGAATGTGTGGATCCATACAAGAAGATTTGATTGTGGTCATTTCGATATAAGGAGAAAATAGTCATATCAATATAGAAAATTTTCTCAAAAGATAGACTTTTGGCCTCTTGTCATCTTCCATACATTGATCCAAAACACAAGAAATTTTTTCTAACTTCCTTATTTTCTCACAAAACTTTTCTCAGGATGAGAAGATTTTTAATATTTTATGTACTGTTTATATTTGATGAAATTTTTTATATATCATAAAATTATAAAAAATATTTTTATAAGAAAATTTTTTAGAAAAAGCTTTTTTAAAAAATTAATTCTCAAGAAAATTATATCTTCTTATATAAGAAAACTTTTCTCAGCCTTCAAACAGGGCACTAAGTGAAAATATGTTACAAAAATTGTGAGGACTTTAATGAAACGATAGAAATAAAAATTATGATTGGAAATATAAATGAGGAAAATAAGTTTTTACATTAATCTATTATATTTTCTTTATTACTTTTTATTAATTTATTAAGAATTATATAAAATAATAAGAGAATACTTTTGAAAGAATTAACAAAATAAAAGTATTTTTTTATAATAGTATACACTTACAAATTAATAATAATGTAAGATATCTAGACTTTAATTTAGGACCACACGAAGTTAAGTAAACAAGCATCCAAATTTTCCATAGATGACGACAAGATATTTATATCCATACATAAAATTTTGTCAGCAAGTGCAGTGAGATATCTAGACTTTGGATGTTTAGTTGACTGGGCTATTTATCTTTTAATTGGTAAATACAAATACACCTACCAGTATTGAGATTCATATACATTTTCAGCACTTAATTATATATGTGAACCCAACTTTTACTGATTAGATTGTGGGTGGTGATTTTACTATTAATGCCCAATAGTTTCAATGTAACTGGGTTATATGGTAGCCTTTAATAATGTCCAATATAGTTACAACATATATATTAACAAACACATTTATAGGGTTTTTATGTTGTCAACAGGTCCAAACACAGAGGCCAATCACTAAAGCACCATTAGATTGCATCCTCAACCATTAAAACCAATATGAAATCCAACACACAGTACTGATGATGTTAATTATGCTTGTTGTCTCGAAGGGGGAAGAATTCCATGACCAAAAACCTTTAAAAAAATTAGTTTCGTGATGAGAAGATTACAATGAAATGGATTTTGTATTAGAGACTTCTAGTCATTTTGTCAATTTCTTTTTACAAACACTACAAGAAATAGGACTTTTGGCGTCCAACTTTTGGTTCTTATACCATGGGTTTCAATGATGCAGCAAGTTACTCTCGGTCTAGGGAGATGCATTTGTGTAGTGTATAAAGAGAAATACCTGTCGTTTGTAATCTGGAAACCGACTTGCAAAAAGTTCTGAATGCAATCGAAATATTTGATACCAAAGCCAAACACGGCTATGTATGATAGAAATCAAAGAAAGATTTAAATTTGAAATTAGAATAAAAAACTTTATGATATTTCTATATATATGAACTGTAACTAATACCTAAGAAATCTTTAACAATAGAGTTAAATACATTTAGCCACAAAATTGAGAGTTTGTGGCAGGTACATATTCAATATTTAGCTACATTTATATAAAAGAAACATGACCCTATTCTGCAAGCTTCTACTAACTGTATTTCATTTATATTTTCTAAAGCATGCTATTGCCCGCAAATAAAACCGAACCAACCTCACTGTCCTGGCCCAAAACCTTTCAACCCATCTCTAGTCTTAAAGGGTGAACTTGGACCTACTTTTGCCTACAATAGGCTTCCGTGGGCTGGGCTGCGTCCGCTGTTGAAGTGTAATTTGTCTCTTACCAATTCAAAATTTGACCTAAGATTTTTATTAAAAAAAGAAATGTTTTTAGTTTTACCTATATTTTTTGAGATTCTATTAAATGATTAAAAAAATTAATATTATACAACCATTGATGTGCTAAATGGTGTTTCGGACTAAGTTACTCTTAACATTTTTCAAATTTAGATGATTCGGATGATGACCTTGACGGTCCTTTCTGGTCAAATTTAGATGAATATAATTTTATGTGAATCTTATAAGAAGAAGGTTTCAAATATATCCTTGATATTTCTTTATTTATTGTTCACTTTCATTCACCGAGCTAACATGAAAACTAATTAATTTGTTTAAATACTTTAATATAGTATTTGTTTGCTGCTACTTCGTAAGTTTTAATAAGCTTTCATATTCTAACTTGCCTTTAATTCAATCTATTTTATTGTTTCATTATATGCATCTTTGATTTTTTTTTCTCATATTTTTCTTGTTTTTAAAATCACTATTTATTGATAGAACAAATTTAATATTAGGGTTTTGTAGTTCATATATTTAATACTTAGAGGAACAAATTTCAACATCTTTTTTTAACACGTTACATGGTTTCTAAATTCTCATTTTTCGTTGGATAGATGCAAAATCTAGAAAGGTACCTTACTTTTTTCTCCAAATTAATAATTTATTTATTTATTTTATGATTTGGTTTACTCTTTGTGCTGTCAATATGTTGTAAAGTAGGTGATACTTTCATGCATTATTTTTGTGTGATGAAATCACTTTGTGTACTGCACGGGGCTGTAAGCTAATTTTGTATTAAAAGTTGTTTGCAGCATGGATATTATGATATTTTCAACTCCCATGTGTAGGTTTTTCCTTTAACCCATATATTTGGGCGAGTCATCTAACTCCTATATGCTGGTAATCAAAGAAAATATATTCGGAAGTCAATGGAGTAATAATTATAATACGGTGAAAATGACACCAATGGAATCGTAAATATTAAAATTTACGATTACCACTTATTATTACAAATTAAAAAATAAAAATTAATGCAACTCATATAAAAATTTACAATGATAAAAAATAATAATAATGCAACTTATATAAAAGTTCATTCAAGGTCTTCATCACCATCAAGTAATTGTTCAATTCCATCTTCAGCCAAGTATCAATCTTTTAGGCAAATCAATGCTTCAACTATGTCCTCTTTTAATCTCGTTCGATAATCATCAATAACACGTCTACCAGAGTTAAATGAAAACTCTAAAGCAACTGTAAAAATAGACATACTTAGTTAATCTTTTGCCATTGCAGATAAAATATGATTATTTTTTTCTTGTTGTCTCCACCAATCTAAAAGATTAAACTCTTCGTCAATGACTATATTAAGTGGAGACAAATCTAAATATTTTTGTAATTCTGAAACTTTAAACTTTGAACCATTATCATTAGCTTTTCTTTGTGACAAATAAGCTAACGTTAGATTTTTTCCATTTGAATGAGATAAAGATGTTATATTATCAACCACAAAATTAGTACGAAGTTTTTCTTTATAAAATATAAAAAGCTTAAATAACTCAACCTTAATATTTTGTAAATGATGAAAACAATCATTTTTATAAATTAAACAATTAGCTATGCTTATTGTTTTGCTTATCTGTATCAAAGGCTTTGATGATGCTGCTTTCTCTCTAGTTAGAGAGAAACCTATGAATAAAGAGAAACATGACATCAAAACCAAAGTGCTGCAGTAGAAATTAAACAAAGAATTAAATTGGAAATAAAAAGCAAAGTATTGATATTTTTCTATATGAACTGGAATGCATACATCAGTATTTATTCATATGTATCCATGCCTATATACATTACACATCAAACTTTATATAGCAACTATATATTTACATAAAAACGGTGGATGCCTTTTAGAACATGTTGGATTTAAAACGCAAACATGAATTAATACAGGCATCTATAAAACCAAACCAAATTTGTCTCCAGTAAGGGTTGATGTAAAGAACAACAATGACACCCAAAAAAGATATAATCCATGATGCTGCAAAACTTGCAAAGAAACAACCACCATCAATGTCATACCTGTCTTCCAATCGATCTGAAACTGTAGCTTCAGGATATGTGGTGGAAAGACTGGTGCAATTCTTTAACAATGGAGCTCCACAAAGAAATGGGTTTTCCTCATAGCTACTTACATTGAAACTTCTGAACTGTGCATCCCAATCAGGTATTCTCCCTGATAAATTGTTGTGAGCCACAGAAAATACATCAAGAAAGTTCAAACCGATGAATTCTTGAGGAATTCCACTACTCAACTTGTTGAAAGAAAGATCTAAGCTCTCCACTTGTTTTAGATTTGATAAGGACTTCGGAATCTTCCCACTTAGCTGATTGTGTGACAAGTTCAATGCATGGATTTCACTTAGATTCCCAATTTCATATGGGATCTCCCCAGTTAAACTGTTGCAAGACTAGTCCATTCCAGACATGATATTAAGCCCATTTCCATTGTAAAAGAGGGACATGCTTTTGGTCACAAACTCCACTTCTTCTTGCTCCAAGAAGAAGAATCCATAAGTTAATGAAGATGTCTTTCTACTATCCATAAGTTAAGAAATAACAAAATAGATTCCTCCATTTTCAAGTGGAGCCTTGTGCACAATCTTTTTTTAAACAGGTAATTAAAATTTTTGAAGAAACAGAAAAAAATAAATAAAAAATGACCATTATATATATATATATATACCACAAGTCAATAATAGCTATTATTGATACTAATTTCGTTGTACTTATATTGATGGCTATAAGGATGGAACATGACTAACCCAAAGGAAGGGATCCACCCAAATGGTTGAAAGCAAGATACAGTTGCTTGAGGGATGTCACCCAAAGTTGGCAGAATACTGCTGTTGAAGTCATTTATACCAAGGTCTAGAACCTCCAAGCTTTTTAAGCCAGACAAAATCCTTATACCTGTGGCCATATAATTAGCAAGAAAGATTAGAAATTAACCATGCTCCTTGTGTTTATTTTGTGTTTATTTTGTGTTTATTTTGTGTTTATTTTGTGTTTATTTTGTGTTTATTTTACACACACACACACATATATATTGACAACAAATCCATGGTTGGTTCTATACAATCTTCTCAATTATAATTTCCGTAAGATAATTTCTTTGTTGTTCTTTAGTACATGGGAGCTAGGGCCGAATCATGAATTCAAATGTACTTCATCTTAGCAAATCTATTGTACTATATTATAAACATACATTTTTCTATTAATAATAATGCATTGCTCTATGATATACACAGGGACTTGTTCAACATGTTTCATTATAATTGAAAAAATGTTTTCCTTCATGAAGTCATTGTTGTTCATATGTATCATAATTAAGAACTTTCTACAAAATCTTGATTCCATATTTTATCATCATCAAGTATGTAATAAACTTGCATATAAAGCTTTACTTGTAATTACAACTTAGAATTAATTAATTTAATTCATTATCATCAATATTAATATATACATATGTGCATATACACATACAAACATTTTGACATGCATCAATGCAAATAAATTTTTAGAACATTATATAAAGTATTTATTATGCATAAAACAAACAGGTATATAATTAACCATAAAAGCTCAAATTAAAAAGAAAATTAAAGTTGAAAGAATTAAATGATCACTACATAAATAGAAGGGATAAGAAAGGAGATAAAGACTACTGAGGATGTACACACACACACACATATATATATATATATACGGTTTTGATTAAAACTGATACTATTTGTATATATCTCCTTAACATTTAAAAAATATAGACTTGATGACTTAAAATTACTGATTTACCCTTTCTTTGTTGTAATAGTAAAATATAAAAATAAAATGTTAAACATACAAGAAAGGGGCGTTCTCGAGATTAGTTATAAAACGGCTTCAGCGTGAAAAATGTCCCAGTGTTTTTATTAGATATAGATATAGATATATATAATTTTATTTATTTTATATGTTTATTTTATTATTTCATAATCAAAGGATAACTTTATCTTTGAAAATTAAATAGTTATTTAGTGTCGGTTTAGTGTCGGTTGACTGGTTTTTTGTTGACTATTTTTTTAGCATCCGGACCTCCACTTTATGACGAGACTAATCCTTCCGAACTTGAGCGGTTCGTTGGCCGTTTAACGAGTATTATTCTTCCAATCAGAATAAGGCTCGAATACGTAATAAATTCGTCAACCCACCTTAAAAATCGCTCCCATTACTAACAAACCAACCCTTAGTTGGTACAAAAAAAAGTTTTGGAGAGTAATAAATTGTACCCTAACAAAGAAATAATTAACTCAACTTACCTTTAGAAGTAGGCAATCCATTCAAGTTATTGCTTTCCAGAGATAAAATCTTAAGGGATGTTAATGAAGCCAAATACGGCAGTACACTGTTTCCCAAGTAATTGTAACCTAGATATATATAGTGTCTGCAACATTTTTAACGTAGACAATCTCCGAAAACCTGCAATGGTAATGGTTTGTCCTTTTTAATGTATATATTTGAAAAGTTCGTTACGTGATTGTTATTTTTTTTATCTCTATTTGATTGGTCAAACGGTCTCTTTGGCAGGAGAGATCCTTTTTTCTTTAAATATTTGGCACTGACCTTCTAGCATTTGCAATATACGTAATAAGCATAAAAAGTAAGGAACATGAAAGAGTTGGCGATTAGCCAAATTATTAAATTAACCCTGTGACTAACTTTTAAAATAAAATATAATTATGAGCCTTTAGATGTTAATTCTGAAACTTTGGAAAAAGTGGGAATGCATTGTCTTCTCCTAAGTACTTATTTGCACTATAACAAGTATAGATATCGATTTTGGGCATGTAAGTGTGGTTGTAATTCAAAAGTTGAAACACCTTGTTTAAGAAATGGTCCGTTCGTGAAATTATTGTGTCTGAGACAGTCGTTTAAGATATCGAATTGCATTGCACTCATAGATGTCAAGATGACGTTGTTGAATTGATTTCAATTGAGTTCTAGGATCTTCACCTTCTTTAAGCTAGCTAACCTCTCAAAACTTAAAACTTGTAATACAAGTATAATAAACCACAATCAAATTAATTTTAATTAGCAATATCAAAAAAATCATTTAGTAACCATATGAGGGGAAAAGTTATTGTGCTTTTGTTGGAGGCTTGTTGTAACCATATTGGGCCTTAGTGTGGCATTTGGTCCTCATAATAACAGTTGAGACTGCCTTGTTTTTTATTCATTAATCTACCATGACTTGTATGTATGTGATGATATAATTCTAATATATAATATTGATTGACAAAAAGAAAAAATGATGATGTCCAACGAAGATATTCAAGACTCAAGAATATATATATATGCACATATATGTTATTTATTAGATTATACCTTCATTCTCCAACCACCCATTAATAAAATTGTATGATAAGTCTAGGTGTTGGAGTTGCTCAAAGGGAAGAAATAGTGTGGCATTTATGAACCAACTAAATCTCGTTACATAGTCTAAGGACGATCCTCCTTTCGAGAAATTCATGATATGAGGTAAGGATCCTTCGATGACGAAGCTCATTATATCAGACGTGGATCCTCCTCTAATGAAGCTGACGAAGAGGTGAGTGACTCCGCCATTGGTGAGATTACACTTTACTCCTTCCCAACTACAACAGTTGCTGCTAATTTTATTATCTTCACGATGATCAACCCATGAAAAAAGACCAGGTTCTGCAGTATCTGGCCAATTCACAGAACTTTTGAATTGCAACAAAGCAGCTCTCTCTTCCTCCAAACAACCCAAACAGTACTGCCCATTAAAGCACTGATGAAGAACCAACATCAGTACTACCATTAAAGAAGCCCACCAGTGCATGCTCTGAACCATCATCAATTGCCAATTATAGGCCATAATTTTTCATCTTTCAAGGAAGTATGCTTATTCCTTAACTAGCTAGCAGCTTCATGACAGATCTACTCAATCTTTATTAAAAAAAATAAAAAATATAACTTTAAGTATACCTATACACGCACGCACGGCTCAACGGCTATGTCTTTGATGATAAGGTCCTGATTGATGCATCTTATCGTCTGTAATTAATATGCTGCATATATGGCATAGAAGACCTGACTTGAGATTTAATGCTCAGCGTACACCGTACGAACACACTGTGAGCATTGGGGAACTTCTTATCACAGATGACCAGGATCCCAAAAAAGCCTTGAAAGGGGCCGGGGTCCGGGGGCTCTGTAGGTGCTCATGGGTCGGGCAAGGTTGGTTTTGTCCAAAAATTGAACCCGATCCAACAAGGTAGGGTGACGATTTTCATCACCCGAGCCCCACTCGAGTGCATTTTTGTGGACCCAAAAGGTCAGGGAAAAGTTTTGGGTCCGCCAAAATGCATACTGTTCACGGGAGCTGCACCACAGACTCTTTTGCACGGCCTTTTTTTTTTTAATTTTCTTTAATTTTTTTTGTTTGCTTCTTTTTTTCCGTTAAAAAGCTAAAATGAAGGCATTTCAGTGCCTTCGAGAGGTTTTTTCAACATATATTCTGAAACAAAAAAAATAAAAAAACTTCTTCCTTTTTAATTATTTTATTCTATTTTTAAGAAAAATCAAATTATCAAATAAACATATTCAACTAAACTAGGCTTTTTCTCAACAAATTATCAAATAAAGTATCAATTTATCAAAAGCTATTATATGACAAATAATCACAATCACCTAAAAAAAAATTACAAATAATAATGAAATTTAAAAATAGAAAAAAAACATGATTTATTGTAATGTCTTAATTAATCTTTCAAGTTTCAATGCAAACACCTAAAATAATAATAATAATAATAATAATAATAATAATAATAATAATTTTCTTTTTCTTTATGTGTTTGCATAGAAAGATTGACATTACAATAAATCATTCCTTTTTTTTTTTAATTTTTAAGCTTTTGTAATTTTGTAATTTTACTTTTTAACACAAAATTTTATTTAATAATAAAGAAATAGAATATAACACTTAAGAAGGAAGAAGTTTTTTTTGTTCTTTCAGAATATACATTAATCACAACTTATCACACATCAATCATGATTCAAGAGCATGTAGCCTTGTTAAGTATTACACACATTAATAGCATAAAAAATTTGTTTGTATAAAAAGAAATACAGGTTGTTTGTTACCTGAAAATCAACTTAATTTTAAAAGTTCTGTATATAATCTAAATACATCACACCAAAGCCAAAGGGCTATACATGATAGAAATCAAACAAAGATTTAAATTTGAAATTAAAAGCGCAAACTTGATGATATTTCTATATATATGAACGAGATCATCTACAAAAACAGTCCATATTCAAGCTTATACAGATATATTACAAATCAAACCTTATATGGTAACAACATATTTACATGAACAGAGTGGGCAACTTTTTGAACATGTTGGATTTGAAAGACAGACATGCAGCAGTGCATGCATCTATGAAACCAAACCACATTTGCCTCCAGTGAGGGTTGATGTAAAGAACAACTATGACTGCTAGAAAGGATATGAACCATGATGTTGCAAAGCTCGCAAAGAAACAACTACTATCAATGCCTTGCCTGTCTTCCCATCGCTCTGAAACTGTAATTTCAGGATCTGTGGTGGCACTATTGGTGCAATTCTTTGACAATGGAGCTCCACAAAGAAATGGGTTTCCTTCATAGCTACTCTCATCGAATGTTCCGAACTGTGCATTTCAATCTGGTACTCTTCCTGACAAGTTGTTGTGAGCAACGGAAAACACTGCAAGAAAGTTCAAACTGATGAATTCCTGAGGAATTCCACCACTCAACTTATTGAAAGAAAGATCTAAGCTCTCAACTTGTTTTAGATTTGATAAGGATTCTGGAATCCTCCCACTCAGTTGGTTGTGTGATAAGTTCAATGAATGGATTTCAGTTAGGTTTCTAATTTCATAAGGGATCTCCCCTGTGAAATTGTTGCAAGATAAATCCATTCCAGACATTATCTTAAGAACACTTCCCACATATAAGTTGGATATGCTCTTAGTTATGAACTGCACTTCTTCTTGCTCTATGGCTTTGAATCCATAAAATAATTTTAGATGGCCTATATTCATCCCTATACTCCCCTCGGTATAGCTTAGCCAATATTTTGTTAATCCAACTGTGTGGTTAATTGTTGATGTCTTCTTCCCAAATGTAATGTTATTGAAGCACGGAGGTATCAACCCAAAAAAGTTGTTATCAGAAAGATCCAGTATCCATATCTGATGCAATTGGCATAACTGATGAGGAAGTGGACCACTTAGAAGATTACCTTTGAAAACAAGTACCTTTAAATTCGTAACTTCACTAATCCAATTCGGAAGACTACCAGAAAACTTGTTATCACCAAGATTCAATGTCTGCAATGCTGTACCGTGGATGAGGGTATTTGGTATTGATCCTGTGAATCCATTTCCTTCCAAATGTAGATACTGCAAATATGGTAAGTTTAGACAAGATGGTAAGGGCCCTGAAAGATTGTTTCGAGAGAGGTCCAAAACCTCAATTTTGAGTAATTTGCAAAACTCAAGTGTTATGTGGCCTTCGAACGAGTTATATCGCATAACAAGCATTGCCAAACTTGTTAAGTTAGTAATCCAAGAAGGAATTGTGCCTGATAAATGGTTCTTGCCCACATCTAGTACTCCTAATTGTAAACACTTGGAAATTCCAAATGGTATAGTACCTGTGAAGTGATTGCTATCCAAATTTAATACTTGCAGCCATGGTAACATGTGGAAGTCATTTGGAAATATTTGGCCAGATAGGTTATTATTTGAGAGCTTCAAAACTTCCAACTCAGTGCAACCGATGGCCATTGTCTTTGGGACTTGTCCTGAAAAGTTGTTACTAGAAAGATCTAACAACTTTAATTTTCCCATACGCCCAATTGTAGAAGGGATCTTACCTCCAAAGGCGTTTGTTGACAAATTTAGATAGAGTAGATTTGGAAGAATCTCACCAATATTGGCTGGAAGATGCCCATGAATGTTGTTATTGGCTACATCTAACGAACTCAAACTTGTATGAGGATGATCTGGTAGACGAAACTGGCCGGTAAACGAGTTATATACCAGAAATAAAACTTTCAATCTTGTATTATTCTCGATCAACAAAGTGGGGAATTCTCCAGTTAAGTTGGCCTGATTGAGACGCAGTATTCTCAAGTCATATTGATTGTAAAGAAACTTGAGCGCGATATCCGTGGGCTCTTTAAAATTGGCATTTGTTAAGGACAAAGACTTCAACTGAAACTTCGGAAGCAAATGATGAGCTGGGTGCTCAAGCTTTATCTCCAAATTATTAGCTGATGAGTAATGGTCAAGGTTTAGCTCCACAAGGTTGGAATGGTTATAAAATGAGCCTAATGGGAATGCAACATCAAAACTATTGTAATCAAGTAAGATGAGCTCTAGTGATGTCAAGTTGCTCAAGGGAGATGAAGCAATATTTCCTCTAAAGAGACTCTGTGAGAGAACTAGACCTCTAAGAGAGGTTAAGTTGGTAAGACATGCTGGGAGGATCCCTTCGAAGTTGTTCATTGATAGAGCTAGCACTTCGAGGTTTTTCAGCCGACATAACTCTGTGAAATATAATTTTCATTAAGTATAAATAAATCAAAAGTAACATTAATACAACATAGAATCAATTTGAGCATCAGTTGATAAGAAACCCATGAAGAATTAAGTATATTATTAAGTATGACCTGCACAAACAAAGCTTTATCCATTATTCTACTATGTATGTATATGTATATATATATATTTTCAAAAGTAACTTCACTGTTTTAATAATTTTAAATATAGAAAAAAGTTGAATTTAACCTCAATACAGTAGTCTTATTGTTATTCTACCCCATTTATGTCAGGCCCTGTTTGCATTTTCTTTTATATATATATATATATATATATATCAAGTTCCCCCAAAATGGTTACATTAGGTAATTGATAACCAACTTAAAACTCTGTAAGATCATTTACATATGAACATGAATTTACTTAATTACATTATGCATCTCTCTCCTAAAACCTGAAAAAAAATATTTGCAAAGGCAAAGGCCCTCGAAAAATAATTGTAAAACTAGTTTTTGATAGAGTGGAGGGGAAAAAGTGGACTCGTGCACCTATAATTAATCCAATTATAGTTAGGAAAAGACTACTAAGTTGTGTTAAATTGTACAAAAAAGATAATAGATATTTGTTTTGAAAATTCATAAAATTTATCATATATTAGTTGCTTTATCTTATATTCTTTAGGAACGTACACATGTGCTTTATCATAAATTTACCATTTATTAATTGTAAATTTAGTTTGCAAGCTTAAATAATTATTAAGATGAATTTTAAAGCCGTCATTAAGTTGATACTCATGTAGATATAGGAGCATTGTTTCTGAATTGTGCCAAAATCCAAGCCCTCTCCACCTTTACCAAATTGTGCCAATGCTTGTTAGCTTGAGTGCCGAATGGTATCTTCCTAGCTTTTGTGGTTCAAGTCTCTTTAACCACTAAAGAGGTAGGGAGTAATTATACACTTATTGAGTCTAGTTACTAATGAGGCTCTATTATTGTTGAGTCCTAGTTCTCTTTGACATATATATGAGTTTTGAGTGTTAGTACCTCTCTAACGTATGGTGCCAATATGAATTATGCATAACGATAAAAAAAATCGTTCAAGGGTCCACTTGTTTCTTATGGGTTGATATTTGTATTGATGGGTTTTTGGTTCCCATATTCACACCAATACAAATACCAACCCATAAGAAGCAAGTGGACTCCATTGACACCCTGATTGGGTGACCACTTTTCTATAAATCCCAACAGTACCCCTTCTTTTCTTAATACTCTACAGTTTTTAAAATTAAATTTAAAATTTTAAAGGGCAATGGAGTAATTAAAACTAAATAAATTTGATAATCCGAGATTTTTACAGCCATGTTGCATAGTGTTTTTTTTTTTTTTGAAGAAACAATGTTAATGCCTATGTTAATGTCACTAACACAACTATTTCCCAATCTAATTAGTAATGAGTTTCCACTAGGCCAACTCCTTATTGACCATGTTGAATAATAAACTTGTGAACTCACTAACAATTCCTTACCCACTTTCCTTTAGTTGCAGATTTTTCTCACCAACAAGCCTCTCTTTCTCTAAAAGAAAAATCTCTTTTGCTTGCCATTATAAGAGGATCACAACCCTTTTCACCATCTCCCTCTTTCACTATTACTAATCTAAGATTCAAAGCCTTTAATTGAATCCAATATCACTAATCTCTTTAATTGTTTTGGAGATAGAATCAGTTGCTGAAGAGAGGTGAGTGCCCCCAAAGATGGCAGCAATTCCCGGCTAAGGCTAGTCGATTCAAGGTTAATCCCCTCCAGATTTTTCAATCCAGACCAAATATTAGAACCTGTAATATTGAGAATGATGATGAGAATATGAAGAACGTTAGAAACTCCCATGCATGCATGATGCGTCCATATATGCATGTCTCTTTTCATAATTCAACACCCCCAATTGACATGATCATAGAATTCTACCCCAAGAATTCCATCTCAAATATACAATAGCTTTCTATTTGGTGAAAAATGAGTCTAGGCTCTATCATATCAGAAATGATGAAGGTACTTTGAGGCAGGACTTAATTTGTTGTACTTGCTCGCTCGACTCCCTTGGATCATACCTATATAATGCAAGTTTCCTCTATCCCACAATTCAATACATTAGAAACAAAATTAAGGCATAATAAGCTACATGGATATATACTAATTTCGTTCTGTACTTTTTATGGATGGCTATAGGATAACATTGACTAACCCAAGGGAAAGGGATCCATCCAAATGGTTGAAGCTAAGATCCAGTCGTTTAAGAGATGTGAAAGCACTCAAAGTTGGCAAAATGCTGCTGTTGAAGTCATTTCCACGAAGGTCCAGCACCTCCAAGCTTTTCAAACCACACAAAATCCCAAAACCTGAAGTGATAGTTAACAAGAAAGATTAGAAATCATGTAGCTAAGAAAGACTATATTGGTAAAGTTAAGAAAGTTTTTGTTCTTCAAAAGAAAGAGATTCTAAGGAAGAAAAACTTTAATGCTTATCTTACAAGCTTAATTAAGCCAATTTGTTTTTTGCAAATTTGTTGTTGCAACTTGATAGATGGTCGATTCAAGTGGTTGCAAAGCAAGCTAATTTTGGCTGCCGCTAGTGGCTCTCATTTGAAGGTTTCTAATCATTTAGCTGAGTTAAACCCTGTTAGCCTGTCCCTAGAAATCTCTTCGAAATGTCTAGGGAGGTGTAGGTGTTATTTCTTTCTCTTAATTTTGTGTCTTTGTGTTTTTAATAAAGTTACCTTAAAAAAAATTTCATTAGCAACATTTATGTTTATATTTGGTCGGATTTCATGCACTTACGGTTTTAGAACATAAACACCCTACATTAAACTAGATAAATGGATCCATATTGTATTAATAGATTACACAATTTTATTACCTTTTACTCTTTTAATTGACTACCACAATTTGCAATTTTACAATAATTTTTCAAGTACACGTTAACATTTACCACTTATTATTACAAATTAAAAAAAAAAATTAATGCAACTCATATAAAAGTTTACAATGATAAAAAAAAAATAATGCAACTTATATAAAAGTTGACTCAAGGTCTTTATTAACATCAAGTAGTTGTTTCATTCCATCTTCAACCAAGTACCAATCTTTTAGACAAATCAATGCTTCAACTATGTCTTCTTTTAATCTCGTTCAATAATTATCAATAACACGTCCACCGAAGTTAAATGCAGACTCTGAAGCATCTGTATAAATAGGCATACTTAGTTAATCTTTTGCCATTGCAGATAAAATATGATTATTTTTTTCTTGTTGTCTCCACCAATCTAAAAGATTAAACTCTTCATCAATGCCTATATATCAAGTGGAGGCAAATCTAAATATTTTTGTAATTTTGAAACTTAAAACTGTGAACCATTAGCATTAGCTTTTCTTTGTGACAAATAAGCTAACGTTAGATTTTTTCCATTTGAATGAGATAAAGATGTTATATTATCAACCACAAAATTAGTACGAAGTTTTTCTTCATACAATGTAAAAAGCTTAAATAACTCAACCTTAATATTTTGTAAATAATGAAAACAATCATTTTTATAAATTAAACAATTAGCTATGCTTATTGTTTTGCTTATTTGTATCAAAGGATTTGAGGATGCCGGTTTCTCTCTAGTTAGAGAGAAACCTATGCATAAAGAGAAACATGACATCAAAACCAAAGTGCTGCAGTAAAAATTAAACAAAGAATTAAATTAGAAATAAAAAGCAAAGTACTGATATCTTTCTATATGAACTGGAATGCATACATCAATATTTATTCATATATATCCATGACTATATACATTACACATCAAACCTTATATAGCAACTATATATTTACATAAAAACGGTGGATGCCTTTTAGAACATGTTGGATTTAAAACGCAAACATGAATTAATACAGGCATCTATAAAACCAAACCAAATTTGTCTCCGGTAAGGGTTGATGTAAAGAACAACTATGACACCCAAAAAAGATATAATCCATGATGCTGCAAAACTTGCAAAGAAACAACCACCATCAATGCCATACCTGTCTTCCAATCGATCTGAAACTGTAGCTTCAGGATATGTGGTGGAAAGACTGGTGCAATTCTTTAACAATGGAGCTCCACAAAGAAATGGGTTTCCCTCATAGCTACTTACATTGAAACTTCTGAACTGTGCATCCCAATCAGGTATTCTCCCTGATAAATTGTTGTGAGCCACATAAAATACTTCAAAAAAGTTCAAACTGATGAATTCTTGAGGAATTCCACTACTCAACTTGTTGAAAGAAAGATCTAAGCTCTCCACTTGTTTTAGATTTGATAAGGACTTCGGAATCTTCCCACTTAGCTGATTGTGTGACAAGTTCAATGCATGGATCTCGCTTAGATTCCCAATTTCATATGGGATCTCCCCTGTTAAACTGTTGCAAGACAAGTCCATTCCAGACATGATATTAAGCCCATTTCCATTGTAAAAGAGGGACATGCTTTTGGTCACAAACTCCACTTCTTCTTGCTCCAAGAAGAAGAATCCATAAGTTAATGAAGATGTCTTTCTACTATCCATAAGTTAAGAAATAACAAAATAGATTCCTCCATTTTCAAGTGGAGCCTTGTGCACAATCTTTTTTTAAACAGGTAATTAAAATTTTTGAAGAAACAGAAAAAAAAATTAAAAAAATGACCATTATATTATATTTATATACCACAAGTCAATAATAGCTATTATTGATGCTAATTTAGTTCTGTACTTATATTGATGGCTATAAGGATGGAACATGACTAACCCAAAGGAAGGGACTTGTTCAACATATGTATTGACAACAAATCCATGGTTGGTTCTATAAAATCTTCTCTATTATAATTTTCGTAAGATAATTTCTTTGTTGTTCTTTAGTACATGGGAGCTAGGGCCGAACCATGAATTCAAATGTACTTCATCTCAGCAATTCTATTGTACTATATTATAAACATACATTTTTCTATTAATAATAATTCATTGCTCAATGGTATACACAGGGACTTGTTCAACATGTTTCATTATAATTGAAAATTGTTTTCCTTCATAAAGTCATTGTTGTTCATATGTATCATAATTAAGAACTTTCTACAAAATCTTGATTCCATATTTTATCATCATCAAGTATGTAATTGTCACACCCTGCGAACGGGGCGCGCATTTGGAATAATAATAATAGTAACAACAGAGTGTGCAACGAGAAATATAATGCACAGTACAAATCTGATTTCATTTAATTCAGAATATAATTTGTACAAGAAATAGTCAAGAGAACATACTCCCCAAAATCCCCAATGAATAGTACAAAAGGTACAAAATGTGGGCCCCATAACCCTGCACCCAGTTCACCCTATTTTTTGTGAAAAATTGGATAATAAAGGAGTGAGCTTAACGCGCTTAGTGGGTAAAATAGTTCGTGAGTATAACAATTAATAAAGCATATACACAAGAGAGCATCATAATCAATCAATATGTATGTATGCATGACAACGTCTCGTAATGGTTTGATGAACGTACATCGCCTGAGTTCACATACAGATGTCCTTCTCTAGGCGTAGCCAGGTTCTCACTGTACGTCCCTCCTCAGGAGCGATGTTCTGGATTCACGTACTGATGTCCCTCTCTAGAGAAATATAATGAATAGCGAGCAATGCTCCTAACTATTCTATGAGTCATAAACCACATACGTCCCTAGGTGGTGATATGTATGATGCCAATGCATGAACTGGTCTAGTGTACTGGTTTGGTCTTTACTTGACATTTAGATTGACTTTGACAACGTCTGGTGATCCTTATCAGGGTTGGTATCACGACGTGCAAGGTTAGGACATTCAGTATTACTTGTATAAGCTGATAGCTTTCAATAAGACCAACTAGATCAGTCCCCAGTTGAGAGGTGAGACACAAGGTCTACTTAAATATCAATCGCCTAGAGCAGCCCGCTGCCTCCCGTTCACTATTTAAAGTTACTGAGGACAAGACCGAGTCTAGTTGAGCCAGATTGACCACAAATCTGACATTATAACAGTGTAATACATGAATTCCAAATATACAGACATAAGTGTGACAGTATAAACATTATATGACATAATACAATGTAAATGAACAGTAGGCATAATAATAATTGAATGTAAACTTTAATAAAAGTTATGAAACACGCAAACCTATGTTTCGTTCCCCACCTTCAGATAAAAACTTCTTCTTTCAAATCTGGCGCTTTCCTCCGGACAGAACTTCGTCGCACAGCGCCGAGAATCTCGAAAAGAGAGTCTCAAAAACTAAAAACTCAGAATGAGTGGAAAGGAGAAGAATATCACAAGAAAAGGTGATTTGGTGTGAGGAATGAAAAATGATGAGGGTTCCTTATATAGAGATTTTTGGCGCCGGAACGTTCGGGCGTTGAGCGTGAACGTTCGGGTGTTGAGTCGGAACGTTCAGGCGTGGTGCCTGAAGGTTCGGGCATGAGCCTGACCGTTCGGGTGTTGCCCTAATTTTTTTTTTTTTTTTTGTGCAACTCTAGGGTATTACAGTAATAAACTCGCATATAAAGCTTTACTTGTAATTACAACTTAGAATTAATTAATTTAATTCATTATCATCAATATTAATATATACATACAAACATTTTGACATGCATCAATGCAAATAAATTTTTAGAACATTATATAAAGTATTTATTATGCATAAAACAAACAGGTATATAATTAACCATAAAAGCTCAAATTAAAAAGAAAATTAAAGTTGAAAGAATTAAATGATCACTACATAAATAGAAGGGATAAGAAAGGAGATAAAGACTAGTGAGGATGTACAAATATATATATACGGTTTTGATTAAAACTGATACTATTTGTATACATCTCCTTAACATTTAAAAAATATAGACTTGATGACTTAGAATTACTGATTTACCCTTTCTTTGTTGTAATAGTAAAATATAAAAATAAAATGTTAAACATACAAGAAAGGGGCGTTCTCGAGATTAGTTATAAAATGGCTTCAGCGTGAAAAATGTCCTAGTGTTTTTATTATATATAGTATAGATATAGATATATATAATTTTACTTATTTTATATGTTTATGTTATTATTTCATAATCAAAGAATAACTTTATTTTTGAAAATTAAATAGTTATTTAGTGTCGGTTGACAGGTTTTTTAACATTTGGAAGGTGTCTTCCTCCATTTTACGGCGAGACTAATCCTTTCGAACTTAAAGGATTCGTTGGACGTTTAAGAAGTTTTTTTCTCCCAATCAGAATAAGGCTCAAATACGTAATAAATTCCTTAACCCACTTTAAATTACTAACAAACCAACCTTTAGTTGGTACAAAAAAAAGACTTCGAGAGTAATAAATTGTACCCTAACAAAGAAATAATTAACTCAACTTACCTTGAGAAGAAGTAGGCAATCCATTCAAGTTATTGCTTTCCATAGATAAAATCTTAAGGGATGTTAATGTAGACAATCTCCGAAAACCTGCAATGATAATGGTTTGTCCTTTTTAATGTATATATTTGAAAAGTTAATTACGTGATTGTTATTTTTTTATCTCTATTTGATTGGTCAAACGGTCTCTTTGGCAGGAGAGATCCTATTTTCTTTAAATATTTGGCACTGACCTTCTAGCATTTAATAATAATAATAATAATAATAATAGTAAATAAACTATTTAATTGAATTTCTTTTTGTACATTTCACGTTATTTATTTATAAAAGTTTAAGGTTTTAATAAAGAATAAATTTAAAATTATGGTATTAACTAATATTCTTATTTTTGATAAAAAAGAATTTGATGTTTTCTACTAATAAAAACTAAGAATGTATATGGTAAAAAAGAGTAAAATAATAAAATTAAATAGAGAAATTATAATTGAAGTAAGCATAAAAAGTAAGGAACATGAAAGAGTTGGCGATTAGTTATATTATTAAATTAACCCTGTGACTAACTTTTAAAATAAAAAATAATTATGAGCTTTTAGATGTTAATTCTGAAACTTTCGGAAAAGTGGAAATGCATTGTCTTCTCCTATGTATTAATTTGCACTGTAAGAAGTATAGATATCAATTTTGGACATGTAAGTGTGGTTGCAATTCAAAAGTTAAAACACCTTGTTTAAGAAATGGTCCATTCGTGAAATTATTATGTCTAAGACATAGTCGTTGGTGAGATTACACTTTACTCCTTCCCAACTAGAACAGTTGCTGCTAATTTTATTATCTTCACGATGATCAACTCATGAAAGAAGACTAGGTTCTGCAGTATCTGGCCAATTCACAGAACTTTTGAATTGCAACAGAGCAGCTCTCACTTCCTCCAAACAACCCAAACAGTACTGCCCATTAAAGCACTGATGAAAAACCAACATCAGTACTACCATTAAAGAAGCCCACCAGTGCATGCTCTGAATCATCATCTATTGCCAATTATATGTATAAAAATAAAAATAAAAATATAACTTTAAATATAACTATATATGGACGCACAACAAATTCATTAAATTATTAAATTATTTATTACATACCTACTAATTAATCCTCGTCACCATACGACTCAACGATTGTCTTTGATGATAAGGCATAGAAGACCTGACTTGAGATTTAATGCTCAGCATATACGGTACAAACACACTGTGAGCATTGGGGAACTTCTTATCTGATCCATCGCGTATTTAGACTGCATATCTTTCTTGATAGACCTAGTTCTTATTTTTATTAATTGTTATGAGGACTGATACATGAGGTCAGAGATGACCAAGACCCCACAAAAACCTCGGAGGGAGCCGGGTCCGGTGGCACTGTAGGTGCTCATGACTTGGGCCAGGTTGGTTTTGCCCAAAAATTGAGCCCGATTGTTCACGAGAAAAATTTTGGGTCTGCAAAAATGCAGACTGTTCATGGGAGCCGCACCACGGGCTCTTTTGCACAGCCTTTTTTTTTTTTAATTTTCTTTAATTTTTTTTGTTTGTTTCTTTTTTCCGTTAAAAAGCTAAAATGAAGGCATTTCAGTGCCTTCGAAAGGTTTTTTCAATATATATTCTGAAACGAAAAAAATAAAAAAACTTCTTCCTTTTTAATTTTTTTATCTATTTCTTTATTATCAAATAAGATCTTGGGTTTGTTTATTTTTTTTGTTTTTTTATTTTTATGTCAAAACGAAGGCACTTCAGTGCCTTTGAGAGGTTATTTTTAATATATATAAGAATACTTCTCCATTCTTTCTTTCTTTTTTTCTAATTCTTTATTTTCATTTTTTATTTTTAAATATTTATGACTAGGTTAAGTTTTTTATGCAACTAAATTAACTAAAATTTAGAAATTAAATTAATTAAGAAAAATCAAATTATCAAATAAACATATTCAACTAAACTAGGCTTTTTCTCAACAAATTATCAAATAAAGTATCAATTTATCAAAAACTATTATATAACAAATAATCACAATCACCTAAAAAAATTACAAATAATACTGAAATTTAACAATAGAAAAAAACATGATTTATTATAATGTCTTAATTAATCTTTCAAGTTTCAATGCAAACACCTAAAAGAATAATAATAATAATAATAATAATTTTCTTTTTCTTCAAGTGTTTGCGTAGAAAGATTGACATTACAATAAATCATTTCCTTTTTTTTAAAATTTTTAAGCTTTTGTAATTTTGTAATTTTACTTTTTAACACAAAATTCTATTTAATAACAAAGAAATAGAATATAACACTTAAGAAGGAAGAAGTTTTTTTTGTTCTTTCAGAATATACATTAATCACAACTTATCACACATCAATCATGATTCAAGAGCATGTAGCCTTTTTAAGTACTACACACATTAATAGCATAAAAAAATTTGTTTGTATAAAAAGAAATACAGGTTGTTTGTTGCCTGAAAATCAACTCTTAAAAGTTCTGTATATAATCTAAATACATCACACCAGAGCCAAAGGGCTATACATGATAGATATCAAACAAAGATTTAAATTTGAAATTAAAAGCACAAACTTGATGATATTTCTATATATATGAACTGGATCATCTACAAAAATAGTCCATATCCAAGTTTATGCAGATATATTACAAATCAAACCTTATATGGTAACAACATATTTACATGAACAAAGTGGACAACTTTTTGAACATGTTGGATTTGAAACACAGACATGCAGCAATGCATGCATCTATGAAACTAAACCACATTTGCCTCCAGTGAGGGTTGATGTAAAGAACAACTATGACTGCTAGAAAGGATATGAACCATGATGTTGCAAAGCTCGCAAAGAAACAACTACTATCAATGCCATGCCTGTCTTCCCATCGATTTGAAACTGTAATTTCAGGATCTGTGGTGGCACTATTGGTGCAAATCTTTGACAATGGAGCTCCACAAAGAAATGGGTTTCCTTCATAGCTACTCACATTGAATGTTCCGAACTGTGCATTCCAATCTGGTACTCTTCCTGACAAGTTGTTGTGAGCAACGGAAAACACTGCAAGAAAATTCAAACTGATGAATTCCTGAGGAATTCCACCACTCAACTTATTGAAAGAAAGATCTAAGCTCTCCACTTGTTTTAGATTTGATAAGGATTCTGGAATCCTCCCACTCAGTTGGTTGTGTGACAAGTTCAATGAATGGATTTCCGTTAGGTTTCCAATTTCATAAGGGATCTCCCCTGTGAAATTGTTGCAAGATAAATCCATTCCAGACATTATCTTAAGAACACTTCCCACGTATAAGTTGGATATGCTCTTAGTTATGAACTGCACTTCTTCTTGCTCTATGGCTTTGAATCCATAAAATAATGTTCGTTGGACTTTATTCATCCCTATACTCCCCTCGGTATAGCGTAGCCAATATTTTGTTAATCCAGCTGTGTGGTTAATTGTTGATGTTTTCTTCCCAAATGTAATGTTACCGAAGCACGGAGGTATCAACCCAAAAAAGTTGTTATCAGAAAGATCCAGTATCCATATCTGATTCAATTGGCATAACTGATGAGGAAGTGGACCACTTAGAAGATTACCTTTTAGAACAAGTAACTTTAAATTCGTAACTTCACTAATCCAATTCGGAAGACTACCAGAAAACTTGTTATCACCAAGATTCAATGTCAGCAATGTTGTACCGTGGATGAGGGTATTTGGTATTGATCCTGTGAATCCATTTCCTTCCAAATGTAGATACTGCAAATATGGTAAGTCAGACAAGATGGTAAGGGCCCTGAAAGATTGTTTCGAGAGAGGTCCAAAACCTCAATTTTGAGTAATTTGTAAAACTCAAGTGTTATGTGGCCTTCGAACGAGTTATATCGCATAACAAGCATTACCAAACTTGTTAAGTTAGTAATCCAAGAAGGAATTGTGCCTGATAAATGGTTCTTACCCACATCTAGTACGCCTAATTGTAAACACTTGGAAATTCCAAATGGTATAGTACCTGTGAAGTGATTGTTATCCAAATTTAATACTTGCAGCCATGGTAACATGTCGAAGTCATTTGGAAATATTTGGACAGATAGGTTATTATTTGAGAGCTTCAAAACTTCCAACTCAGTGCAACCGATGACCATTGTATCTGGAACTTGTCCTGAAAAGTTGTTACTAGAAAGATCCAACAACTTTAATTTTCCCATACGCCCAATTGTGGAAGGGATCTTACCTCCAAAGACGTTTCTTGACAAATGTAGATCGAGCAGATTTGGAAGAATCTCACCAATATTGGCTGGAAGATGCCCATGAATGTTGTTATTGGCTAAATTTAACGAAGTCAAACTTGTATGAGGATGATCTGGTAGACGAAACTGGCCAGTAAACGAGTTATCTACCAGAAATAAAACTTCCAATCTTGTATTATTCTTGATCAACCAAGTGGGGAATTCTCCAGTTATGTTGGCCTGCCTGAGACATAATAGTCTCAAGTCATATTGATAATAAAGAAACTTCAGCGCAATATCAATGGGCTCTTTAAAATTGATTTTTGATAAGGAAAAAAACTTCAACTGAAACTTGGGAAGCAAATAATGAGTTGGGTGCTCAAGTGTCATCTCCAAATTATTAGCTGATGAGTAATGGTCAAGGTTTAGATCCACAAGGTTGGAATGGTTATAAAATGAGGTTAATGGGAATGCAGCATCAAAACTATTGTAAGCAAGTGAGATGAGCTCTAGAGAAGTCAAGTTGCTCAAGGGAGATGAAGCAATATTTCCTCCAAAGAAATTAATTGAGAGAACTAGCATTCTAAGAGAGGTTAAGTTGGCAAGACAAGTTGGGAGGATCCCTTCGAAATTGTTCATTTGTAGAAGTAGCACTTCGAGGTTCTTCAGCTGACATAACTCTGAAATATAATATTTTCCATTAATTATAGATACATCAAAAGTAACATTAATGCAACATAGAATCAATTTGAGCATCAATAGAAAAGAAACCCATGAAGAATTAAGTATATTATTAAGTATGACCAACACAAACAAAGCTTTATCCATTATTCTACTATGTATGTATATGTATATATATATATATTTTCAAAAGTAGCTTCACTGTTTTAATAATTTTAAATATAGAAAAAAGTTGAATTTAACCTCAATACAGTAGTCTTATTGTTATTCTACCCCATTTGTGCCAGGCCCTGTTTGCATTTTCTTTTTTTTATGTATCAAGTTCCCCCAAAATGGTTACATTAGGTAATTGATAACCAACTTAAAACTCTGTAAGGTCATTTACATATGAATATGAATTTACTTAATTACATTATGCATCTCTCTCCTAAAAACTGAAAAAATATATCTGCAAAGGCAAAGGCCCTTGAAAAATAATTGTAAAACTAGTTTTTGATAGAGTGGAGGGGAAAAGTGGACTCGTGCACCCATAGTTAATCCAATTATAGTTAGGAAAAGACTATTAAGTTGAGTTAAATTGTACAAAAAAGATAATAGATATTTGTTTTGAAAATTCATAAAATTTATCATATATTAGTTGCTTTATCTTATATTCTTTAGGAACGTACACATGTGCTTTATCATAAATTTACCATTTATTAATTGTAAATTTAGTTTGTAAGCTTAAATAATTATTAAGGTGAATTTTAAAGCCTTCATTAAGTTGATACTCATGTAGATATAGGAGCATTGTTTCTGAATTGTGCCAAAATCCAAGCCCTCTCCACCTTTACCAAATTGTGCCAATGCTTGTTAGCTTGAGTGCCGAATGGTATCTTCCTTGCTTTTGTGGTTCAAGTCTCTTTAACCACTAAAGAGGTAGGGAGTAGTTATACACTTATTGAGTCTAGTTGCAAATTTGGGATTCAATCCCCCTTATTAATGAGGCTGCTATTATGTTGAGTCCTAGTTCTCTTTGACATATATATGAGTTTTGAGTGTTAGCACCTCTCTAACGTATGGTGTCAATGTAAATTATGCATAATAAAAAAAAAAAAAAAAAAAAAAAAAAAACGTTCTAAGGGTCCCCTTGTTCCTTATGGGTTGATATTTGTATTGGTGGGTTTTTAGTTCCTACATTCACACCAATACAAATATCATCCCATAAGGAGCAAGTGGACTCCATTGACACCCTGATTGGGTGACCACTTTTCTATAAATCCCAACAGTACCCCTTATTTTCTTAATCCTCAACAGTTTTTTAAATTAAATCTTAAATTTTAAAGGGCAATAGAGTAATTAAAACTAAATAAATTTGGTAACTCAAGCTTTTACAGCCACGTTGCATAGTGTTTTTTTTAAGAAACAATGTTAACGTCCGTACTTCATTCCCTAAATGGTGCCACAACCACTAGGCCAACTCCTTATTGGCCATGTTGAATAATAAACTTGTGAACCCACTAACGATTCCTTACCCACTTTCCTTTAGTTGCAGATTTTTCGCACCAACAACCCTCTCTTTGTCTAAAAAAAATTCTTTTTTGTTCGCCATTATCAGAGGATCACCAACCCTTTTCATCATCTCCCTCTTTCACTATTACCAATCTCAGATTCTAACCCTTTAATTGAATCAAATATCACTAATCTCTTTAATTGTTTTGGGATTTTCATATATTTTAAATTAAATCCATGGTCAAATTTTTTTTCGAAATTCAGCTAAATTTCATGAATTTCTTATCTTTTTTAAACCACTAAAGCGTAAAGTGGATGTAAAATAAAAAAATACAAAAATTTATCGAAATAATTCGATCAAATTTCTATTTTCCGATTCAAAAATGCAAAAATTGTCAAAAAATTTAATAAAATTCTATAAAAAAGTAAACAAATATGTTATTTAATCAATAGAAAACAAAAGAATATCAATAATTATGTTTTATTTTCAACTTCATCAGCCAACATAACAATATAAATTTTAAAAAATAATTTAACAAGCTAACAAATTATGTAGTTTATGAGATATGTCTTACAAAAAAAAAGAAGCAAAATAAATAAATAAAATTAAAAACAAGATAAAATTTAAAAATAAATTAAAAGAGTTCCCAAAGCCATACTATTTTAGTTAACTATAATAGAATAAGATTAAAAAAATAATACATTTAAATAATAAACTAATAAATTAAATATGATGAAAGTCAAACTAACAAAGTATATGATCGAGAAATAAGCCACCACAATATTAAATATCAAAATTAAAAAAAGGAATTAAGGCCAAAAACTACCATTTCAAAAAATTCACAATGATCATCAAAGAAATTAACTTGCTTTCACGGAAAAAACAATAATAAGAAGTGAATCACGAACCTTGGGGAAAGTGGCCATTTAAACTATTGCGAGAAAGATCAAGTTGCTGAAGAGAGGTGAGTGCACCCAAAGATGGAAGCAATTCGTGGCTAAGGCTAGTCGAGTCAAGGTACAACAGCTCCAGATTTTTCAATCCAGACCAAAGATCAGAGCCTGTAATATTGAGAATGATGATGAGAATATGAAGGACAATTAGAAACTCACATGCATGCATGATGCGTATGCATGTCTCTTTTCATAATTCAACAACCCCAATTGACATGATCATAGAATTCTACCCCAAGAATTCCATCTCAAATATATAAAAGCTTTCTATTTGGTGAAAAATGAGTCTAGGCTCTATCATATCAGAAATGATGAAGGTACTTTGAGGCAGGACTTAATTTGTTGATGTACTTGCTCGCTCGACTCCCTTGGATCATACCTATATAATGCAAGTTTCCTCTATCCCACAATTCAATACATTAGAAACAAAATTAAGGCATAATAAGCTACATGGATATATACTAATTTCGTTTTGTACTTTTTATGGATGGCTATAGGATAACATTGACTAACCCAAGGGAAGGGATCCATCCAAACGGTTGAAGCTAAGATCCAGTCGTTTAAGAGACGTGAAAGCACTCAAAGTTGGTAAAATGCTGCTGTTGAAGTCATTTCCACGAAGGTTTAGTTTCTCCAAGCTTTTCAACCCAGACAAAATCCCTAAACCTGCAGTGATGGTTATCGAGAAATATTAGAAACTACATAATCCATAATTTTTATATTTATCATAATTTTTAGCAACAAATCCATGGTTGGTTGTTGGCATTAATTATTTGTTTAATAAATTGCTAAAATTGATGTTTAGGTGCTACATATATAATTATAAGAATAACAATATCTACATATATTTCTGTGCTTCAGTAATAATTAAACAACAGTTTTTGAGATTTGTAGTTTTTTTTCATTTTATAATAAATCTTGACATAATTTAAACACAAGAAGTTAAGAAATGAAAAAAAAAAAAACTATATTGGTAAAGTTAGGAAAGTTTTTGTTCTTCAAAAGAAAGAGACTCTAACGAAGAAAAACTTTAATGCTTATCTTACAAGCTTAATTAAGCCAATTTGTTTTTTGCAAATTGGCTTAGTGTGGTATAAAGGGAATATACCTCGGTTTAGTGTTATGCTGTAGGCTCATAATTGCTGCACGACCTCAAAGAATGGGCTTACAAAAATATTATATCTAAAATTAGGTAAGTATCTAAAATTTAATAGCTCAAGAGGAGCCACCCATAAAGCAAGCTAATTTTGGCTGCCTCTAGTGGCCCTCATTTGAAGGTTTCTAAATATTTAGCTGAGTTAAACCCTGTTAGCCTGTCCCCAGAAATCTCTCCGAAATGTCTAGGGAGGTGTAGGTGTTGTTCTTTCTCTTAATTTTGTCTCTTTGTGTTTTTAATAAAGTTATCTTTAAAAATATCTCATTAGCAACATTTATGTCTATATTTGGTCGAATTTCATGCACTTACGGTTTTAGAACATAGACACCCTACATTTAACTAGATAAATGGATCCATATTGTATTAATAGGTTACACAATTTTATTATCTTTTACTCTTTTAATTGACTACCACAATTTGCAATTTTGCTATTCATTAAAAATAAAATAGACATAAATGAAGTAAAATTTTATAATTAAAGTGTGTAAAATTGAAGAAGCATCAATTTAAGAAGAGATTAAGATAGTAATGGAAAAAAGTTAAATTGTTAAATTACATTATTGCCCATTACATTACTAAAATTCTAAAAAAAAAAGGATAGCTTTGATATACAAAGGTATATACAACCTATTAGTGAGGTCTCCATGAACTATCAGACCCCTATTAGGTCTATTATACACGTAATCTTACCTTTTATTGTAAAAGATTATTTTTCACAAATTGAATTCATGACCACATGATCATATGACAATAATTTTTACCGTTGCGTCATCAGTATATTAAGAGTATTTTTGAAACAATAACAAAAAATGATCACATTCTAAGTTTTCCATGATATTATATATAAATATAGATAATTGTAATTAGTTGGCCCCATCTAATAAAACTTAGTTGAGTTGGATATAGATAATTGCAATTGTAATTTAAAGATCTTATTTTTTATAATTTAATAGGCCTTCTAGAAAGTAACAAACTTTACCATAGAAAAGAAAGATTTAAGTCAACTTACCTTGAGAAGAAGTGGGCGATCCATTCAGCTTATTGTTTGCCAAAGATAAAATCTTGAGGGATGTGAATGAAGTCAAATATGGTAGTACGCGTTCGCCCAAGTAATTATAACCTAGAGTTAGTACTTGCAATCTTTTCAATTTAGACAATCTCTGAAAACCTGCAATGACAATGTTAAGCCCAAAGACTAATTTGTATCTATGTATACTCATACATGCAAATACTTGACAAATTCATTGCATGATTATTTTTGTTTAACACTATTTGACTGGACATATGGTCATGTGGGCAGGAGAGAACCTTTTTTTACTTTAAATCTGTAACACCCCGATTTTCAAGACTAATTTTTTTTTTTTGTAAAACAATGAATATTTAAATTTTATATAAAATATTACAGAAAATCGGGATGCTACTCGTATCCGTCTATCTTAACCCATAACCATTTTATAAATAATAAAATTTGTAAAACTATGAGTTTATATTCTTCTAATCAACTCACTGATTAAGATAAACGAATACTTTTAATTTTTCATACAATCCTTATCTTCATCATAGGGTACTTGCCCTTGTCCATCCATTATGGACACAACATTAAAATATAATCATTAAATAGAATTAATGAATTCTATTCTAAGGCATTCTCACGTAAAATGAATCATAAGTTCTTTACTGACCATAATAATATTCATTGAATTCCAATTTTCAATACAATTCGTCTGAATAATAAACCTTTAAAAATTAAATGAAAACCTTCAGTCCCATAATACTAATTACTTAACCCACCCCTACTACTGTGCACTATGTCACGAACTCGCAATTTTATTCTCCTAAGCACCTGCATATAAAAATAGGGGTGAGCTTGAAAGCCCAGTGGGTCATCTAAACAATTCACAATATTTTATTGTGATACATACACAAGAACATTACAAACAAGTTTCACAAATTAATCGTTGCAACATTAGATTGTTTGAGTCGATAATTTCATCACATTCCAAATCACGTACCGTTAGAAAATCAAACTCAGGGTGGCACAGCCCAAAAACTAGAACATTGGCGATATTCCTTAGAATAACTGCCCCATATGTGTGATTCTTATCTTAATCGTGTTCTTTAGTGATGTCACACCATACGTACAGTATACACACGATATTAAGTGCATTCATAAAACGCATTCAACTCCACTACACATTGTATCATGTCACAAAATCAATTATAATTGTATTCACGCATTCACTATACCAATATTCCAAATCATACATTTCTTTATCAGGCATTATAGTTTATAAATAAATTTAACTACCACATGAATTTCATGCATCCAATTATCATTTGATCAGGATAAAAATAATGTTAACACACATATCATCATGGTTAAACAATCACAACATTGCATACACATAATCATGTACAATAGGCATGCATAAGCAATCTAATAATACTATGAACCTAATTAATTTAACATTCCTATCTATATATCAAATAAAACATTATGAAGGCCTAGAATCATCCCTACCTGAATCGCTAATTTCCAAATCACGTAAATTCCTCGTCACGCGTAGTACTCAACCTGTACACGTATATTACGTTTGTTAATATAATTACTCAATTATGAGTGTAGAGATATATACATATACATGTATATATATAGTGGTTGGATGTTTAAACTAAGCATATATATATATATATATATATATATATATATATATATATATATATATATATATATATATATATATATATATATATATATATATTATATGACATTTTGGTTGCTAAAAAAATTAATAACACTTGGTAAAAAGATATGTATTGATACATATAAATATATTATATAATATCTTGATTGCTAAAAAAAATAAATAATTGAGTTGCAATGGTTCAAAAATAATAATAATGTATTGTATGTATGATACATATATATATAAACATAATATATAACATTTTGTTTGCTTAAAAATTAATAATACTTGAATTGCAATGTTAAAAAAACAATAATGTATTGTATGTATGATATATATGTATATACATATAAATATATTATACAATATTTTGGTTGCTTAAAAAAAATAATAAAAAAAATGAAATACACCAACGTTGCAATGTTTAAAAAAAATAATAACACTTGGTAAAAATATATACATATGTATGTATATATATATATGATACATATAAATGTATTATATATCATACATAAAATAAATAAATACACAAAATAAAATAAACTTGAGTTGCTTAAAATAAATAAATAAAAATGTATTATACATATAAATGTATTATACACCTGGTGGTTGCTTAAAGGAAAAGGAAGAAAAAAAAGAAAAAAAAATGAATAAATAAAATAAATACACATAGTTGCATCGTTTGTTTTAAAAAAATTATAACATTTGGTTTAAAGAAAAACAAAATAGGGGAGGAAGAGAGAAAAGAAAAAGAAAGAGAAAATAAAATAAAAAAAATAAAAGTCAAGTGGTTGCGGGCGGAAGGGAAGAAAAACAGGGGAGGAAAAGAGAAGAAGAGAAGGAGAAGAGAAAGAAGAAGAAGAAGAAGAAGAAGGAGAAGAAGAGAGTGAGAGCGAGACGCAGAGACAGAGACCGCGAGATCGGAGAAGAGAGATCGAAGGCGAGAGGTTGGCGAAGAGAAGAAAGAGAGCGGCAAGATCAGCCGGCGTAGAAGAGGGCGGCGGCGACGGCGAGATGAGATCGGTGGCGGAGTTGCAGCGGCGGTGTGCGCTGGAAGAAAGGAAGAGGAAGAGAAGAGAAGAGGGTTTCGAGCGGGCGAGAGTCGCACGTTTGGTTTTAGAGAGCGAGATCCGGAAATTTCGGCGAGATCTCGGCGAGGTTCCGGTGACATGTCGGCGAGATCTCGGCGAGATTCCCGGCGACATGTCGGCGAGATTTCCGGATCTTGTTCGGCGACATGTCCTTTGGCCTTCATCAGGGAAGGAGATGATGACCGGTAATGCTTTCTCTCAATGTTTTATTTGTTCTTTCTTATTTCTCTGTTTGAATAATGTATATAATCTTGGAATCATGTTTTACGTGTTGAGGAAACCTTTTCGATTGAGGTAGATTTATCTGATTTTGAGGAATTTGTGCCTGTGTGTGCATTTTTTTTTATTTCCGCCTTGTCGGTTTGTATTCTTTGAATTTGAGTTCTATCCATGCATAATCTTGAAACTCCAAAGGATCTCTGTTTTAATGTTGTTCTGAGTTTTTGTAGTACATTTTTCAAGTAGAAATTTCTGGGTATTACAATCTTCCCGTCTTAAAAGAAATTTCGTCCCGAAATTAAAGTATAAGCTTACTTACTTGATGATGTTCAACTCTTTCCACTGTTGACCAGTTGTATCCCAAAGCCTAGAGTGTTCTTTGGAATAAGTCGGCGTATTTGGCCTTCATTTCACTTTCAGGTTCCCAAGTGGCTTCTTCAACTCCATGATGCTTCCACAATACTTTAACTAATGGAATGTCTTTGTTCCTCAAGCTATGAACTTTCCAATCTAGGATCTGTAAAGGTCCTTCTTCATAGGTGGCATCAGCTTGTACTTTCACGTCTTTCCAATCGATGGTGTGGGAAGAGTCTGGTTCATATTTTCGCAACATCGACACGTGGAACACATTGTGGATGGCGGATAAACTAGTTGGTAATTCTAGTTTGTAAGCATTCTCACCAATTCGATCACTGATCTTGAACGGGCCGATGAATCGCGGCGATAACTTCCCTTTCTTACCAAACCTCATGATGCCTTTTTGAGGGCTTATTCTCAGAAATACTTTATCACCTTTTTGGAACTCTAGAGGTCGGCGCCTCTTATCTGCGTAGCTCTTCTGCCTGCTCTGTGCAGTAACTAGCCTTTTCTGGATCAACTTCACTTTTTCGTTCATTTCCATTATCATATCAGGTCCTGTAAGTACCTTATCTTCCCAATCGGCCCAACACAGTGGTGACCTACATGGTCGTCCATATAGAGCTTCATATGGAGCCATTTGTATACTTGCCTGGTAGCTATTGTTATAAGCAAACTCTGCTAGGTGTAAGTATTTACTCCAATTTCCCTTGAAATCTAGTACACAAGCTCTCAACATGTCTTCTAAGATCTGAATAACCCTTTCGGATTGACCATCAGTCTGAGGATGATAGGCGGTGCTCATGGTTAATTTGGTTCCCAATTCCCGCTGTAAGCTCTGCCAGAACTGAGATGTGAATAAGGAATCTCTATCTGACACTATCGATTTGGGTATTCCGTGTAGCTTCACAATCTCTTTAACATACAGTTCACCCAGTTTACTAATCGTATCTGTGGATTTAATAGGTAAGAAGTGTGCTACTTTAGTAAGTCGATCCACAATTACCCAAACCTTATCCTCACCCTTTTGATTTCTAGGAAGAGCTCCGACGAAATCCATTGCTATGTTATCCCATTTCCATTCAGGGATTTCTAAAGGTTGTAACAATCCAGACGGTCTTTTATGTTCGGCCTTAACTTGCTGACATGTAAGGCATTTAGACACATATTTGGCTACATCTCTTTTCATACCTTTCCACCAGTAGGTTTTCTTCAAATTTTGGTACATCTTATCTCCACCAGGATGTAAAGTATATTTTGTCTGATGTGCCTCATCAAATAAGATCGTTTTAATTTCTTCAATTCTGGGTACACAAATTCGATCTCTGAACCTTAATAACCCTTCTGAATCGATCTTGAAATTTTTATTTCCATTATTGGCTCGTGCATCTGCCACCCATTTTATCAATTTTCTATCTTGAGCTTGACCTTCCTTAATTTGATGTAGTAGGTCTGGCTTACAGCTCATATTATATAAGAAAATCTGATTTTCACCTTTTTGTACGCCCAAATTATAATCTTCAATCAATTGGTACATCTGGGCTTTTTCTGCATCGTTCTTGTAAGATTTTCAACTTAAAGCATCTGCGACTACGTTGGCTTTCCCTGGGTGATAATGCAACTGAAAATCATAATCATTCAGCAATTCCATCCATCTCCTTTGCCTCAAATTTAACTCTTTTTGTGTATAGATGTACTTCAAACTCTTATGATCAGAGTATAAATCAAATTTCTCTCCATAAAGATAGTGTCTCCATATCTTCAAGGAAAATACAATGGCAGCCAATTCTAAATCATGAGTCGGGTAATTCTGTTCATGAGTCTTCAGTTGCCTAGAAGCATAAGCAACCACTTTACCTTCCTGCATCAGAACAGCGCCAAGACCATTTCTAGAAGCATCAGTGTAAATAACATAACCGACTCTGCTTGCAGGAGTGATCAATATTGGGGCTGTGGTTAATCGTCTCTTCAACTCCTGAAAGGAATTCTCACATTTCTCATCCCAATTAAATTTGGCATCCTTCCTTGTAAGCTTTGTCATAGGCTCAGCTAGTCTCGAAAAATTTAGAATAAATCTTCTATAGTAACCAGCTAGTCCCAAAAAGCTTCTAATTTCTGTCACTGACTTTGGCTTTTCCCAGTTCATTACTGCTTCAACTTTTGTTGGATCTACGGATATCCCTTCTGACGACACTACATGGCCCAAAAATTTGACTGACTTCATCCAAAATTCACATTTTTCAAATTTGGCATACAATTCATTTCGCCTCAATGTTTCCAAAACTACTGTAAGGTGTTCCTGATGTTCCTCACGGGTCTTCGAATAAACCAGAATATCATCAACAAATACCACTACAAATTTGTCTAGATGAGGCCTAAACGTCCTATTCATTAGATCCATAAATGCTGCTGGTGCATTAGTGAGTCTAAATGGCATGACTCTGAATTCAAAGTGTCCATACCTAGTCCTGAATGCTGTCTTCGGTATATCTGACTCTTTGATTCTAAGTTGGTGATAACCGGACCTTAGGTCGATCTTGGAAAAACAAGTTGCTCCCCTCAGTTGATCGAACAAATCATCTATTCTGGGAAGGGGGTACTTGTTCTTGACTGTGACTTGATTTAATTTTCGGTAGTCAATACACAGTCGCATCGACCCATCTTTCTTTTTGGCAAACAATACTGGTGCTCCCCAGGGTGATTGGCTCGGCTGGATAAATTTCTTCGCACTAAGATCATCAAGTTGGGTCCTTAGTTCGATTAGTTCGCCAGGGGCCATTCTGTAGGGTGACATGGCTATGGGGGCTGTTCCAGGGTACAGTTCTATCTTGAACTCTACTTCCCGCTTAGGAGGTAATCCTGGTAATTCTTCGGGAAACACTTCAGGGAAATCTCTAACCACCAAGTACTCTTCTAAATTCCTCAAGGGCTTTAGAGACTCGGGTTCTGTTAGGGTTTTGAATTCCTCTTTTTGATTCACAGAGTCGAGAAGTGCGGACATGATATTCCTCGGGATTTTGTTTCTATCCCCATAGATTTTCAACAGCTCTCCTGAAGGTAATCGCAAGGTAATCTTCTTTCGAAGGCAGTTAATCTGGGCTTGGTATTCAGATAACCAATCCATACCCAAGATTACATCATAATCATTAATGGGTAAGAGTATCAATTCAGCTGAAATCAGCTTATCATTAATTCTAAGGTCACAACTACATTTTTCAGTTGTGGAGACGTTTACTCCTACTGGAGTTGAAATATTCATAACGACAGATAAAGGTACAGTAGAAAGTTGTAGTTTTCTGGCTAAGTTTTCAGAAATAAAAGACCTTGATGCTCCAGAATCAAACAAGACTTTAACTGTAACATGAAATAAAATGAAAGTACCTTCCACCACTTCGTTTGCATTAACTTCTTGTTCAGGATTTCCTTCTGTCATTGCAAAGACTCTGCCTTGATTTTGATTTTGGGTTTGGTTCTGATTATAATTTGGACGATTGGCTTGATTTCGTCCTTGTACATTGTTGTTGTTCTGCCAGTTGCCCGGACGAAAATTTTGTCGAACACCTTGTGCAGTGCAGTTTCGTGCCAAATGACCCGGTCGGTTGCATTTGAAGCAAAGTCTTGTATCTACTACTTGATTTCTATTTTGTTGGGGTGGACGAATATTGTTTTGCTGCATTTGTTGTCCACCATTATGCCTAGACCCTCCTGATCCGTTGTTGGGATTCTGTCCCCTGTTCCACTGGTTCCCATTGTTGAACGCGTTTCTGTTCCACATATTACCATTGCCACCAAAATTGTTCAGATTCTGCCTCTTGTTGTGATTGCTCTGGTAATCAGAATTCTGTCCTTGCGGCCTTTTGTTCCTGTTCCGTATTGTTTCTTGTAGGTTCAGTTCTCTTTCTACTAACAGGGCTCGTTCAACTACCTCTTTGTAAGTCCCCAGATTCATTGGAACAACCATCTTTCTAATCTCCAATTTGAGACCTTCTGCAAACCTACTAGCTTTCATCTGTTCATTGGCGACCAGTTCACGAGCAAATCTGGAAAGTTCGATAAACTTTGCCTCATATTCTGCCACTGTCATGTTCCTCTGTATCAGTCTCACAAATTCAAATTGTAGTTCTTTTCTGTTCGCGTTGGGAAAGAATTTATCATAAAATATTTCTTCAAAAGTCGCCCAGGTCATAGTGTTCACATCTACGGTAGGACTTTCTTTAACCATTCTCCACCAATGTCTAGCCTCACCTATGAATTGGTGAGTCGCAATTGCCACCATTCTTGGACCAGTTACTCCCAAAACTTCCAAGTGTTCCTGAACCTCTTGGAACCACTTGTCGGCTTCCTTTGGATCCGGTTTTCCTTCAAATTTCGAAGGATGCATACGTTGGAAGTCTTTCAATTGATTGGCCCATTCTTTTTCTTCAGGTCTCCTAATGTTTTGAGTTCCTGTTTCATTCTGTACCACAATAGTTGGATTCGGCTGTGGTTGAGGCAGCTGTCTGGTCACCTGTTCCACGACTTGCCTCACAAATTCAGCCATCAGTTCTGGTCCCAAAACAATTCCAGGGGTTGGAACTGTTGGAGGTTGGACGTTTTCTGTTCCAGCAGAGTCAACATTCACTGTTTGATTTTCATGTTCTTGATCCGTCGGATGAGATTCAGATGTCGATTGTGTCGGCACAGCTGGTTCAGTGTCCCTTAGGAGATCACCCATAGACCTTGTGTTCATTCTTCGAGGTGCAGCCATCTATAAAATTTCAACTCATCTTTAGTACTACAGGAGATAATTATTTCCGGTTAGGGTGACTCTAGATTCAGAATTCTAAGTTCTCGAAAATAAAGTGATCCTATTGATTCAGTTTCTAAGTTTTATAAAATTTTGACAATCCATGATTGTCACAAGGTACCGGATTTGGTTTTGATACATGTAAACAAGACAAGCAAACAAACAAACAACATACCACCCAACAATGGTATAAAGAAAATTCCCAAGCTTTCACTTATACCCTCCGTATTCAAGTGTCCCATACCACTCTAGCCCGGTGATATAAGCTTCCACAAAGAAACTTCAATACACCCAAACAATGCGCAAATGTCCTACCAACTAAGGCTTCCCAGGTATCCTCTATGTTCAAGCTGTCCCATACCAGTTGAACGTAGCGATACAAGCTCGTCCAGAGTTGTTAGTCACTCACCAAACATGGCCTGCTAGTCTCCAAGATCAAGACTCCTCAAATACCCTTAAATTCCTCCACGTCCCATACCGCTTTGGAACCAAGAATAAAAGATTCATCCTGATCTTAGATTCTAACCAAACAGTTTTCAAACAAGTTCTCGTCTCTAACCGATATCCTAAAAGTTTTGAGTTTGTTAGACCCACTGTACTTTCATTCTCGATATTACGTTATAAAGTGACCTTTAGAAATACTAAACTTCTCAAAATTTGTTGTAACATTTCCCATGATCTGAAGCCTAAGTCTCTGATACCAAACTGTAACACCCCGATTTTCAAGACTAATTTTTTTTTTTGTAAAACAATGAATATTTAAATTTTATATAAAATATCACAGAAAATCGGGATGCTACTCGTATCCGTCTATCTTAACCCATAACCATTTTATAAATAATAAAATTTGTAAAACTATGAGTTTATATTCTTCTAATCAACTCACTGATTAAGATAAACGAATACTTTTAATTTTTCATACAATCCTTATCTTCATCATAGGGTACTTGCCCTTGTCCATCTATTATGGACACAACATTAAAATATAATCATCAAATAGAATTAATGAATTCTATTCTAAGGCATTCTCACGTAAAATGAATCATAAGTTCTTTACTGACCATAATAATATTCATTGAATTCCAATTTTCAATACAATTCGTCTGAATAACAAACCTTTAAAAATTAAATGAAAACCTTCAGTCCCATAATACTAATTACTTAACCCACCCCTACTACTCTGCACTATGTCACGAACTCGCAATTTTATTCTCCTAAGCACCTGCATATAAAAATAGGGGTGAGCTTGAAAGCCCAGTGGGTCATCTAAACAATTCACAATATTTTATTGTGATACATACACAAGAACATTACAAACAAGTTTCACAAATTAATCGTTGCAACATTAGATTGTTTGAGTCGATAATTTCATCACATTCCAAATCACGTAGTTAGAAAATCAAACTCAGGGTGGCACAGCCCAAAAACTAGAACATTGGCGATATTCCTTAGAATAACTGCCCCATATGTGTGATTCTTATCTTAATCGTGTTCTTTAGTGATGTCACACCATACGTACAGTATACACACGATATTAAGTGCATTCATAAAACGCATTCAACTCCACTACACATTGTATCATGTCACAAAATTAATTATAATTGTATTCACGCATTCACTATACCAATATTCCAAATCATACATTTCTTTATCAGGCATTATAGTTTATAAATAAATTTAACTACCACATGAATTTCATGCATCCAATTATCATTTGATCAGGATAAAAATAATGTTAACACACATATCATCATGGTTAAACAATCACAACATTGCATACACATAATCATGTACAATAGGCATGCATAAGCAATCTAATAATACTATGAACCTAATTAATTTAACATTCCTATCTATATATCAAATAAAACATTATGAAGGCCTAGAATCATCCCTACCTGAATCGCTAATTTCCAAATCACGTAAATTCCTCGTCACGCGTAGTACTCAACCTGTACACGTATATTACGTTTGTTAATATAATTACTCAATTATGAGTGTAGAGATATATACATATACATGTATATATATAGTGGTTGGATGTTTAAACTAAGCATATATATATATATATATATATATATATATATATATATTATATGACATTTTGGTTGCTAAAAAAATTAATAACACTTGGTAAAAAGATATGTATTGATACATATAAATATATTATATAATATCTTGATTGCTAAAAAAAAAAAATAATTGAGTTGCAATGGTTAAAAAATAATAATAATGTATTGTATGTATGATACATATATATAAACATAATATATAACATTTTGTTTGCTTAAAAATTAATAATACTTGAATTGCAATGTTAAAAAAATAATAATGTATTGTATGTATGATATATATGTATATACATATAAATATATTATACAATATTTTGGTTGCTTAAAAAAAATAATAAAAAAAATGAAATACACCAACGTTGCAATGTTTAAAAATAATAATAACACTTGGTAAAAATATATACATATGTATGTATATATATATATGATACATATAAATGTATTATATATCATACATAAAATAAATAAATACACAAAATAAAATAAACTTGAGTTGCTTAAAATAAATAAATAAAAATGTATTATACATATAGATGTATTATACACCTGGTGGTTGCTTAAAGGAAAAGGAAGAAAAAAAAGAAAAAAAAATGAATAAATAAAATAAATACACATAGTTGCATCGTTTGTTTTAAAAAAATTATAACATTTGGTTTAAAGAAAAACAAAATAGGGGAGGAAGAGAGAAAAGAAAAAGAAAGAGAAAATAAAATAAAAAAATAAAAGTCAAGTGGTTGCGGGCGGAAGGGAAGAAAAACAGGGGAGGAAAAGAGAAGAAGAGAAGGAGAAGAGAAAGAAGAAGAAGAAGAAGAAGAAGAAGGAGAAGAAGAGAGTGAGAGCGAGACGCAGAGACAGAGACCGCGAGATCGGAGAAGAGAGATCGAAGGCGAGAGGTCGGCGAAGAGAAGAAAGAGAGCGGCAAGATCAGCCGGCGTAGAAGAGGGCGGCGGCGACGGCGAGATGAGATCGGTGGCGGAGTTGTAGCGGCAAGGAAGGGAGAGAAGAAGGAGAGCGGCGGCGGCGGTGTGCGCTGGAAGAAAGGAAGAGGAAGAGAAGAGAAGAGGGTTTCGAGCGGGCGAGAGTCGCACGTTTGGTTTTAGAGAGCGAGATCCGGAAATTTCGGCGAGATCTCGGCGAGGTTCCGGTGACATGTCGGCGAGATCTCGGCGAGATTCCCGGCGACATGTCGGCGAGATTTTCGGATCTTGTTCGGCGACATGTCCTTTGGCCTTCATCAGGGAAGGAGATGATGACCGGTAATGCTTTCTCTCAATGTTTTATTTGTTCTTTCTTATTTCTCTGTTTGAATAATGTATATAATCTTGGAATCATGTTTTACGTGTTGAGGAAACCTTTTCGATTGAGGTAGATTTATCTGATTTTGAGGAATTTGTGCCTGTGTGTGCATTTTTTTTATTTCCGCCTTGTCGGTTTGTATTCTTTGAATTTGAGTTCTATCCATGCATAATCTTGAAACTCCAAAGGATCTCTGTTTTAATGTTGTTCTGAGTTTTTGTAGTACATTTTTCAAGTAGAAATTTCTGGGTATTACAATCTTCCCGTCTTAAAAGAAATTTCGTCCCGAAATTAAAGTATAAGCTTACTTACTTGATGATGTTCAACTCTTTCCACTGTTGACCAGTTGTATCCCAAAGCCTAGAGTGTTCTTTGGAATAAGTCGGCGTATTTGGCCTTCATTTCACTTTCAGGTTCCCAAGTGGCTTCTTCAACTCCATGATGCTTCCACAATACTTTAACTAATGGAATGTCTTTGTTCCTCAAGCTATGAACTTTCCAATCTAGGATCTGTAAAGGTCCTTCTTCATAGGTGGCATCAGCTTGTACTTTCACGTCTTTCCAATCGATGGTGTGGGAAGAGTCTGGTTCATATTTTCGCAACATCGACACGTGGAACACATTGTGGATGGCGGATAAACTAGTTGGTAATTCTTGTTTGTAAGCATTCTCACCAATTCGATCACTGATCTTGAACGGGCCGATGAATCGCGGCGATAACTTCCCTTTCTTACCAAACCTCATGATGCCTTTTTGAGGGCTTATTCTCAGAAATACTTTATCACCTTTTTGGAACTCTAGAGGTCGGCGCCTCTTATCTGCGTAGCTCTTCTGCCTGCTCTGTGCAGTAACTAGCCTTTTCTGGATCAACTTCACTTTTTCGTTCATTTCCATTATCATATCAGGTCCTGTAAGTACCTTATCTTCCCAATCGGCCCAACACAGTGGTGACCTACATGGTCGTCCATATAGAGCTTCATATGGAGCCATTTGTATACTTGCCTGGTAGCTATTGTTATAAGCAAACTCTGCTAGGTGTAAGTATTTACTCCAATTTCCCTTGAAATCTAGTACACAAGCTCTCAACATGTCTTCTAAGATCTGAATAACCCTTTCGGATTGACCATCAGTCTGAGGATGATAGGCGGTGCTCATGGTTAATTTGGTTCCCAATTCCCGCTGTAAGCTCTGCCATAACTGAGATGTGAATAAGGAATCTCTATCTGACACTATCGATTTGGGTATTCCGTGTAGCTTCACAATCTCTTTAACATACAGTTCACCCAGTTTACTAATCGTATCTGTGGATTTAATAGGTAAGAAGTGTGCTACTTTAGTAAGTCGATCCACAATTACCCAAACCTTATCCTCACCCTTTTGATTTCTAGGAAGAGCTCCGACGAAATCCATTGCTATGTTATCCCATTTCCATTCAGGGATTTCTAAAGGTTGTAACAATCCAGACGGTCTTTTATGTTCGGCCTTAACTTGCTGACATGTAAGGCATTTAGACACATATTTGGCTACATCTCTTTTCATACCTTTCCACCAGTAGGTTTTCTTCAAATTTTGGTACATCTTATCTCCACCAGGATGTAAAGTATATTTTGTCTGATGTGCCTCATCAAATAAGATCGTTTTAATTTCTTCAATTCTGGGTACACAAATTCGATCTCTGAACCTTAATAACCCTTCTGAATCGATCTTGAAATTTTTATTTCCATTATTGGCTCGTGCATCTGCCACCCATTTTATCAATTTTCTATCTTGAGCTTGACCTTCCTTAATTTGATGTAGTAGGTCTGGCTTACAGCTCATATTATATAAGAAAATCTGATTTTCACCTTTTTTGTACGCCCAAATTATAATCTTCAATCAATTGGTACATCTGGGCTTTTTCTGCATCGTTCTTGTAAGATTTTCGACTTAAAGCATCTGCGACTACGTTGGCTTTCCCTGGGTGATAATGCAACTGAAAATCATAATCATTCAGCAATTCCATCCATCTCCTTTGCCTCAAATTTAACTCTTTTTGTGTATAGATGTACTTCAAACTCTTATGATCAGAGTATAAATCAAATTTCTCTCCATAAAGATAGTGTCTCCATATCTTCAAGGAAAATACAATGGCAGCCAATTCTAAATCATGAGTCGGGTAATTCTGTTCATGAGTCTTCAGTTGCCTAGAAGCATAAGCAACCACTTTACCTTCCTGCATCAGAACAGCGCCAAGACCATTTCTAGAAGCATCAGTGTAAATAACATAACCGACTCTGCTTGCAGGAGTGATCAATATTGGGGCTGTGGTTAATCGTCTCTTCAACTCCTGAAAGGAATTCTCACATTTCTCATCCCAATTAAATTTGGCATCCTTCCTTGTAAGCTTTGTCATAGGCTCAGCTAGTCTCGAAAAATTTAGAATAAATCTTCTATAGTAACCAGCTAGTCCCAAAAAGCTTCTAATTTCTGTCACTGACTTTGGCTTTTCCCAGTTCATTACTGCTTCAACTTTTGTTGGATCTACGGATATCCCTTCTGACGACACTACATGGCCCAAAAATTTGACTGACTTCATCCAAAATTCACATTTTTCAAATTTGGCATACAATTCATTTCGCCTCAATGTTTCCAAAACTACTGTAAGGTGTTCCTGATGTTCCTCACGGGTCTTCGAATAAACCAGAATATCATCAACAAATACCACTACAAATTTGTCTAGATGAGGCCTAAACGTCCTATTCATTAGATCCATAAATGCTGCTGGTGCATTAGTGAGTCCAAATGGCATGACTCTGAATTCAAAGTGTCCATACCTAGTCCTGAATGCTGTCTTCGGTATATCTGACTCTTTGATTCTAAGTTGGTGATAACCGGACCTTAGGTCGATCTTGGAAAAACAAGTTGCTCCCCTCAGTTGATCGAACAAATCATCTATTCTGGGAAGGGGGTACTTGTTCTTGACTGTGACTTGATTTAATTTTCGGTAGTCAATACACAGTCGCATCGACCCATCTTTCTTTTTGGCAAACAATACTGGTGCTCCCCAGGGTGATTGGCTCGGCTGGATAAATTTCTTCGCACTAAGATCATCAAGTTGGGTCCTTAGTTCGATTAGTTCGCCAGGGGCCATTCTGTAGGGTGACATGGCTATGGGGGCTGTTCCAGGGTACAGTTCTATCTTGAACTCTACTTCCCGCTTAGGAGGTAATCCTGGTAATTCTTCGGGAAACACTTCAGGGAAATCTCTAACCACCAAGTACTCTTCTAAATTCCTCAAGGGCTTTAGAGACTCGGGTTCTGTTAGGGTTTTGAATTCCTCTTTTTGATTCACAGAGTCGAGAAGTGCGGACATGATATTCCTCGGGATTTTGTTTCTATCCCCATAGATTTTCAACAGCTCTCCTGAAGGTAATCGCAAGGTAATCTTCTTTCGAAGGCAGTTAATCTGGGCTTGGTATTCAGATAACCAATCCATACCCAAGATTACATCATAATCATTAATGGGTAAGAGTATCAATTCAGCTGAAATCAGCTTATCATTAATTCTAAGGTCACAACTACATTTTTCAGTTGTGGAGACGTTTACTCCTACTGGAGTTGAAATATTCATAACGACAGATAAAGGTACAGTAGAAAGTTGTAGTTTTCTGGCTAAGTTTTCAGAAATAAAAGACCTTGATGCTCCAGAATCAAACAAGACTTTAACTGTAACATGAAATAAAATGAAAGTACCTTCCACCACTTCGTTTGCATTAACTTCTTGTTCAGGATTTCCTTCTGTCATTGCAAAGACTCTGCCTTGATTTTGATTTTGGGTTTGGTTCTGATTATAATTTGGACGATTGGCTTGATTTCGTCCTTGTACATTGTTGTTGTTCTGCCAGTTGCCCGGACGAAAATTTTGTCGAACACCTTGTGCAGTGCAGTTTCGTGCCAAATGACCCGGTCGGTTGCATTTGAAGCAAAGTCTTGTATCTACTACTTGATTTCTATTTTGTTGGGGTGGACGAATATTGTTTTGCTGCATTTGTTGTCCACCATTATGCCTAGACCCTCCTGATCCGTTGTTGGGATTCTGTCCCCTGTTCCACTGGTTCCCATTGTTGAACGCGTTTCTGTTCCACATATTACCACTGCCACCAAAATTGTTCAGATTCTGCCTCTTGTTGTGATTGCTCTGGTAATCAGAATTCTGTCCTTGCGGCCTTTTGTTCCTGTTCCGTATTGTTTCTTGTAGGTTCAGTTCTCTTTCTACTAACAGGGCTCGTTCAACTACCTCTTTGTAAGTCCCCAGATTCATTGGAACAACCATCTTTCTAATCTCCAATTTGAGACCTTCTGCAAACCTACTAGCTTTCATCTGTTCATTGGCGACCAGTTCACGAGCAAATCTGGAAAGTTCGATAAACTTTGCCTCATATTCTGCCACTGTCATGTTCCTCTGTATCAGTCTCACAAATTCAAATTGTAGTTCTTTTCTGTTCGCGTTGGGAAAGAATTTATCATAAAATATTTCTTCAAAAGTCGCCCAGGTCATAGTGTTCACATCTACTGTAGGACTTTCTTTAACCATTCTCCACCAATGTCTAGCCTCACCTATGAATTGGTGAGTCGCAATTGCCACCATTCTTGGACCAGTTACTCCCAAAACTTCCAAGTGTTCCTGAACCTCTTGGAACCACTTGTCGGCTTCCTTTGGATCCGGTTTTCCTTCAAATTTCGAAGGATGCATACGTTGGAAGTCTTTCAATTGATTGGCCCATTCTTTTTCTTCAGGTCTCCTAATGTTTTGAGTTCCTGTTTCATTCTGTACCACAATAGTTGGATTCGGCTGTGGTTGAGGCAGCTGTCTGGTCACCTGTTCCACGACTTGCCTCACAAATTCAGCCATCAGTTCTGGTCCCAAAACAATTCCAGGGGTTGGAACTGTTGGAGGTTGGACGTTTTCTGTTCCAGCAGAGTCAACATTCACTGTTTGATTTTCATGTTCTTGATCCGTCGGATGAGATTCAGATGTCGATTGTGTCGGCACAGCTGGTTCAGTGTCCCTTAGGAGATCACCCATAGACCTTGTGTTCATTCTTCGAGGTGCAGCCATCTATAAAATTTCAACTCATCTTTAGTACTACAGGAGATAATTATTTCCGGTTAGGGTGACTCTAGATTCAGAATTCTAAGTTCTCGAAAATAAAGTGATCCTATTGATTCAGTTTCTAAGTTTTATAAAATTTTGACAATCCATGATTGTCACAGGGTACCGGATTTGGTTTTGATACATGTAAACAAGACAAGCAAACAAACAAACAACATACCACCCAACAATGGTATAAAGAAAATTCCCAAGCTTTCACTTATACCCTCCGTATTCAAGTGTCCCATACCACTCTAGCCCGGTGATATAAGCTTCCACAAAGAAACTTCAATACACCCAAACAATGCGCAAATGTCCTACCAACTAAGGCTTCCCAGGTATCCTCTATGTTCAAGCTGTCCCATACCAGTTGAACGTAGCGATACAAGCTCGTCCAGAGTTGTTAGTCACTCACCAAACATGGCCTGCTAGTCTCCAAGATCAAGACTCCTCAAATACCCTTAAATTCCTCCACGTCCCATACCGCTTTGGAACCAAGAATAAAAGATTCATCCTGATCTTAGATTCTAACCAAACAGTTTTCAAACAAGTTCTCGTCTCTAACCGATATCCTAAAAGTTTTGAGTTTGTTAGACCCACTGTACTTTCATTCTCGATATTACGTTATAAAGTGACCTTTAGAAATACTAAACTTCTCAAAATTTGTTGTAACATTTCCCATGATCTGAAGCCTAAGTCTCTGATACCAAACTGTAACACCCCGATTTTCAAGACTAATTTTTTTTTTTGTAAAACAATGAATATTTAAATTTTATATAAAATATCACAGAAAATCGGGATGCTACTCGTATCCGTCTATCTTAACCCATAACCATTTTATAAATAATAAAATTTGTAAAACTATGAGTTTATATTCTTCTAATCAACTCACTGATTAAGATAAACGAATACTTTTAATTTTTCATACAATCCTTATCTTCATCATAGGGTACTTGCCCTTGTCCATCTATTATGGACACAACATTAAAATATAATCATCAAATAGAATTAATGAATTCTATTCTAAGGCATGCTCACGTAAAATGAATCATAAGTTCTTTACTGACCATAATAATATTCATTGAATTCCAATTTTCAATACAATTCTTCTGAATAATAAACCTTTAAAAATTAAATGAAAACCTTCAGTCCCATAATACTAATTACTTAACCCACCCCTACTACTCTGCACTATGTCACGAACTCGCAATTTTATTCTCCTAAGCACCTGCATATAAAAATAGGAGTGAGCTTGAAAGCCCAGTGGGTCATCTAAACAATTCACAATATTTTATTGTGATACATACACAAGAACATTACAAACAAGTTTCACAAATTAATCGTTGCAACATTAGATTGTTTGAGTCGATAATTTCATCACATTCCAAATCACGTACCGTTAGAAAATCAAACTCAGGGTGGCACAGCCCAAAAACTAGAACATTGGCGATATTCCTTAGAATAACTGCCCCATATGTGTGATTCTTATCTTAATCGTGTTCTTTAGTGATGTCACACCATACGTACAGTATACACACGATATTAAGTGCATTCATAAAACGCATTCAACTCCACTACACATTGTATCATGTCACAAAATCAATTATAATTGTATTCACGCATTCACTATACCAATATTCCAAATCATACATTTCTTTATCAGGCATTATAGTTTATAAATAAATTTAACTACCACATGAATTTCATGCATCCAATTATCATTTGATCAGGATAAAAATAATGTTAACACACATATCATCATGGTTAAACAATCACAACATTGCATACACATAATCATGTACAATAGGCATGCATAAGCAATCTAATAATACTATGAACCTAATTAATTTAACATTCCTATCTATATATCAAATAAAACATTATGAAGGCCTAGAATCATCCCTACCTGAATCGCTAATTTCCAAATCACGTAAATTCCTCGTCACGCGTAGTACTCAACCTGTACACGTATATTACGTTTGTTAATATAATTACTCAATTATGAGTGTAGAGATATATACATATACATGTATATATATATAGTGGTTGGATGTTTAAACTAAGCATATATATATATATATATTATATGACATTTTGGTTGCTAAAAAAATTAATAACACTTGGTAAAAAGATATGTATTGATACATATAAATATATTATATAATATCTTGATTGCTAAAAAAAATAAATAATTGAGTTGCAATGGTTAAAAAATAATAATAATGTATTGTATGTATGATACATATATATAAACATAATATATAACATTTTGTTTGCTTAAAAATTAATAATACTTGAATTGCAATGTTAAAAAAATAATAATGTATTGTATGTATGATATATATGTATATACATATAAATATATTATACAATATTTTGGTTGCTTAAAAAAAATAATAAAAAAAATGAAATACACCAACGTTGCAATGTTTAAAAAAAATAATAACACTTGGTAAAAATATATACATATGTATGTATATATATATATGATACATATAAATGTATTATATATCATACATAAAATAAATAAATACACAAAATAAAATAAACTTGAGTTGCTTAAAATAAATAATTAAAAATGTATTATACATATAAATGTATTATACACCTGGTGGTTGCTTAAAGGAAAAGGAAGAAAAAAAAGAAAAAAAAAATGAATAAATAAAATAAATACACATAGTTGCATTGTTTGTTTTAAAAAAATTAAAACATTTGGTTTAAAGAAAAACAAAATAGGGGAGGAAGAGAGAAAAGAAAAAGAAAGAGAAAATAAAATAAAAAAAATAAAAGTCAAGTGGTTGCGGGCGGAAGGGAAGAAAAACAGGGGAGGAAAAGAGAAGAAGAGAAGGAAAAGAGAAAGAAGAAGAAGAAGAAGAAGAAGAAGGAGAAGAAGAGAGTGAGAGCGAGACGCAGAGACAGAGACCGCGAGATCGGAGAAGAGAGATCGAAGGCGAGAGGTCGGCGAAGAGAAGAAAGAGAGCGGCAAGATCAGCCGGCGTAGAAGAGGGCGGCGGCGACGGCGAGATGAGATCGGTGGCGGAGTTGCAGCGGCAAGGAAGGGAGAGAAGAAGGAGAGCGGCGGCGGCGGTGTGCGCTGGAAGAAAGGAAGAGGAAGAGAAGAGAAGAGGGTTTCGAGCGGGCGAGAGTCGCACGTTTGGTATTAGAGAGCGAGATCCGGAAATTTCGGCGAGATCTCGGCGAGGTTCCGGTGACATGTCGGCGAGATCTCGGCGAGATTCCCGGCGACATGTCGGCGAGATTTCCGGATCTTGTTCGGCGACATGTCCTTTGGCCTTCATCAGGGAAGGAGATGATGACCGGTAATGCTTTCTCTCAATGTTTTATTTGTTCTTTCTTATTTCTCTGTTTGAATAATGTATATAATCTTGGAATCATGTTTTACGTGTTGAGGAAACCTTTTCGATTGAGGTAGATTTATCTGATTTTGAGGAATTTGTGCCTGTGTGTGCATTTTTTTTATTTCCGCCTTGTCGGTTTGTATTCTTTGAATTTGAGTTCTATCCATGCATAATCTTGAAACTCCAAAGGATCTCTGTTTTAATGTTGTTCTGAGTTTTTGTAGTACATTTTTCAAGTAGAAATTTCTGGGTATTACAAAATCTTTGGTGCCACATAAACAATCACCTATAAAGAAGTCAATGCCATTCTAAGTAGAAAAAAGTATAACTATAAGTTCATCTAGATTACCATCTAGTCTTATAAAAAAAATAAGTTCATCTAGAAGATGGAAGAGGACATCTCTCTCCCCTCCTCCTTCTCAACGCAAGAGCTCCTGAGAGAAATCTCTTCTCTCTTCTCCTTTGTTTAATGGAGGATGGAGAAAGTGTCACACCTCATACCGGCGGTGTGATGGGCACCTCATACAGAACGTACTCCAACCATTTTATATCAGATAATATTATCACATCTCATAAGGTCTTTTTGTCACACTTGGGTTTGCGCAAGCGCCCCATACCCAGTGTGATGAGCACCCCACCATGGGGTCTGCTCCAGCTATAGCACCACATAATATTGTCCCATCTGAGTTGCGCAAGCGTCCCATACCCTAGATCCTTTGTCCACTCTATTCATTCATGAATAGTGCAGGGTCTCCCCCAGATTCGAACTCACAACCTTATAAGGTTTTATTTCTCAATCTGAGTAGTCACTGAGCTAGGTTATCTCCTTCCACTAGTTGGATGCTTCCCACATTTTATGCGTTGGAGAGATGAATCTAATACGAAGTTTTATTTGGAAAGATGGTTCATCGCTCGCCAAATAAGAAATTATGAGGGCCACTACAAAAACTGTTGTAGCTAATTAAATTTTATTTTGTAATAAAGGGAAAAAAATTAAGTTTAAAGTGAGTAAAATAGAGAAATTATGTGTAGCACAAAAATAAGAAACATGGAGGGAGAGGGAGAAGGAAAATTATTGATATTACAATTTTTAATGAAAAAGTGTATTTTTTTCTTTTTTAAAAGAAAGCCTCAAAGCTGTTCAAAAGACAATTTTGACTTTTAATGTGGCTAAAGAAGAAAAATAAATAAAAATAGGTCATTCTCCCGCCTACATTTAAAATACTAGAAGATTTTAGAAGAAAATTGATCATATCCTAAAAACTAAAAAATTGATGCTTACTAGTTTGTAGCAAGAACATATATATTACAATATATTTAAATTAACACAATTTTAAAATTCTCAATCTTCAATCCGACCCCAATGCCTGAAAAACTGATTTGATTCAGTTTTGTGGTTTTCACAAACCATTGACACTCTTCCTACCAGTTAGCAGTCATCCCTTTTTCATAAGTGAAAAAGAAAAAAATTAAGTTGTTTTAACCAACAAAAATTATGGGGCAACTATAATTGAAACACCTTGTTTAAGAGACCGGCCAACGGTGAAATTATTGCTTCCAAGGTAGATTTCGTTGAGAGATGGTAGTGCACTCAAAGATGTCAAGATGCTGTTGTTAAATTGATTCACTCGGAGATCTAGGATCCTCAACTTCTTCAAGCCGGCCAATCTCTCAAAACCTGTAAATACATATTTAATGTCAGTAATAGATATGAATATCATTTAATAATTGCGATTGATGCAACATTATTTGATAATCATCCAACCAAGATGTTGATCCAGACTCAAGAGAATTAATTCATTTGATATGTGTATGCAAATATACGTACCTTCATTCTCCAACCAGCCATTAATAAAATTGTAAGATAAGTCAAGGAGTTGGAGTTGCTCAAAGGGAAGATACAGTGTGGCATTTATGAACCAAGTGAATCTCATTATACGATCTGAGGCCGATCCTTCCCTCGGGGAGTTCAACTGATAAGGAGGTTCCAATTGGCCGTCTGTAAATTCCATCATATCAGATAAGGATCCCCCCCTTGTGAAGTTGAGGAAGAGATGGGTGACTCTGCCAGTGGTGAGATTACACTGAACTCTCTCCCAATTGCAACAGTTAGTACTACTACTGTTTTTATTATCTTCGTGATCATCAACCCATGAAGCAAGACCAGGCTCTGCAGTATCTGCCCAATTCACAGAACTTTTGAATTGCAACAGAGCAGCTCTCTCTTCCTCCAAACACCCCAAACAGAATTGCCCATTAAAGCAGTACTGATGAAGAAGCGACATCAGTAGCACCATTAAAGAAGCCCACCACTGCAAGCTCTGAATCATCATCATCAATTGCCAATTATATGACACAATTGATCCCTTAACTAGCTAGCTAGCTATTTCGATAATCTACTGCTGATCAATTATGTACAATGTATATATGCTCATCATCAATAACCATGTGGCTCAGAGCAGCCTAGTGTGGAGGGTGTGGATGATAAGGTCTTGATTGGTGCATCTTGTCGTGTCTACTGCGGATCAATTACGTACATGCATTTATGCTCATCATCTTGTCGTGTCTATACATAAGGTATTAAGATCTATGGTGTAAAAGACTGGACTCCGTGCCGCAGGCTTTGGGAAACTTCGTTGCATGTACATAAAGAAATCTCTTAAAATAGTGTCTTTATGAAATGGCCAAATTAAAATACTGAATAACAAGATTATTACGTAATGAAAGTTAATTTAAGAGTCATTTTAAGAGTTACTGCAATATAAATAAGATCTAAATGTGGTTAGCTGTTTGAGGGCCGTTTGATTGGTGAAAAAATTATTATTATCTCATGAAAATAAAAAACTCGTGCATTAAATTGTTAATATTTTTTATAAAAAAACAAAATTCAACGGTCCCTTATTTTCTCATGAATTTTTTTTTAATATTGTTGATTATGTACATATTTATGTTTGATGAAACTTCTCATTATCCAATTTTTCTTACATCATAAGAGTGTAAAAAACTATTTTTCATATATAATCAAACAACCATGAAAAAATTATTTAATTTTTTTTTAAAAAAAATTATTTCTCAAGAAATAGTTATGCAGGTCCTACTAGAGAGGAGAGGCTTGACTGAAATGCGATTGAGGCAAAATGGATGGAGTTCATTTTGGTCATGGAACTAGGAAATGGAACCTTAGAATGAATTTAGGACAACACGAAGTTAAGTCAACGAACATCCAAATTTTCCTTCTTTCATTCATAGGTGAAGACAAGATATTTATATCTACGCATAAAATTTTCTAATCAGGTGCTGTAAGATATCTAGACTTTAGGCCTCTTGTCATCATCAATAAATTGAACGAAAAAGATAACAAAATTGGATGTTTATTTGGCTCGGCTATTTATCTTTTAATTGGTAAATTCTAATACACCTCTCAGTATTGAGAACAATTATTCATATACACATTTTCAGCTCTTAATTATGAAAGATTTTACCCAAAGTTTGGTAAATGGTGTGGTTTGGTTGAGCTGGAGTTCAATCTGTATGAATGTTACTGATTTTAATAACTAACTACATATGATGTATTGATCAGTTGAAAATCTATTCAAATTTCAAATTTTAAAACTTTTATGAGATTATATATGTGAACCCAACTTTTATTCTTTTGAAACTGAGAAACTGAGTATAAGTAGAGTTGAAGTTCAAGTCCCGAGTTCGAATCTGAGTATGTCCTCATTTATCCACCTTTATTGGGAAGGCCAACTCAAATGTCTCTGTCATGCCCGAGTCCGAGATAACGTGCTATAAAATAAAATGAGAGCTATTACAAATAAACAAATAAAAGGAGATATGCTTGAGAGGAGAAATAGGGAGAGATTTTATTTTCATAATATTATAGACTTGTACAAGCCTTGTGTATATTTAGTGCAATCTAAACACCTTTTTATACAGGCTCATGATCATAATAGAAGATTAAATTACATTAATAATTTCAATAAATCCTATAGTTCCAAAAATTAATTCTATTAATTTTACTTTTTTTTATTGAAGGAAAACTTGAGCACTAACGCCTACAGAAAGGAACACTCGTGGTATCAGCAAGAAGAAAGTTTTGAAGTCCAGCACGAGGATGAACAAAAGTGGTCAGAGTGCTCTCAGACGTGGCACCCATGTTGGCAAGGAAGTCAACACTTTGGTTTCCTTCTCGGAGAACATGCTCTAAATGAGCACCAATCACGAAGGAGCTGGAGTGAACTCAGAGAATCAGACTCCAATATCAGCTGGCGAATATAGAGATCCCAAGCAAGCTGCAAACCTTCACGAATGCTCCAGAGCTCAGCAACGAGATTAGTAGCACGACCAATGTTACCTATATAACCTTGAATCTAAGCACCAGAGCTATCACGAATCAGGCCCCCAATGCTGGCATTGTCGGGATTACCTTTGGAAGCTCCATTGGTATTCAGCTTGAACCAGGCAGAGGGGGGAGCTAGCCAAGAAACCCATCTAGGAGGTTTCGGAATGGTGGGAAGAGAATCGGCTTGATAAGCAGAATCTAAATCATGACATAGAATATTGATCTTAGCTAGGGATTCACCCATAGGAGAATTGCAACCTTCAATGAAATGTTTGTTCCTCGTCTTCCAGATAGTCCATATGGTAGCAATGAATCTGTTACTGCTCAATGACTATGTATGATGATCATGGAGATGAGAACAGTTGCTTCGAATCCATACTTTAATAGAATTTGAGAAGAAGTTCTGAGGAAGAACAACAGGGGAAAGGGAACACCAAATGCGCTTGGCTTGGAGGCAATCACGGAGAACATGGAGGGTAGTCTCGGTATGAACATTGCATCTCTTACAGATAGAGTCAGAAGCAAGCCGGCCTTTGAATCTGAGTTCCTCCGTCAAGAGTTTACCATGAAGCACCAACCAGAGAAACGTCTTGAATTTCTGAGGGCAAAGTAGCTTCCACAACCAGGACCAGAACGACTGAGAAGAGATAGAGGAATTGTGGGAGAACACACGGTATGCCGGATTTGGCAGTGAAGCACCCATTTGACGTAGCTGTCCAAATGAGCTTGTCTTCATCTTTGATCCAAGGGATAGGAGTCCCGAGAAGAAGGTTTCGGATCACATTTGGAATGTTGGTTTGAAGATTTTCAAAATGCCACCTGTTATCCGCACCTATAACTTCACTGACTTTGGTGTTGTTATCTGCCTGATCTGGAGGGTATGTGAGATAAGAGCTGGGGGAGAGCAACCAATCCAAATATCATGTCACAAGTAGATTTATGTCACGACGCCCCTAACGTAGGCTGATGTCATGACCGACACAGTATATTATACTCTGTACATACCTAGTATATAATATATAATACACTGTCAGCCTCAACAAAATTTCACAAATCTCCAAAAATTTGACAGCATATCCCAATAAAATGGACCTCTTACAACCTGATTTACTACAGATCAAATCTAATATATATATATATATATATAGATAATCATCTCATTCATTCCACAAATCAAATTCTCACATGATAGATATGTATGATCATCTCATTGCATCATCACAAGCATTTTATAACTAAAGTATTTAACTATATTCCACATTACCACACAACTCATCTAGGTGATATTATATATATAGTATGTGATAATTATACATATCAAAATAAAAAAAATATAACCAATTTCCTCCAAGCATACATACATAAACAAAGGCGAATATGGATCACATGTCAGTCACTCTCTAGTCTTTCCTTTTCCCCTTGATTCTGTACCTGATATATTGGAGAAAATGAAGTAAGCAATCAACAAGCTCAGTGAATATATCTCTTGATATGACAATCATATACATTTAGGAAAATATGACATTTAAAATTATTTAAAACAATTATTAAACACATGCATTATTCAACGAATATATCATACATGTCAACAACATAAATTTCAAGATTTTTTAAGAAAACTATGCATTATTTTCAACTAAAACCACAATCACCTTCCTTCTCGTAATGGAGCGTGTACGAACTCCTTATTATGCATCGATAAGGAGCCTACGCTCGGACCTCACATTACTCAATTCACAGTCATTTCAAGGATCTAAAATCCTTATTAGGACAGGCCTACATACAATGAGGTTACGCATAACACTCATTCGGGTCTAATTCCGAACGAAATGACATCATATGCGATCTGCCTTCGCACGTCTCACATACCCCAAATGCCAAAATCATTTTGAATGATCAATAAAATACAATGCATTTACGTCTATAACATGCTTACAGTTAAACATTTCATATAATACAATGTCATACAAGAACCAAAATCAAAAAAATATACTCACAGTGATTAAGTGTTATTTCTATGTCAATGAACAAGGGATCACCATGACCATCATCAAATTCATTGCACCATCAACCTTTCCAGCATCAATATTCCCTCAAGCTTATTCACCAACACATTCAATTTTTCAATTCCTATGCAAATATGAAATTCAAGCCACACTTAATCATTATAAACTACTAAACACCATTCATTCAGATACATTTTCATGAATTTAAATTTCAACCCAATTCAGGACTCATAAGTAGTTGAAAATGTTATTATACTGGTTCTGTGGTAAATCTAGATATTTCCACAAGAAAAAACAGTTAAAATAGACTTCCAAATCATATTTCCACTAGTTCTCAATTTTATTTTTCTATTGGAAATATATATCAATTTTATTAAAAATATAGAATATTTCTAAATATATTTTGTCCACATCGACATGTGTAAAATCAGTCATATTATCATTTTGCCACCTTCAACAGGTATTTCATTGAGGTTTTAGAAGTTCGCGGAGGTATCCAAAGTCAATTTTACTCACTAAAATCATATATTTAGTTACTAAAAATATCAAATCACATCCAAAAATCACAATCTTGGCATCGAAACGTCCGGAATTCAGTTCTTTACGATTCTATGATCTCAAATCAGAGTTTCACTGGATTCTAATTCTATTTTATTCACTAGAAATAAGCACGGCACTGTTTATGACATTGTTCATTAGAAACATGTATAATTTTACTAAAATTGTCAAACGATCTCCAAAAATCATGAAATTAGCATCGAAACACTCACAACAGTCCATTCTACCATTCTATAGCCTTAAACTGGAGTTTCATCAGGTTTTACTATGATTCAAAAGGTCTCTAATATCAAATCTAACTTCCAACAGCCATAAAAATTCTAAATGAACAAATAAATGATATCTAATCACATATTCGGGGCTTTTACAGTCTAAAAAGTATTTTTCAACCTTTCGAACAAATTTTCATTCAAGTTGGATCAAAACCCCAATTTTGAAAACACCGTAAAACGGCTCCCATAGAAAAGATTACTCTGAGAGAATCGTTACATCTAGCTTAACTATCAATTTCATGAAGAAATAAAGTGAAAATCACTTACCGTAGGTCCCGATTCGACAAAAATCTGGCGATTCCCCACTTTTTCCCCTCTTTCTCTCTTCTGTTCTTTCGTCCTTTTTTCTTTCTTTCTTCTTGTTGCAAAACGTTGGAGAGAGAGTGTTATTAGAAATGAAAGCATGAAGATAAGTGTAAAAAAAATTATTTCATACTCTTCGTGCAACTTAGTTAACTAACTCCCAATGCAATTTAACAAACCAACTTTCTCATCTTAATTTAATTCATTCAACTATTCATTTTTTAACAACTCCCCATTCATTAATTTAGTTCATTATCAAGTTCATTTATATAATATTTTTATAATCTAGTGATATTATTGCATTTAATAATGTAATCCACTTGATTCATGTATGCTTATATACACATACATTTAACTCTTACGTACGTATATGCGTCGGTAAACATATCAATCAACGTAGGTATATAATTAAAACTATGGGGTGTATAAGCGTCCTAACTCGTAAATGTCCTAACTTAGTTTAATATTTAAACGACTTAAACTTGAGGGCACTAATGCAAAGTTAGCGTCCTGTTATGTTTTAAAACAACTAAGTGCATGAGGGCGTTACTATTCGAGTAAGCATCCATCCTTTAAAACATAAAACAAAACATGAGGGCGCCACATTACATAAGCGTCCTACCAGTTAAAAACATAAAACATATCGTGAGGGCGCTACAATAATGTAAGCGTCCTATCGATTACAAATATTTTAGATAAAACACACACACCCTGAAGGACAATTAGCGTCCCAAAAGTTACTAAGTTGATTCTTAAAGGTGAGGGCGCTTCTATCCAGATAGTATCCTGATAGATTGTTCAACTTATAACTACCAGCGCCCTCAAAGATACATTTTTTGAAGAACTTAAGACATTTTTCAGTGAGCTAATGTTGAATCAGCTTCCTAACAACTTCAGAGGTTCACTAGTAAAGGAAGTCGTTACTTCAGAGGTTCACTAGTAAAGGAAGTCGTTACCTTAAATACTTTGTGTATTTCTCTTTTCTCATAACCGTTAAATCCAACTCTTCATTATAAGATCTTCAATAAGAGCTTTGCGGAGTTGAATGACTTGAACGTTGATCGAGAGATGTAGTCTTGAAGCTTGATCGAATCGTTCGAGTAAAGTGATCTTGAAATCATGATGTGATCGTTGAAGTTCTTTGGTTGAGACGAACTTGACCGTTGGATGTGATCTTTGAGTTCCTCGATTGAGTTGTTCCTTGAATTTTTGCTTTCCTTAGGTGCTTTGATGAAATCTTGATACACGCATGTTTAGCACCAAAAAATATTTTGTTTGTGATCATCAAAATATACTTTATCACAGTATATTTAGGGACGAGCTAAGTGATGAACCACATAGGTTAACATAACTAACATACCCATATGATCAATGTAATGTATTATCATGCCATTATAAAACTATTACCGAATAACATCTAACAACTCATATCATATCATAATTTTTTTTGAGAAAAAACGATGTCGCCTTTATTATTGAACGGTATAGTACATACCCCTGTTAGAGTACCAGCAGTACTCTATTTACAAATTCAATCAACCCCAAATCCCATGTGCATCATGTCTCCCTCGGAAGTTTTCACACAATCAGATTCACAACCAACATTCACAAGTACAGGCAATTTGAAATAAGCTATAATATGAACAAGCGTATAGCAGCACCAAGGCGTAAAGACAATCCCAAGGCACCGTGTCAAACAACATAACAGGATACCAGTAGTCCAAAGCTCCACCTGAGTCGCACCACTTCCAACCTCAAGCTCATAATTGATACAAGCATCCATACCAATATCATATCATAATTTAACAATAAACATTTCATATAATTGTCATGATTAAGTGTGCATGTGTCACGACGCCCCTAACGTAGGCTGACGTCATGACCGGCACAGCGTACCATACACTATACATGTCACGACCCACTATACGTGACGTCATGACCGGAACGAGAACCTCCGAGTATACCCTCCGTCGGTACACCCGACGTCCCGTGAGCCTAAAATACATATACGAATCCCCAAAAAGAAATGAAAGTACATCATTAACAACCAACTATCATGATCATAATGATATAAAATATTACTTCTCCAAAGTTTTATAAACATAAAATTCTAGAGTCTTCAAAATGATACAAAACCCAACACATCCCAACTATGTGTTAAATATACAATTACTAGGTGTTATCATGTACATAATTATCAAAATACAAAACTAAATGTACAACACCTACATGAAACAAAAATAAGGGACGCTTCGCAGTCAAGCCTTCCCTTTTCCTTTTCTATCAGATCCTGAAAGAAGATGGTGAGGTGTGAGCTACAGCCAGCTCAGTGAATGTTATTACAAGTGGCATATACGTGCATTTATAAAACATTGTAAGATCATAAAACAGTTGAAATATCATGATGACGAAATATAATACATACATGCTAACTTAGTGCATCAAGTCATACATAAGACGATGCATAACATTTTGTAGTCATGCTCATGCAATCCTAACACCTCCTGAGTATGGGGGTTTCAAGGCCTGGTGCGCGACACACAGCGCCCGAACACACACACAATACTCGTATTCTAATAGGGTTTATGGGGTCGTGCAGCACGTAGGATTAATTTAAGCAAACCTACCCATACACAAGGCATAAAACCCTCTGCCAGGTACACAACTGGGATCGCCGCTAGACTTACGAGAATTCCCAAAAAAAGGAAATTCCAACTAGGGGCCTCAACCCAAATTGTCATCCCAATGAATTATGCTCAAATGAATTTCATGGAATATTAAAACATGCATACCATCATACATAAGTATTTAAAACATTTCTATACTACAATGCCACATATAAATAATCCAAAAGTAAAAGAACACTCACACTTGATTGGCTAAGTCTAGCCAATCCAATTGCCAAAACTCTCCAATTGACTAAACGGGTTCAAGATCAATCACAAGACCTGGAAATAACATGGTTCACACAACTGAAAATCAGTCATAAAGTGTGTCAAAACCCCATGTTCAAACCCAATCTAAAGTCAATTAGATTCTAAATTGATTACCCCCTTGAGCCAATTTCCATATTGCCCAACTTGATCATTTATACTCAATTAAACTAAGATTGACCTAAATTGAATGTAATAGGGTGATCCTATGATCCAACCACTAATATACATGAAATTCAATTATAATTAGGGTCAATTAGACTATACATCAAGTCAATTTCATCAATTGACTAAGTCTTGGTCAAAATCCCCAATTAGGCCAATATAAAACATAAGGTCAAAATGAACTAAGTCATATCAATTTAACATAGGTCTTAACATTTTAAACCCATGATTCTACTTAATTTGGGTCCAATTAAACAATTCCCAAGTCAATTTCACAAATTGACTTGCTTTGGGTGAAAACTCCCAATTTGGGCAAAATCCCCAAATTACATGCAAAATTACCAAATACTTAGCCTAGATCAAAATTAGTCAATCTTAGGGTATTCATTATGTGAACCCACTGAATTCAATCATCAAACAACTCTAATCATGTCCAATTAGACCTACATTGCATAATTTTCCAGATTTTATATCAAGAGCATCAAAAGCCCCAAATCTGGAAATTTTCATACATATGCCCTATTGCCAATTTTACACTAGGGCACCATGTTCAACCATGAATTTTACTGATCTTGCAACATGGAATCATCCACAATGGCCACTAGATCAACATAGTTGACATGCAAACATTTTGAAAAAGTCTGAGGCCATAAACTAAGTTTAGGTCATTTGAACTAAACCTTCCAATTTCTTGCTAGAAATTAGGGCTTTCACCATTAGTGTACTCCTTACACTCTCTAATCACACATATGTGATATGCAAGACTCAACTCCAACTTTGGTCTTCATCACAATGCATGCATCAAAATGAAACCCTCATGCTCAAAATAAAGCTATCATGCAACTAATAGAGAGATTCAAGGAAGAAATGGAGGAAAAATACAAACCTTAAGGTGTTCTTGAGCAAGAAACCACCAAACCCTAACTTTCCTCTCCTTTTCTCCTCTCCAGCTCCCTTCTCTCTTTTCTGGCTGAGAAATGAGCAAATGAGCCAAAAACCACGTTTTTGTTGCTTAAATAAATAAGCTTAGGCCCACAACTAAAAGTTGTCAAAACTATCAAAAATCCAGTTTTCCTGTTACAATACTTGCTTTTAGATAGTCCATTTCTTGCAAAATACGCACGACTTTAACATCTTAACCGTTCAAACGTTGAATGAGTAAGTTATCAACATTCTGGTAAATTTTAGACTCAATCCAACGGTGGGAGTGTGAGATCTATTTGTTTGATCAAAACTGCGTAAGAAAATCCCAGAATCCGTGAAACAGTGTTTTGGGCGTTATAACTCAAATTAGGTAACTCCAATTAAGATCTTCACCGTTCATAATGAATATCTATCATATAAGAATGAGCTGACAAAAATTTCAGCCCAATCAGACAACGGATCTAGAAGATCAAACCATTGATGTAAGTTGTGACAGAAATAGAAAGCTCCACTGGATCCAAAACACCGTTTTTGAAATGTTTTGACGTCGAACGGGTCTCCGATGGTTCCGAAATTTCATGCGTACCCTTTATGACCAAAAATCATGCAAAGACACTCGAACTTACGTACTTCGAGCATCAAAATACATATACACATACGTATACAAATACGTGTACGAGTACACTATGGGTCAAAATGATGTCACCTAAAGGCACGAGTGCTACAGTACATACCCATATACAGTATATAATACACTGTCAGCCTTCACGTACTCTCACAAAACTCCCAAAAATGTACATAAATTTTTTTTTAATATACCACACATCAAATCAAATCAAATATATGTAAATGATCATTCCACTCACATTTATTCCATTCATTCCACAAATTAAATTCTCACCTGATAAATATCTATGATCATCTCATTCCATCATCCCAAGTATTATATAATCTTACCACATAACCCATCTAGGTGATACATATATATATAATGTGTGATAAGTAAAATAACAAAAATATAAGTTATTTCCTCCAAGCATACGTACATATCAGACGAAGGCTCACGTGATTATCACTCACGGATTTTCCTTTTACCTTCGACTCAATACCTGAAATATTGGAGGAAATGGGGTGAGCAAACAACAACTCAGTGAATATAGTTCTTGATATGACAATTATATACATTTAGAGAAATATGACATTTAAAATCATTTCAAACACTTATTCAAGAAATGCATCATTCAACGAATATACTGTACATGTCAACAACATAAATTTCATGATTTTCAATAACACAATGCACAATCTCCCTCCTCCGCAAGGCAAGAGAGCGGGTCTAACCCTTGTATGGCCGTTACAAGATAGCCACGACCTCTCATTACCCAATGAACAGTCATTTCAAGGATCCCAACCCTTGTTAGGACAGACCTACTGACAATGAGGACTCGCAAAACCTCATCCGGGTCTAGTGCCTAACGAAATGACAATGAGGACTCGCAAAACCTCATCATTACAAACTCCAATTGCTAAAATCAATTTGCATGATCCATAAAACTCAATGCATTATATATAAATATAACATGCATACAATCAAACATTTTATATGCGTACAATGTCATACAAGAACCAAATCAAGAAAACTATACTCACAGTGGTTACACGGGTTGCTAATTCAATATATCCTCTAAAATCGAGCACCATAAACGTCATTGCTTCCTCAATAGCGTGTATCTATGTACGTAAGCTCTCAACTGAAATGAACCACTATTCAATTTACTATTCACAATTTACTATCCTCTAAATTCACTATTCACTTTATTATTTACTATTTACTATCCACTATTCAATTTATTATTCACTATTCACTATTCACTATTTACTATTCATCACTATTCCTCATCCTCAAGAATTAACCAACTCCCCATCTTAATATTTCACTTTCATTCATTCAATCATACTTCAATCCACATTTTTAATTAACCAACCTCGTAAATTAATCAATTTAATTCAACTCAATCCACATATCTAATTAATCAACCCATTCAACTAATAAAACTTATATTCTTTATTTAATAATTTTATTTATTTGCTCACATTCCTTAATTATAGCATGTATTTCATACACGCGTATATTTAGCTCATACGTATCAAATACGTGTATTATCACACGTATATTTAGCTCATACGTATAAAATACGTATATTATACATCTCGATATACACGTACTTCAACGTATGTATTTAATTAAATTTACGGGGTGTTACAATCTCCCCAACTTAAGGAATTTCGTCCTCGAAATTTAGAAAGGACGATTCCTCAAGTGATACTCACTCCCAGAAAACTGCTCCCGCATTTTATATTTCGCTTCCATGTTTGCTCTTCTTGATACGTGGTATCCTCCCCAACCTAGCGTTGAGTTATATCCATAACATATATGAAATCCGAATGACATTTCCTCAACATCAATATATAGAAACTATTATGGACATCTATCAACTGTGACAGTAGAGCAAATCGGTAAGCCAATGGACCTATCCTCTCAAGGATCTCTAATGGTCCAACAAATGTGAGCTTTCTTTTCATTCCAAATCTCATTTGGCCTTTCTGTGGTAAGACCCTTAGCAAAACTGAGTCAGCCACAATAAATTTCAAGGCCTATATAACAACCTTGTGTATTTAATACTATCCTATGGCACCAAGAACAATAACTCCATACTTTCAAATCAACAAGTTGGAGATCTATAAGGCTTATTATCAAGTGCCATCGTTATGCTATTATGATAGTTGCTTATACACATAAGTTTACACACATAAAGTATTCCTTCCAACGTTCACCAGAATTCAAGTATACCAGACCCGAGCATGCTCGCAAGCAGCACAGTCACTCTCTCAGTCTGTCAACCAGTCTGAGAGTACAATATCACACTGAGAAGGATATGAGTACCAAATCGAGTCTGCCTCATATATCAGATCTCGACACAATCTTCGGATCTTAATCCGACATGACAAATATCTGAGTACTCCCAAAAAAAATCTCCTTATCTCACACATATACAATCTGCTCAGTCTATCAATAGAATTCTGGTGTTCATTGGAAGAATACATAGACGTATCAGTCCACTAATGGTTATCCAAATGGTATCATTTCTACCCATAACCCATAAGATACCATTGGAATCCCATCTTCATTTAACACAATCCATATTATCAATTTCATAATTTTTCATACTGATATCATACTCGTCTCATCATAAATTTTCCTCTCTGAATATGAGTATCAATTAGCTGAACATGCATCCGAGCACAAATATCAACACATGGAGGACTAGAGAGTACACTCATAACTGTCACTCTCACTCACAACCTATTAACTATTCACTATTCACTATTCATCACTATTCATCCGAAAGATGTAAATTATATTAAAATTGTCAAACGGTCTCCAAAACGCATGAACTAGAATCTAACCACAGATTCGGAGTCCCGACAATCCAGGGAGTGTTTTTCTACCTCCCTAGCGGGTTTTTATTTACGTTGGGGTCAAAATCTCAATTTGTCAAAACGCCGCAAAACGGCTCCCACAGTCAAAATTTCTCCGCTAGAATAGCGTAGATAATAATTTCACGAAGAAAGTGAGTGAAAATCACTTACCGCGAGGCTGAATTTGACGCGAATCCCTCCCCTTTTTCTTCTTCTCCTTCTTCCTTCTCGATTCTTCCTCTTTCCTCTTTGCAATGGCTTTTCTATTCTTCTTTTCTCTTTTTTTTTTCTTTCTTTCTTTAACTCATTTCCTTATCTCTCTTTTATTTTTTTATTTTTTTTTAAACGTTCTTCAGCCACTTCTTTTCATTCTTCTTTTGTTTTGTTTTGTTTTTATTTTTTTATCCTCTTTTACACGTGGAGAGAGCTTAGAAATGAGAGAAGATCTTTATTATACAAATGATCCACTACTCCTCATCCTCAAGAATTAACCAACTCTCCATCTTAATATTTCACTTTCATTCATTTAATCATACTCCAATCCACATTTTTAATTAACCAACCTCGTAAATTAATCAATTTAATTCAACTCAATCCACATATCTAATTAATCAACCCATTCAACTAATAAAACTTATATTCTTTATTTAATAATTTTATTTATTTGCTCACATTCCTTAATTATAGCATGTATTTCATACATGCATATATTTAGCTCATACGTATCAAATACGTGTATTATCACACATATATCTAGCTCATACATATAAAATACGTGTATTATACATCTCGATATACGCGTACTTCAACGTATGTATTTAATTAAATTTACGGGGTGTTATAGCATGCCTATATTCCTCTAAAGCAGGCAAGATATATTTATCATAGGATGTTTAATAGTGAGCACAACATTTACACATGCATCACAATAGTGACTAACATGTAAATGATTTAAGAAGGTAATTCACACACACCCATCTAACTAGATAAGATATACATGCTAGAAATAAATAAGAATAAAGGAAAAAGTCAAGGATACCCACTTGTACACGCGAAGTCTCACATTCAAGTTCCTCGGTACGTATAAATCTCCACCCTTAAAGTGTTGACTTGGGTTGAGTGATTGGGCAAATTTAGGATAGGGATCACACTTTACTAATATATCACTCAATAAAAGTAATAATAAACGATGATCATTTCTAATGTACAAGATCCACTAAAAGGGCACGTACAGAGCATACTATGTATCACTCAATTACTACTATTAGGTTGGGTGTTTGGAAAATTTAGGATAGAGATCACTTAATAAAAATAATAGTAAATAGTGATCATTTCTGATGTACAAGATCCACAAAATGGCAAGTACAAAGTATATTATGTATCACTTAATTACTACTAGCTTCTGTACTACAAACTATATCTTTTACTCTATTTGAGTCTTAGTCGGCATTACAACCATTCAAGTCACAATTTCATATTCTACTACGAGAGTAGGCAGTCGGTTTCGAAGAAAGTCGTGTTTTTAACTCTCACAATACTTGCTAGAATACTTTTAGCTCTCACTTGAACTCTCTACTCTTGAGTTCTCACTTTCACTTGGATGGTTTGAAGTGAATGTCTAACACACCTATTTATACTAGTTTATAATGAATCACAACCACACAATTTAAAATTCAAAAAAAAATCTTGGCCATACACATGTCATTCCACACCTAAGTTTGACTATTAACCACACTTAACTTTAACCACCAAACTTTGACCACACCAACCATTTACCTAATTTTGGAAGCTTCAAAATAATGGGCTCAAAATAAATTTATACTGATATTCTCACCTAGGTTATATGTTGGCAATTAATTTCAAAGTCACCTTCTACTTGAAAGTAATTTAAAATTAATTACTAAATTATAAAAATACCCTAAAGTTTATGGGTATTACACTGACAGTGTGAGATACAAGGCAAGATTGGTTGTCAAAGGGTATGCTTAGAGAGAAGGTGAGGATTACAATGAGGTATTTTCTCTTGTTGTGAAACACACTTCTATCAGAGTACTGTTGGCATTGGTTGCGTTATTTGACTTGGAGTTGGAACAACTAGATGTCAAGAACACTTTCTTGAATGGATACTTGAATGAGACGATCTACATGAAGCAGCCTGAAGGTTTTGATGTTGCTGGTAAGACTGATCATGTGTGCAAACTGAACAAGTCCTTATATTGGCTTAAGCAGTCACCCGGACTGTGACATAAGAAGTTTGACACCTTCATGATTAGGCAGGGATACACAAGGAGTGTAGCGCCCTAGAAATCATTTCATCTAGCCCATAACCCATTTGTATTTTTTGCCAAACTCTATGTGCTCGCCTTGGTGTGTATGTTTGTGCATTTGATGTTTAATGTGTGATTATTGCTTATATAAAAGAAAATATTATTAGTGGTGGTGGTGTTATTATAGAAAGTATTATTGGTGGTGTTATTATTTTATTAATATTATTTGCCATATTAATATTATTGTAAGTGGCTTGTTGAAAAAGCTTCACATAAGTAACTTGTTGAACAAGTCATCATCTTGACTTGTGACTTGTTGAAAAGACCCCATTAAAAGTCCTCATTTAATGTACCTTTGATATATGGAAAGGTTGTATCTCAACGCATGATAAATATGGCAATTATATTAGAATATGTTGTGTATATGTGTTGATATCATGATAATTAATTATTGGTACGTCAAATGGACTTGAGAATATTAGAAATGAGTCCGGGATACATTTTTACATAGAAAACGACTGGTCATACTCGAAATTCCGATGAGTATTGAGCGCGTAGTGGCGAAACGAAGTTTAGGTATCATTGGTAAAGGAGTAACGCGCTCGAGCGCGTTCCTAGGAGGGATGTGCGCCCTGATCCATTTTCTGTGCACAATTTTGGGTGAAAAATGGCCATTTTCAATGTTTTAAAAGAGGGGAAAGGTTGCTACTTTTCCCATATGAGCTAAGGAAGAATTGGATGAGGAAGAAGAGAGGAAAACTAGGGTTTCCAAGGAAAATCTTCACCATCTACACCCCAAAGCAAGTGTTTTTCTCTATTTCTTTCCATGAAATCACCATTGAAGGTGAGAGTAAGCTTTCTAATGGTGTAGTTTTCTTCATAGGTCATGGTTTTGGGTGTTCCCTAACCTAAGGTTGGCTGATTTTTGCTCTTTTGGGCTTGCTTATGATAGAAGCAACCTTCCTTAACCTAGATCTACACTCCATGAGCATTTCTCAAGCATTTCACCACGTTTTTGGTGGTGCAAGAGTTTAGGGTTTTGTTGGAAACCCTTAGGGTCTTGATGTATGATATAGATTTGGGTTCTTTGGTGGATTTCGATCCCAATGGTACCATTTTCCCTAATTTCTAACAAGAAATTTGTGGATCTAAAAGTAAACGCCTACACCCTAGAAATCGAACTTAGGGATTTCCTTTGGACTTGCATGTCAACTATGTTGGAAAAATGGTTGATTCTAGTTGATTGATGGTGGTGTTCAGTATTTTTATCCATCAAAAACCCTAGTTGTAGTGTAAAATCGGCCTAGGGGTTGATTTTGGACATTTTGCACAAATTGGGTCTTTTGACCTAAACCAAGTCAATTGACCAAATTGACTTAGGGATTATCTAATTGGACCCAAATTGAGTGGAATCATGGGTTTAGAATGTTTGAACCTATGTTAATTTTGAACGACTTAGTGCAATTTGGCTCTATGCCTATTGTAGAGAATTTTTCCCAAATTGGGCCATATGCCATGTATTGATTTGATTTGGGAAATTGACTTGTCTATGATCAATCTTGCATGGTTTTGAATGGTTTGTGCTTCTGTTAGGATTGAATGACCTAAACTAAGTGATTGTTTTAGTTTGAAAATTAGTCTTATATGTGGATTCGCACAGATGTCGAGGTTAATCATGAGATGGGAAGCTCATGATGGTAATTAAATGCACATGAACTTTTGGATTAGGAATTGATCATGATTAGTGTGTCTATATATGGATCATCATGGTAATTGATACATGTGCATGAATTTATGGTTTGTAGGATCTTGATTTGCATTGGAATTCGTGTTGGTTCGTGTGTGGATAGCTTTATTTGCCTGGCATTGGTTGTGAGTAGTTGTTAATCTTGTTTATCACTTGTGTCATCCTATTTACTTATACTTGTATGTTGAAAGTCATGAAACATTATTATGGAAATGCATGTGTTTAATATGTTTTAAAACGGCATGCATTGATACTCTAGAAGCTTGGTGTTCCAAGCTAAGTTCCCTAGGTGTTCCTAGGAGGCTTGTGCATGTTTGCCAAGCTGACTTCTCTAGAGGTAGATTTGTATGTGGAAGCTCTAGAAGCTTGGTGTTCCAAGCTAAGTCCCCCAGGTGTTCCGAAGAGGCTTGTGCATGTTTGCCAAGCTGACTTTTCTAGAGATGGATTTTGAATGGTTTTGAAACTCTAGAAGCTTGGTGTTCCAAGCTAAGTACCCTAGGTGTTTCTAGGAGGCTTGTGCATGTTTGCCAAGCTGACTTCTCTAGAGGTGGAAATGGGCATGTCCCTATTAAGGGAGGATAGTGTCACTGACGAGTGAATGATATATATATCAGCTATACCCCAATTAGCGAGGGCCATGTGGGTCTCTACAGCAAGAAATGAATGGTTTTGAAATGCATGGAATTGAGAATGCTTATTTTACTATGTGTTTTATGTTTCACATACTCATAAGCATTATTTCATGCATGTGCATATATGACTTTTAATGATGTATAATTGATGGCACTACTGGGCACCGTTGGCTCACATTCTCACTCTTTTTTCAGGTTCTACTGATAAGGACAAGGGCAAGGGTATTGTGTTTGCTTGAGAACCTAACCATTGCCAAACCTAGGACTCTTATGTATGGTTTGATGTCCTTAATTACATATGTATATGGTTTTAATTATTTTGATACATATGTAATTAATATAACACTTGTTGAATCTAAATGGTGAGAGACTTTGTATTCATGCTTGTATATTGGCCATGTGCCTTGGACTTGGATTTGATGATGAGTCTAGGCATGTTGCCTTAGAGTATTTTGAATTTGGAGACTTTTGATCATGGTTGTATGTTTTATTTGAGGACTATTATGATCATTGTATTTTATACTTTAGAGGATCATTCTTATTTGATTTTGTAAATGTGCATGTCATTGAGATTAGAATTGTTAAGTCTATCAGAAGTTTTAGGTGGTTTCAAAAATAATAATTTTGGGGACTCTATGTGAGTCTGGTTGAGTCTTGTAGGGTCTCGATCATCTCATGAGATGGTTGTGGATGCCTACGCCGGGTGTCCAACTCTAGCACTTTCGCACGCCTATCCATGAGGGATGGCGGTCTGGGGTGTAGGTCGCCACAAGGAGTAAGTATGACAACTGTGTCTATTTTCTAAAGCTTTATGATGGTTCTTATGTTTATTTACTCTTGTATGTTGATGACATGCTAATTGCTGCTAAGAGTGTGGATAAGATCAACAAGTTAAAATCTCAATTGAGTCAAGAGTTTGAGATGAAAGATTTTGGTGCAGTAAAGAAGATTCTTGGTATGGAAATACAAAGAAAAAAGAAAAAGGGAAAGTTATATATGTCGCAGAGGAAGTACTTAGAGAAAGTGTTTTCAAGGTTTGGAATGGAGAACTCTAAGCCAGTGAATGCTCCATTGGCAGCTCATTTTTTGTTTTCTGCAGATATGTTTCTGAGCACCGACTAGGAACATGAGTACATGAGTCATGTTTCATATGCTAGTGCAGTAGGTAGCTTGATTTATGCTATGGTGTGCACTAGGCCAGACATTTCACATGCAGTGAGTGTTGTTAGCAAGTATATGGAAAATCCTAGAAAGCAGCATTGGCAAGCAGTGAAATGGTTGTTGCGGTATCTTTGAGGTAAATTAGATGTAGGATTGGTTTTTCAGTGGGATAGTGATACATGTTCACTTGTCGGTGGTTATGTGAATTCTGATTATGCTTGTGATTTAGACAAGTAACGTTCCACAACTGGTTACGTGTTCACTTTAGCACGTGGTCCTATTAGCTGGAAGTGAATGTTGCAGACTACAATTGCTTTGTCTACTACAGAGGCAGAGTATATGGGAGACTACAATTGATTGGTGACTTAGGGACTACCCTAAAAAGTGTACCAGTTCATTGCGACAATTAAAGTGTCATTCAATTGGCTAAGAACCAAGTGCATCATGCCAGGACCAAGCATATCGATGTTCGTTTCCACTTTGTTCGCGAGATTATTGAGGAGGGTGAGATATCTTTATAAAAGATCGGTACTAATGACAATCTTGTAGATATGCTGATGAAGACAATTCCAGCAGTAAAGTTCGAGCATTGCTTAAACTTGATTAATATCTTATAGTGTTGAGCGCCTTAAGAGGCGCAGTTGGAGATGTTGATTTGTTATAATTGGCAAGTGGGTTTTAATGACCCTTACCAAGGTGGAGATTATTATAATTATGGCTCAGGCCCAAATGTGAGGCTCAAAGTGGGTGGAAGGCCATGTGTCTTCACATGGTCTTCACATGAACACAACTATGTGGGAGACCAATTGTCTATAACATGGTCTCTCATCTCTCTTATTTGGTATCTCAAACATATCAAGACTTTCTGGAAGAAAAATTCATAGAGAAGGTGAGAAGGCAGTGAATGTTTTTAAGTGTTGTATTGATTTTCTCCCAATACTTGAATTTTCATCTCCCGTGGACGTAGGAAATTTTTTGCGGAACCACATAAATTTTTGTATACTTCCTCTTTATTGCTTTATTTTCTTCTTAGTTGCTTTAATTTGCATTTGCGTGTGCGTGTTTGTGTATATTCCATTGAGTGAATCTCAACAAATTATTCGAATCCAACTTATACATATATAATTGTTACATTTCAAGGAAATATATTTATAGGATAACTATATAGCTAGCTTGAGATGATACATTTTACTCAATTCGTTTTTTACAAGTATAGATAGTACTCATCATCCATCACTAGGGGTGTAAACAACCCGACCCGACCTGACTAAATCTGACCATTTCAGGTCAGGTTGGGTTGGTCGGGTTAATTTTTTAACAACTCGACCCGACCTCTTAATATATATATATATATGTGTGTGTGTGTGTGTGTGTGTGTGTGTGTGTGTGTGTGTGTGTGTGTGTGTGTGTGTGTGTGTGTATGTGTGTGTGTATGTATATATAGTAAAAATACTAAAAAATTATTACATATAAGACCTCTAATTAAAAAGACCCCTCACCCTCAACTATTTTTCTTGAGTTGTTAGGTTAGATGGTAAGAAGAATAAGATAAGATGAATGTTTGAGACTAAAAGAAAAAAGTTCTTATTTTAGTCTCATATTGCTTGTTAGGAAGAATAAGAGACTCTCTTTCTCTATAAAAGCCCATTAACTCCCTATTCATCCTCATTCTCATAAGTTAAGTTTAAGAGTAGCTTAACTTGTATATATATAAGTTCTTCCAAAAAAGAGAAATCTAATCTTTTAAAGCTTAAATAGTAATTTAATAAGTTTGATACATGATAATCTAACATATTTTATTACCAATCCGCTGCCATTCGACTTCATCGGGTCGAATGAGTTAGAAAGCAAAAATCCTATTCGACCCGACCTGATTTCAACCCTATCCATCACATTGGGGCAGGATGTGGATGATGAAAACTTTTATTAGATTTTATTTTTTTGTCTGAAAAAGTCATTAGAATTAATTGGAGCATCTGTCTGGACTACGGAATATGCATACTTAAGACTTGTTGACTATGATGGCGTTTAGATGTTGTTGACTAAGTGCCGTAAGCTTTGGGGCAATCGTTAAAGAAAGATAGTGTATTTTAAATTTTAAATATAAATATAATTTAGTAAATTTTAATTTCTTCAACTTTAATGTACACTTCATATTAATGTTACAAAATTTAGTGATTAATTGGTATATATTTTTTTAACTCGTAGCAAACAATTTATAGATAAAAAACATAAGGAGTATGCAAATATAAAAAAATGTAGTACAGAATAATAGAGAAAAAATAAGATAAATATAAAAAGATTTTATTTATATACTAATTATATTTAGACCAACCAAGGCTCGTTGGATGGTAACGGAAGTAAGTCTTCGAATAGGTTAAGCGACTCATCACAAATTCAGAAAGATTAGTCTCGTCTTAAAGTAGATGTCATTTCCCTAATGCCGAAAATCAGTCAAAAAAAAAAAACTTAATTTAGAGTTAACAACCCCTCATAAAAAATAAACTTCATCAAAGATTTTGTTTTTTCTTCCCCTTTTTTCCGCATCAAGACAACAAAACTAGGATTGGGATTAGGGTTAGGATTATGAAAATAAATAAATAAGTAAGAATGCGTGGATCCCATACAAGAAGATTTGATTGTAGTCATTTCGATATAAGGAGAAAATAGTCATATCAATATAGGAAATTTTCTCAACATGTGCCGTGCAATCAGATAGACTTTTGGCCTCTTCTCATCTTCCATACATTGACCCAAAAACAATAATTTTTTTCTAACTTCCTTATGGAAATAAAGTATTTTTTTTCTTTGTAATAGTATACACTTACAAATTAATAATAATGTAAGATATCTAGACTTTAATTTAGGACCACACGAAGTTAAGTAAACAAACATCCAAATTTTCCATAGATGACGACAAGATATTTATATCCATACATAAAATTTTCTCAGCAAGTGCAGTGACATATCTAGGCTTTGGTAAATACAAATACACCACTCAGTATTGAGATTCATATACATTTTCAGTTATGAAAGATTTTACCCAAAGTTTGGTAAATGGTGTGGTTTGGTTTTGGTGGAGTTCAATCTGTATGAATGTGACTAATTTTATTAACTAATTATATATGGTTTATTGATCAGTTGAAAATCTATAGAAATTTCAATTTTTAAAACTTTTATGAGATTATATATGTGAACCCAACTTTTATTGATTAGATTGTGGGTGGTGATTTTACTATTATAATAGTCTATAATTAATGTCCAATAATGTCCAATATAGTTACAACAAGAACAATATATATATTAACAAACACATTTACAGGGTTTTTATGTTGTCAACAGGTCCAAACACAGAGGCCTTTAATGTCTGATAATTGTCTCCCTCTTACTCTCCACCCTACTTTTCTTTAATTAATTAACTAAACCTCAATTAACACATAATCTTTTCAAATAGAAACCGCGTAGGAAGTCAAAAGGCCTCAGTCACGTGCTTCATTTCCTGCTTAATTAATTTATTATCACACCTACAAGGTGTCTGGTAAGTAACGGCAGGAGATTGAGCATATACATTGTATTATTAATAGGACTTTTTTTTTTGTGAACAAGACTGACAAAGGGAATCAGTGGTGATCCAAGCATCCTAATCCCAATAAAAAATAAGGACTTATCTCCAAAATATTTTTATTATGAATTGCATTGATTATTTTAAATAAAAACTGTTACTTGAAATCTCTATATTGCTTTTATTAAAAAGATGAATGTTAATAAAAAAATTTTAATGTTGGCATCCAACCTTTTTTGAATATGTGAAATGTTGCATAATACATGTGTATTTATAAAATATTTAAGAGAGTTGAATGCCAATATAAAAAAATAACGTTAACACCTAACGCACATAAAATATTGTTTATAAATTTAGGGTGAGATATATACAAAATTGTACTGCAATTTGCAAACTAATTAATGTAGCATATCACTCTTTGTATTACTATTCTTCTCGCGTCCTTTTGAATATAGGAAAAAAATAATATTTTAATTGCAAAAGGTTTCTATTTTCACACTTTATAGATCATATCATAGTCTATAATTAATGCCCAATAGTTTCAATGTAACTGGGTTATATGGTAGCCTTTAATAATGTCCAATATAGTTACAACATATATATTAACAAACACATTTATAGGGGTTTTATGTTGTCAACAGGTCCAAACACAGGCCAATCACTAAAGCACCATGAGATTGCATCCTCAACCATTAAAACCAATATGAAATCCAACACACAGTACTGATGATGCTAATTATGCTTGTTGTCTCAAAGGGGGAAGAATTCCATAACCAAAAACCTTTAAAAAAATTAGTTTCATGATGAGAAGATTACAATGAAATGGTTTTTGTATTAGAAACTATGTTCTTTTATGTCCTGCGAAAGTTTCTAGCCATTTTGTCAATTTCTTTTTACAAACACTACAAGAAATAGAACTTTTGGCGACCAACCTTTTGGTTTTTATACCATGGGTTTCAATGATGCAGCAAGTTACTCTCGGTATAGGGAGAAGCATATGTGTAGTGGATAAAGAGAAATATCTGTCGTTTGTAATCTGGAAACCGACTTTAAAAAGTTCTGGCTATGTATGATAGAAATCAAAGAAAGATTTAAATTTGAAATTAGAATAAAAAACTTGACGATATTTCTATATATATTTTGTAGCTAATACCTAAGAAATCTTTAACAATAGAGTTAATTTTGTAGCTGCAAATACATTTAGCCACAAAATTGAGAGTTTGTTGGCAGGTACGTATTCAATATTTAGCTACAAAATTTATTTTGTGACTTAAAAATACATTTAGTTAAGGAAAATTTTAGCTATGCTTATTGTTTTGTGGCTAAAAGAAAGATTTAGCTATGAAACATGTTTAGCTTACAACTAAACATACCAAAAAAAAAAAGAATTTAAATACCATCACCTAAGGGTAGTACGTCAAGTTCAAAAGAAAAGAAAAAAAAGGAACAAGAGAAACCCCAAAACACTTCTTCGCTAAAATCTCCAGTTTTTCTCTTCAATCGCCATGGATCTCAAGTTGTTCCTGACCTCTTTTCTTCTCGGCATTGCCGAAGAAACTGACCGTCATCAAACCATCTTCCTCTCAGTCGTCGAGTTCCGGCCAGATCAACTCCAACTCCGTCCTCTTCGCTCTCCTCGACTCACATTACACCGAACTCGCAGAGCTCGTAGAGAAAGCTCTCCTCTTACAGACTCTCGAAGACAAGACGCCGTCGGAAAACACAACATCACCATCTTCGCCCCCAAAAATTAACCTCTCGAGCGCGATCTCGATCCCGACTTCAAGCGCTTCATGCCAATTTCATTCACTGACATGCTTTCAAACTAATCCATTATTTGCTATCTCAGTAGCAAAATTATGACAGTATTTTTGCTTGATGTGCTTGATTGATATAGGTCCATATTAATGGAATACTCAAAGCATGTTATGAAATTGGGGATTGTGTTGTTTGAATTGCTATCGGAGGGGCTTCTTTTTCTTGGCCCGGCCTGTCTTAGGCCCACTGGGCTTAGAAATAATTGAGCTGGATCGGGCTTGGTCATACAAAATTTTGGATCAGATTAGGCCAATATTAAAAAGTCTTAACTTTGACCCAATCCAAAAAAATATATGGACCGGACTTTTGAACTACTAATATAATCAAATATATATTTTAAAGTTAAATTAGTTACAATAAGATATAAATTTTAATTAAATAATTAAATAAAGCATTATTTATTAATTTTTAAATAAATATCAAATTATTTCTAAATATTACAACAAATTTTCAAATAAAGAAAAAATAATTTCTAAACCTAAAATGTTCTTATTTACTATAAAATCGCAAATATTAAAATTTTACAACAATTTTTCAAAGTACCACCCATTAACATTTACCACTTATTATTACAAATTAACAAAAAAAAATTTAATGCAACTCATATAAAAGTTTACAATGATAAAAAAAGAAGAAGTAATAATGCAACTTATATAAAAGTTCACTCGAGGTCTTTATCAACATCAAGTAGTTGTTTCATTCTATCTTCAGCCAAGTACCAATCTTTTAGACAAATCAATGCTTCAACTATGTCCTCTTTTAATCTCGTTCGATAATCATCAATAACACGTCCACCGAGTTAAATGCAGACTCTGAAGCAACTGTAGAAATAGACATACTTAGTAAATCTTTTGCCATTGCAGATAAAATATGGTTATTTTTTTCATGTTGTCTCCACCAATCTAAAAGATTAAACTCTTCGTCAATGTCTATATCACGTGGAGGGAAATCTAAATATTTTTGTAATTCTGAAACTTTAAACTTTGAACCATTATCATTAGTTTTTCTTTGTGACAAATAAGCTAATGTTAGATTTTTTCTATTTGAATGAAACAAAAATGTTATATTATCAACCACAAAATTAGTACGAAGTTTTTCTTCATATAATGTAAAAAGCTTAAATAACTTAACCTTAATATTTTGTAAATGATGAAAACAATCATTTTTATAAATTAAACAATTAGCTATGCTTATTGTTTTGCTTATTTGTATCAAAGGCTTTGATGATGGTGGTTTCTCTCTAGCTAGAGAGAAACCTATGGATAAAGAGAAACATGACATCAAAACCAAAGTGCAGCAGTAGATATTAAACAAAGAATTAAATTGGAAATAAAAAGCAAAGTACTAATATCTTTCTATATGAAATGCATACATCAATATTTATTCCTATATGTCCATGACTATATACATTACACATCAAACCTTATATAGAAACTATATATTTACATAAAAAAGGTAGATACCTTTTAGAACATGTTGGATTTAATACGCAAACATGAATTAATACAGACATCTATAAAACCAAACCAAATTTGTCTCCAGTAAGGGTTGATGTAAAGAACAACTATGACACCCAAAAAAGATATAATCCATGATGCTGCAAAACTTGCAAAGAAACAACCACCATCAATGCCATACCTATCTTCCAATCGATCTGAAACTGTAGCTTCAGGATATGTGGTGGAAAGACTGGTGCAATTCTTTAACAATGGAGCTCCACAAAGAAATGGGTTTCCCTCATAGCTACTTACATTGAAAGTTCTGAACTGTGCATTCCAATCAGGTATTCTCCCTGATAAATTGTTGTGAGCCACAAAAAATGCTTCAAGAAAGTTCAAACTGATGAATTCTTGAGGAATTCCACCACTCAACTTGTTGAAAGAAAGATCTAAGCTCTCCACTTGTTTTAGATTTGACAAGGACTTCAGAATCTTCCCACTTAGCTGATTGTGTGACAAGTTCAATGCATGGATTTCACTTAGATTCCTGTTGAGGATCCTTTGCCTTAATTTAAGGCCTTCCATTTGTGCATCCATTGACCCTCAATTATAGGAGCCTATTTAGCTAATTCTTTCCGTTTATTATGTAATCAACATTTATGTGTAAATCCTTAATTACGCTGTTATACAATCTGTAAATGAGTATATGAAGGGCTCTCACCACTCAAAAGTGTGGTGGTTTTCAAACATTTATATGGTATCAGAGCATACCTGGATTAGCATCCCACTATCCCAATGGCCTCTGATTTTTCTCCCACCCTCCTTACCTTCAACACCATGATTCACATGGTTACCATCAAACTCTCCTCCTTCAACTACCTCTTATGGAAGAGCCGACTTCTTCCACTTCTCGAGAGCCAAGGTCTACTGGGTTATGTGGACTGTACCCTTGTGCCGCCACCTCCATTTGATCCACCCACCTCTCACACACCAAATACTAAACACTTGGAATGGAACGCCATCGATTAACGCTTACTAAGCCTTCTCCTCTCTTCTCTCACAGAGGAAGCCATGGCTGAAGCCGTCGGCCTCTCCACATCTCGCGAGGTCTGGACTGCTCTTGAAAATACTTTCAGCCACCGCTCCAAAGCCCGTGAAATACGCCTCAAAGACGACCTCCAATTGATGAAGCGCGGTACCCGTCCAGTCACTGCCTACGCCCGTGCCTTCAAGGCCTTATGTGTTCAGCTTCATGCCATCGGTCGCCCTGTTGATGGCACCGACAAAGTTCATTGGTTTCTTCATGGCCTAGGGCCCGATTTCTCCAGTTTCTCTACTACCCAAATGGCACAAACACCTCTCCCTTGCTTCCCGGATCTTGTGTCCAAGGTTGAGAGTTTTGAACTTTTTCAACAGTCTCTTAAGAGTCCAGCACCTTCAGTTGCAGCGTTCACCGCTACCCGTGGCTCTTCTACAAGCAGGGGTGGCTCATCTCGCTTCAGATGTGGCCGCGGAAATGGCACCAACCACGGGTTCTCCAGTCATGGACAAAGTCATTCTCAGCCCACTCAAGGTCGCCGTCCACCACGGTGCCGGATTTGCCGCTAGGAAGGTCACTATGCTGATCGGTGCAGGAAACGCTATGATCGGCACCAACATGACCCCTCGGCGCACCTTGCAGAAGCCTTCAACGCTTCGTGCTCTGTGTCTGGGCATGAAGCTTCATATTGGTTCTTGGATACAAGGGCTTCAACTCATATGACTCCAACCCACTCCACTTTGGACCAGTCCACCACTTACACGGGTAAGGATTGTGTGATTGTAGGGAATGGTGCGTCCCTACCCATTACCCACACTGGTAAAATTTCCCCTTCCCCAGACCTTCATCTGTTAGATGTTTTGGTTGTCCCTCACCTCACTAAAAATCTTTTTGTCCATTAGTAAATTAACGCATGATTTTCCATTATCCGTTACATTTACTAATAATTTTTTCACTATTTAGAATCGCCAAACGGGAAGGGTGGTGGCAACCGGTAAAAGAGATGGAGGCTTATATGTGCTCGAGCGCAGAAATTATGCTTTCATTTCTGTCCTTAAAAATAAATCTCTTCATGCTTCGTATGATTTATGGCATTCTCGCCTTGGACATGTGAATCATTTAGTTATATCTTATTTAAATAAAAAAGGACAACTTTATCTTACCTCTTTATTGCCATCTCCTACATTATGTGATGCATGTCAACTTGCAAAGAATCACCGTTTTCCTTATTCTCGAAATAACCATAGATCATCTAATGTTTTAGATCTTATTCATTGTGATCTCTGGGGTTTTTCCCCCGTAAAATCAAATTTGTGCTTTGCCTACTATGTTGTATTCATTGATATTATTCTCGTTACACTTGGCTTTATCCATTGAAATTTAAATCTTACTTCTATAATACTTTCATTCATTTTCAAAAATTTGTGGAAAATCAACATTCTGCTCTTATAAAATATTTTCAAAGTGACGGTGGTAAAGAATTTACTAACAATTGCTTTCAAGCTCATTTTCGTACCTCTGACATTCATCATCAACTCTCTTGTCCATACACTCCCGCCCAAAATGGTCGTGCAGAAAGAAAACACCGTCATGTCACTGAGACTGGCTTGGCTCAGTTTTTTCATTCCCACACTTCCCCTCGCTTCTGGGTTGACGCCTTTAGCACTGCAACTTATAAAATCAACCGTTTACCCACACCACTTCTTGGAGCTAAGTCCCCTTTTGAACTTCTATATGGTTCCTCTCCAAATTATGAAAATTTTCATCCCTTTGGTTGTCGTGTTTATCCTTGTTTACGTGATTATATGCCTAACAAATTTTCCCCCCGTAGCATTCCTTGCATTTTTTTGGGTTACAGCTCCTCTTACAAAGGGTTTCGTTGTCTTGACCCTACCACCTTTAAGATATATATCACCCGTCATGCTCAATTTGATGAGACTCACTTTCCCTACCTCGATATCTCCCAGGCTCAACCCATATCCTTCCTCCAATTTTCAAATTTTCTGGAACCTAGTCTTTTCCCTACAGACATGCTACCATCTTCTCTTGCGTCTCATTCCCAGCATATTATACAATCCGGATCTATCTCGTGTGGTATTTGTACTGATCCAGTGGATGAGCATTTGCAGGCAAATGATTCTCTTGCAGGTCCATCTCTGCCGCACTCGGATCCTAGCCCCGCTTCTCTTGAGCTCACCACTGAGCTGCCTACCCCTGCTTCTGTTGCGGCTTCTCATCCCATGCTTACATGAGCCAAAGCTTGTGTTTTCAAACCTCGCCACCAGGCGAATCTTGTTGTCTTGGGATCCTCTAGTATTCTCTCTGCTCTACTTGCATCCACTGAGCCCAAAGGATTCAAATCTGGTGCTAAGAATCCAGCTTGGCTCGCCGCTATGGATGAAGAAGTTCAAGCCTTGCAAACTAATTGTGCTTGGATTTTGGTTCCTCGACCTGCCAACACCAACATTGTGGGTTCCAAATGGGTATTTCAGACCAAATACTTGCCTAATGGATGTATCGAGCGTCTCAAAGCTTGCCTTATTACCAAAGGCTATACACAAGTACCTGGTCTCGACTACACCGACACCTTTAGCCCTGTTATCAAGGCCACCACTGTTCGTGTTGTCCTCTCTCTTGCTGTGACAAACAAATGGCCTCTCCGCCAACTTGATGTCAAGAATGCATTTCTTAATGGTCATCTTACTGAACATGTCTATATGGAACAGCCTCCTGGGTATATTGACCCCCGCTTCTCTAATCATGTATGTCAGTTGAAGAAAACTCTTTATGGCCTCAAACAAGCTCCTCGTGCCTGGTTTCAGCGATTCAACTCCTTTCTCGTTCAACTTGGTTTTTATTGTAGTCGTGCTGATACATCACTCTTTGTCTTTCACAGGCAGTCTGACATTATTTATTTGCTTCTTTATGTTGACGACATCATTATTACAGGCAATAACTTAAGTCTTCTTGACAACTTTACTCGTAAGCTTAATTCTGAGTTCGCCACAAAAGATTTGGGTTCTCTCAGCTACTTTCTTGGTTTGGAAGCTACATCCACCGCTGATGGTATCTTTATTAGTCAGCTAAAATATGCACGAGACATCCTGATGCGAGCTCAATTACTTGACAGTAAGCTTGTTCACACACCCATGGTTGTTTCTCAACACCTGTCTTCTTATCGTCCTCTGTTTTCTGATCCTACTCTCTACCGATCTCTTGTTGGTGCTCTTCAATATTTGACTATCACGCGTCCTGATATTGCTTATGTTGTAAACTCTGTCAGTCAATTTCTGCACTCTCCGACTGAAGACCACTTCCTTGCTGTCAAGCGCATTTTTCGCTATGTTAAGGGCACACTGCATTTTGGCCTCACTTTTCATCCATCCGCTGCTCCTGGTGCTTTAGTTGCTTATTCTGATGTCGACTGGGCAGGATGTCTTGGCATTCGTCGCTCTACCTCAGGTTATTCTATTTACCTTAGCAACAACTTGGTTTCTTGGAGTGCCAAGAAGCAATCTACTGTTTCTTGTTCAAGCTGTGAGTCTGAGTATCGTGCCCTTGCTCTCACTGCCGCCGAACTTCTTTGGCTCACACATCTCCTTCGTGACCTTAGAATTTCTCTTCCACCGCAGCCTCTTCTCCTATGTGACAACAAAAGTGCAATTTTTTTGAGCTCCAATCCTGTTTCTCACAAACGGGCCAAGCATGTTGAGTTAGACTACCACTTTATTTGTGAACTTGTTGTTGCTGGCAAACTTCGCACCCAGTATGTGCCCTCTCACTTACAGGTTGCCGATATCTTCACCAAAAGTGTGCATCGACCTCTCTTTCAATTTTTTCGCTCAAAGCTCCACGTCTGTTCAAATCCGACGCTTAGCTTGCGGGGGGTGTTGAGGATCCTCTGCCTTAATTTAAGGCCTTCCATATGTGCATCCATTGACCCTCAATTATAGGAGCCTGTTTAGCTAATTCTTTCCATTTATTATGTAATCAACATTTATGTGTAAATCTTAAATTATGTTGTTATACAATCTGTAAATGAGTATATATATGAAAGGCTCTCACCACTCAAAAGTGTGGTGGTTTGCAAACATTTATAATTCCCAATTTCATATGGGATCTCCCGTGTGAAACTGTTGCAAGACAAGTCCATTCCAGACATGATATTAAGCCCATTTCCATTGTAAAATAGGGACATGCTTTTGGTCACAAACTCCACTTCTTCTTGCTCCAAGAAGAAGAATCCATAAGTTAATGAAGATGTCTTTCTACTATCCATAAGTTAAGAAATAACAAAATAGATTCCTCCATTTTCAAGTGGAGCCTTGTGCACAATCTTTTTTTAAACAGGTAATTAAATTTTTTGAAGAAACAGAAAAAAAAATTAAAAAAATGACCATTATATTATATTTATATACCACAAGTCAATAATAGCTATTATTGATACTAATTTTGTTCTGTACTTATATTGATGGCTATAAGGATGGAACATGACTAACCCAAAGGAAGGGATCCACCCAAATGGTTGAAAGGAAGATACAGTTGCTTGAGGGATGTCACCCAAAGTTGGCAGAATACTGCCGTTGAAGTCATTTATACCAAGGTCTAGAACCTCCAAGATTTTTAAGCCAGACAAAATCCCCATTCCTGTGGCCATATAATTAGCAAGAAAGATTAGAAATTAACCATGCGCCTTGTGTTTATTTTACACACACACATATATATTGACAACAAATCCATGGTTGGTTCTATACAATCTTCTCTATTATAATTTCCGTAAGATAATTTTGTTGTTGTTGTTTAGTACATGGGAGCTTGGGCTGAACCATGAATTCAAATGTACTTCATCTCAACAATTCTATTGTACTATATTATAAACATACATTTTTCTATTAATAATAATGCATTGCTTAATGATATACACAGGGACTTGTTCAACATGTTTCATTATAATTGAAAAATGTTTTCCTTCATAAAGTCATTGTTGTTCCTATGTATCATAATTAAGAACTTTCTACAAAATCTTGATTCCATATTTTATCATCATCTAGTATGTAATAATCTCGCATATAAAGTTTTACTTGTAATTACAACTTAGAATTAATTAATTTAATTCATTATCATCAATATTAATATAAACATATATGCATATACACATACAAACATTTTGACATGCATCAATGCAAATAAATTTTTAGAACATTATATAAAGTATTTATTATGCATAAAACAAACAGGTATATAATTAACCATAAAAGCTCAAATAAAAAAGAAAATTAAAGTTGAAAGAATTAAATGATCACTACATAAATAGAAGGGATACGAAAGGAGATAAAGACTAGTGAGGATGTACATATATATATATATATATATATATGGTTTTGATTAAAACTGATACTATTTGTACACATCTCCTTAACATTTAAAAAATATAGACTTGATGACTTAAAATTACTGATTTACCCTTTCTTTGTTGTAATAGTAAAATATAAAAATAAAATGTTAAACATACAAGAAAGGGCCGAATCATGAATTCAAATGTACTTCATCTCAGCAATATACATTAATAATAAAGAAATAGAATATAACACTTAAGAAGGAAGAAGTTTTTTTTTGTTCTTTCAGAATATACATTAATCACAACTTATCACACATCAATCATGATTAAAGAGCATGTAGCCTTGTTAAGTACTACACACATTAATAGCATAAAAATTTTGTTTGTATAAAAAGAAATACAGGTTGTTTGTTACCTGAAAATCAACTTAATTTTAGAAGTTCTTTATATAATTTAAATACATCACACCAAAGCCAAAGGGCTATACATGATAGAAATCAAACAAAGATTTAAATTTGAAATTAAAAGCGCAAACTTGATGATATTTCTATATATATGAACTAGATCATCTACAAAAATAGTCCATATTCAAGCTTATACATATATATTACAAAGCAAACCTTATATGGTAACAACATATTTACATGAACAGAGTGGACAACTTTTTGAACATGTTGGATTTGAAACACAGACATGCAGCAGTGCATGCATCTATGAAACCAAACCACAATTGCCTCCAGTGAGGGTTGATGTAAAGAACAACTATGACGGCTAGGAAGGATATGAACCATGATGTTGCAAAGCTCGCAAAGAAACAACTACTATCAATGCCATGCCTGTCTTCCCATCTATCTGAAACTGTAATTTCAGGATCTGTGGTGGCAAAAATGGTGCAATTCTTTAACAATGGAGCTCCACAAAGAAATGGGTTTCCTTCATAGCTACTCTCATTGAATGTCGCAAACTGTGCATCCCAATCTGGTATTCTTCCTGACAAGTTGTTGTGAGCCACATAAAACACCTCAAGAAAGGTCAAACTGACAAATTCCTGAGGAATTCCACCACTCAACTTATTGAAAGAAAGATCTAAGCTCTCCACTTGTTTTAAATTTGATAAGGATTTTGGAATTTTCCCACTCAGTTGGTTGTGTGACAAGTTCAGTGAATGGATTTCAGTTAGGTTTCCAATTTCATAAGGGATCTCCCCTGTGAAATTGTTGCAAGATAAATCCATTCCAGACATTATCTTAAGAACACTTCCCACGTATAAGTTGGATATGCTCTTAGTTATGAACTGCACTTCTTCTTGCTCTATCACTTTGAATCCATAAAATAATGTTTGTGTCTCTACAATCTGGGATTTAACTTGGGCAATTGTATAGTGTAGCCAATGTTCTGTTAATCCAAATGTGTGGTTAATCGTTGATGCTTTCTTTCCAAATGTAATGTTACCAAAGCATGGAGGTATCAACCCAAAAAAGAAGTTATTAGAAAGATCCATCATCCATATCTGATTCAATTGGCATAATTGATGAGGAAGTGGACCACTTAGAAGATTACCTTTTAGAAGAATAACCTTCAAATTGGTAAGTTCACCAATCCAATTCGGAAGACTACCAGAAAACTTGTTATCCCCAAGATTCAATGTCTGAAGTGCTGCACTGTGGAGGAGGGTATTTGGTATTGATCCTATGAATCCATTTCCTTCTAAATGAAGATACTGCAAATATGGTAAATTCAGACAAGATGGTAAGGGTCCTGAAAGATGGTTTTGAGAGAGGTCTAAAATCTCAATTTTGAGTAATTTGCAGAACTCAAGTGTTATGTGACCTTCGAACGAGTTATATCGCATAACAAGTATTGCCAAACTCGTTAAGTTACTAATCCAAGAAGGAATTGTACCTGATAAATGGTTTTTTCCCACATCTAGTACTCCTAATTGTAAACACTTGGAAATTCCAAATGGTATGGTACCTGTGAAGTCATTGCTATCCAAAAGTAATACTTGCAACCATGGTAACATGTCGAAGTCATTTGGAAGTATTTGGCCAAATAGGCTATTATTTGAGAGCTTCAAAACTTCCAATTTAGTGCAACCGATGGCCAAAGTCTCTGGTACCTCTCCTGAAAAATTGTTACTAGAAAGATCCAGCCACTGTAATTGTCCCATACCCCCAATTGTGGAAGGGATCTTACCTCCAAAGGCGTTTCTTGACAAATTTAGATAGATTAGATTTGGAAGAATCTCACCAATATTTGCTTGAAGATGCCCATGAATGTTGTTATTGGATATATCTATCGAACTCAAACTTGTATGAGGATGATCCGGTAGATGAAAATGGCCTGTAAACGAATTATCGTTCAGATCTAGAACTTCGAATCTTGTATTATTTTTTAGCAACCAAGTGGGGAATTTTCCAGTTAAGTTGGCCTGCCTGAGTCGTAATATTCTCAAGTCATATTGATAGTAAAGAAACCTGAGCGCCATATCCATGGGCTCTTTAAAATTGATGTTTGATAAGGAAAAAAACTTCAACTGAAACTTGGGAAGCAAATAATGAGTTGGGTGCTCAAGTGTCATCTCCAAATTATTAGGTGATGAGTAATGGTCAAGGTTTAGATCCACAAGGTTGGAATGGTTAAAAAATGAGATTAATGGGAATGCAGCATCAAAACTATTGTAAGCAAGTGCGATGAGCTCTAGAGATGTCAAGTTGCTCAAGGGAGATGAAGCAATATTTCCTCTAAAGAAATTATTTGAGAGAACTAGCATTCTAAGAGAGGTTAAATTGGTAAGACATGCTGGGAGGATCCCTTTGAAGTTGTTCATATATAGAAATAGCACTTCGAGGTTCTTCAGCCGACATAACTCTGAAATATAATATTTTCCATTAATTATAGATACATCAAAAGTAACATTAATGCAACATAGAATCAATTTGAGCATCAATAGAAATTATTAAGTATGACCAATAAAAACAAAGCTTTATCCATTATTCTACTATGTATGTATATGTATATATATATATTTTCAAAAGTAGCTTCACTGTTTTAATAATTTTAAATATAGAAAAAAGTTGAATTTAACCTCAATACAGTAGTCTTATTGTTATTTCTACCCCATTTGTGTCGGGCTCTGTTTGCATTTTCTTTTATAAATATATCAAGTTCCCCCAAAATTGTTACATTAGGTAATTGATAACCAACTTAAAACTCTGTAAGGTCATTTACATATGAACATGAATTTACTTAATTACATTATGAATCTCTCTCCTAAAAACTGAAAAAATATATCTGCAAAGGCAAAGGCCCTCGAAAAATAATTGTAAAACTAGTTTTTGATAGAGTGGAGGGGATAAAGTGGACTCGTGTACCTATAATTAATCCAATTATAGTTAGGAAAAGACTATTAGGTTGAGTTAAATTGTACAAAAAAGACAATAGATATTTGTTTTGAAAATTCATAAAATTTATCATATATTAGTTGCTTTATCTTATATTCTTTAGGAACCTACACATGTGCTTTATCATAAATTTACCATTTATTAATTGTAAATTTAGTTTGCAAGCTTAAATAATTATTAAGGTGAATTTTAAAGCCTTCATTAAGTTGATACTCATGTAGATATAGGAGCATTGTTTCTGAATTGTGCCAAAATCCAAGCCCTCTCCACCTTTACCAAATTGTGCCAATGCTTGTTAGCTTGAGTGCCAATGGTATCTTCCTAGCTTTTGTGGTTCAAGTCTCTTTAACCACTAAAGAGGTAGGAAGTAGTTGTACCCTTACTGAGTCTAGTTGCAAATTTGGGCCTCGATCCCCCTTATTAATGAGCCTGCTATTATTGTTGAGTCCTAGTTCTCTTTGACATATGTATGAGTCTTTTTAAGTGTTAGCACCTCTCTAATGTATGGCGCTAATGTCAATTATGCAGAATGATAGAAAAATCGTTTAAGGATCCACTTGCTCCTTATGGGTTGATGTTTGTATTGGTGGGTTTTTGGGTCCTATATTCACACCAATACAAATACCATCCCATAAGGAGCAAGTGGACTCCATTGACAACCTGATTGGGTGACACAACTATTTCCCTATCTAAGTAGTAATGAGTTTCAAACATGGGTACTTCTGGTTCCCAACATGGTGCCACAACCACTAGGCCAACTCCTTATTGGCCATGTTGAATAATAAACTTGTGAACCCACTAACGATTCCTTACCCACTTTTCATTAAATATCAAAATAAAGAAAATGAATTAAGACCAAAAGCCATCATTTCAAAAAGTTCACAACACAAAAATTAACTTGCTTGGGGCAAAAAAAAAATAGAAGTGAATAACGAACCTTGGGGAAAGTGTCCTTTTAAACTATTGCCAGAAAGATCAAGTTGCTTAATAGAGGTGAGTGCACCCAAAGATGGAAGCAATTCCTGGCTAAGGCTAGTCCATTCAAGGTTAATCACCTCCAGATTTTTCAATCCAGACCAAATATCAGAACCTGTAATATTGAGAATGATGATGAGAATATGAAGAACGCTTAGAAACTCCCATGCATGCATGATGCGTCCATATATGCATGTCTCTTTTCATAATTCAACACCCCCAATTGACATGATCATAGAATTCTACCCCAAGAATTCCATCTCAAATATACAAAAGCTTTCTATTTGGTGAAAAATGAGTCTAGGCTTTATCATATCAGAAAGGATGAAGGTACTTTGAGGCAGGACTTAATTAGTTGGTGTACTTGCTCGCTCGACTCCCTTGGATCATACCTATATAATGCAAGTTTTCTCTATCCCACAATTCAATACATTAGAAACAAAATTAAGGCATAATAAGCTACATTGATATATACTAATTTGGTTCTGTACTTTTTATGGATGGCTATAGGATAACATTGACTAACCCAAGGGAAGGGATCCATCCAAATGGTTGAAGCTAAGATCCAGTAGTTTAAGAGATGTGAAAGCACTCAAAGTTGGCAAAATGCTGCTGTTGAAGTCATTTTCACGAAGGTTTAGTACCTCCAAGCTTTTCAACCCAGACAAAATCCCTAAACCTGCAGTGATGGTTATCGAGAAAGATTAGAAACCACATATGCTCTTGCGCGTATTATTTATATTTATCATAATTTTTAGCGACAAATCCATGGTTGGTCGTTGGCATTAATTATTTGTTTAATAAATTACTAAAATTGATAATTAGTAAATTTGTTCTTGTATTTTCTGTTCTCTTTTTGTAGTTGCTATTGTCTGGTTAGTAGGTTTTATGTTAGTTCTCTGTTTTTGCTTTGTTTGTCTGAGTACCTCTGCTACTCCTTTTTTGCTGCTGTTTTTGGTGTTGTGCCTTTTGTTTCCTTCCAAAAAAAATAAAGCTTAGGTGGAAACAAATAATTGTCCTTAAATTGATTTTAAAAGTGCTTAGGTGCTACATATATAATTATAAGAATAACAATATCTACATATATTTCTGTGCTTCAGTAATAATTAAACAACAGTTTTTGATATTTGTAGTTTTTTTTAGAAGTGATTTATTTCTTTTTTGTGTGCCTTGTTTCAATACTAAAGTTTTTTCATTTTATAATAAATTTTGACATAATTTATTATAAAACGTTGACTAGGGGTGATCTGGTGTGGTATAAAGGGAATATACCTCGGTTTAGTGTTATGCTGTAGGCTCATAATTACAGCACGGCCTCAAAGAATGGGCTTACAAAAATATTATATCTAAAATTATGTAAGTTTTAGACATTTTGGCACCACCACCTAGTTGGTAATTTTATAAAAAACTTTAATAGCTCAAGAGGAGCCACCCACTTTAACAAAAAAAAAAAATTAAAAAAAAATAACAATTAGTTCACCCACTTTAGAGTGAATGACACTTACTTCAATAAGAAGAATCATAGCTGGTTGCAAAGCAAGCTAATTTTGGCTGCCTTTAGTGGCCCTTTTTTGAAGGTTTCTAATCATTTAGCTGAGTTAAACCCTTTTAGTCTATCTCTAGAAATCTCTTCGAAATGTCTAGGGAGGTGTAGGTGTTGTTCTTTCTCTTAATTTTGTGTGTCTTTGTGTTTTGGCCCATCTAATAAAACTTCGTTGAGTTGGATATAGATAATTGCAATTGTAATTTAAAGATCTTATTTTTTATAATTTAATAGGCCTTCTAGAAAGTAACAAACTTTACCATAGAAAAGAAAGATTAAAGTCAACTTACCTTTAGAAGTGGGCGATCCATTCAACTTATTGTATCCCAAATTTAAATTCTTGAGGGATGTGAATGAAGTCAAATATGGTAGTACGCCGTCGCCCAAGTAATTATAACCTAGACCTAGTATTTGCAATCTTTTCAATGTAGACAATCTCTGAAAACCTGCAATGACAATGTTAAGCCCAAAGACTAATTTGTATCTATGTATACTCATACATGCAAATACTTGACAAATTCATTGCATGATTATTTTTGTTTAACATATGGTCATGTGGGCAGGAGAGAACCTTTTTTTGTTTAAATCTTTGGTGCCACATAAACAATCACCTCTAAATAAGTCAATGCCATTCTAAGTAGAAAAAAGTATAACTATAAGTTCATCTAGATTACCATCTAGTCTTATAAAAAAAATAAGTTCATCTAGAAGATGGAAAAGGACATCTCTCTCCCCTCCTCCGTCTCAACTCAAGAGCTCCAGAGAGAAATCTTCTCTCTTCTCCTTTGTTTAATGGCGGATGGAGGAAGTGTCACACCCCATATTGGCGGTATGATAGACACCTCATATCGAACGTACTTTAGCCATTTTATACCACATAATATTGTCTTAAAGACAATTTTAACTTTTAATGTGGCTAAAGAAGAAAAATAAATAAAAATAGGTCATTCTCCTGCCTACATTTAAAATACTAGAAGATTTTAGAAGAAAATTGATCATATCCTTGAAACTAAAACAATTGATGCTTACTAGTTTAGTTTGTAGCAAGAACATATGTATTTCAATATATTTAAATTAACTTTGGTCGGCTTAATTTGGGTTAACACAGTTTTAAAATTCTCAATCTTCAATCCGACCCCAACGCGTGAAAAACTGATTTGATTCAGTTTTGTGGTTTTCACAAACCATTGACACTCTTCCTACTAGTTAGCAGTCATCTAAGTGAAAAAGAAAAAATTAAGTTGTTTTAACCGACAAAAATTATGGGGCAACTATAATTGAAACACCTTGTTTAAGAGACCGGCCAACGGTGAAATTATTTCGTCCAAGGTAGATTTGGTTGAGAGATGGTAGCGCACTCAAAGATGTCAAGATACTGTTGTTAAATTGATTCGCTCGGAGATCTAGGATCCTCAACTTCTTCAAGCCGGCCAATCTCTCAAAACCTGTAAATACATATTTAATGTTAGTAATAGATATGAATATCATTTAATAATTGCGATTGATGCAACATTATTTGATAATCATCCAACCAAGATGTTGATCCAGATTCAAGGGAATTAATTCATTTGATCTGTGTATGCAAATATACGCACCTTCATTCTCGAACCAGCCATTAATAAAATTGAAAGATAAGTCAAGGTTTTGGAGTTGCTCAAAGGGAAGAAACAGTGTGGCATTTATGAACCAAGTGAATCTCATTACATAATCCAAGGCCGATCCTTCCCTTGGGAAGTTCATCATATGAGATTCCGATGACGATGGGCCGTCTACAAAGCTCATTATATCAGACATAGATCCCCCCCTTGTGAAGTTGAGGAAGAGATGGGTGACTCTGCCAGTGGTGAGATTACACTGAACTCTCTCCCAATTGCAACAGTTAGTACTACTACTGTTTTTATTATCTTCGTGATCATCAACCCATGAAGCAAGACCAGGCTCTGCAGCATCTGTCCAATTCACAGAACTTTTGAATTGCAACAGAGCAGCTCTCTCTTCCTCCAAACACCCCAAACAGAATTGCCCATTAAAGCAGTACTGATGAAGAAGCAACATCAGTAGCACCATTAAAGAAGCCCACCACTGCAAGCTCTGAATCATCATCATCAATTGCCAATTATATGACACAATTGGTCCCTTAACTAGCTAGCTAGCTATTTCGGTAATCTACTGCTGATCAATTATGTACATGTATATATGCTTATCATCAATAACCATGTGGCTTAGAGCAGCCTGAGTGTAGGGGGTGTGGATGATAAGGTATTTATAAGGTGTGTGGTATAGAAGAATAAAGTATTCTTCTTGTAATACTATATACTTACAAATTAATAATAATGCCATTACGTTGCTAGTACGTTAGAAATAGTCACAATTTAGGAGCACACAAAGTTAAGTCAACAAAATTTTCTTTCTTTCATTCATAGGTGACGACAAGATATTTATGTCTATACATAAAATTTTCTTAGCGTGTGCAATAAGATATCTAGACTTTAGGCCTCTTGTGATCATCAATAAATTGAAGGATGAACGGTCCCTCACTTTTGACAGTTATAGGATTCCAAAAAATCATCCAGAATTGGGTCAATCACGTTTATTAGAAGTGGACAATAGAATAGTTATCCCAGTTAAAACTTATCTACGCATTATTGTAACACCAGTTGATGTACCTCATAGTTGGGTTGTACCTTCCTCACGTGTTAAATGTGATGTTGTTCGTGGTCGTTCAAATCAGACTTCTATTTTACCCAAAGTTTGGGAAATGGTGTGGTTTGGTTTTGGTGTAGTTCAATCTGTTCGAATGTAACTAATTTGAAATCCAACTTTAAAAAGTTTCCAATGCAATCAAAACAAATATTTCAATTTGAAATTAAAAGCAAAAACTTGACGATATTCTATATATATGATTATTTACATCAATTATATTGTAATTATAACTCGGGTCCATATGTAAGACTGGAAGTGGGTAGAAGGTCATGTGCCTTCACATGATCTTCACATGAACACAACTCCTCTCTCTTATTTGGTATCTCAAAAATATCAAGACTTTCTGGAAGAAAAATTCGTAGAGAAGGTGAGAAGGCCAAAAGTGTTTTTAAGTGTTGTATTGATTTACTTCTAATAGTAAAATTTTTATTTTGTGTGGACGTAAACAAATTTTTTGTCAAATTACGTAAATTTTTATATGTTTTCTCTTTATCCCTTTATTTTCTTCTTGGTTGCTTTGATTTGTATTTGTGTGCGAGTATTTGTATGTATTCCGTTGAGTGAATCTCAATAAATTGGTCTCGAGCAAGGTTTTTCTAAAATACAAACACGCATTGATTGGATTAGAACAATTAGTGCGGTGCACGGTGATCATTTGCAGTGATTGAACCGGTGACTGATAGTTTACTGGTGCGGTGGTGCAGCGATTGAATCTGCGAAAGAAAAACTGAAGACGTTTTGCACGTCTTTGTTGGTGCGGTACTGACCACGGTGATCTATCTTGTGAAAATGTTGATCCAAAATCTGTGAGGAAAAAAAAAAAAAAAAAACGAAACGTGAGTTTCTAGTTCTACTTTTATCAAACGTTTTTGCAAGGCATTTAAGGAAAAGACAAATCTTTGACTTTTGTGTTTGAAAGTCAAATTAATGTTTTTGTTTATTTTATAAATAAACAAAAGAGAACATTAGTTTATTGGCTGGTGGTGATTTGTTATGTGCATTGATTCAAGAATATTAAAAAAAAAATTCTTCCAATGGCTGCTAAATACAAAGTTGAAAAGTTCTACGAAAAGAATAACCTCAATTTTTGGCGGATAAAGATGTGGTATTAACACAAGATGAGTTGCAGGGGCTATATGAAAGAGATGCATTGCCTACAAAGTTGAGAAAAGAAGAAAAAGACGACATCATAGATAAACCATTTATTGTTATTTCTTTGTGCTTGAGTGATGAAGTCAAACGAAAAATTGAAGAGAAGACTACAATTGTCGATTTGTGGTTAAAACTAGAAAGTTTGTATATGACAAAATCTCTAAAAAATCAGTTGTATTTGAAGAAGCAGTTGCACATGTTGAAGATGAAGGAAGACACTTCCATAAGAGAACATAACGATGAGTTTAATATAATTTTTATGGCTCTTAAGAATGTTGATTATAAAACTCAAGGATGAGGACCAAACAATGTCTTGGTTGCTTTCACCATCAGATTCTTATGAGCACTTCGTTGATATTTTGATCTTCAGTAGAGACACCCTTACCTTAGAAGATGTCAAAACAGCTTTGAACTCTAAGGAGTTAAAAAAGATGGTTACTAAGATAAAAGGGAAAGCCCACGTGAAAGCTTGCTTGCTAGAGATAGATCTGAACAGAGAGGGTCCAAAGGTTGTGGAGGTAAATTTAGATCGGAATCAAAAGGAAGAAAATTAAAGTGTTTTAAGTGTCATAAAGAAAGACACTTTATAAAAAGGTTGTCCAGAACGTAAAAGAAAACAAAAGGCGAAAAATTCTAGTAATGCAACGGTTGCAGAGGAAGAGCCCGATGGTGCTAATGTCATTTCAGTCATAAGGGGATGCGCAGTTAATGAATCGTTTCTTGATTCGGGTTGTTCCTACCATATGTGTCCTAATAAGGATTGGTTTACCTCTTATCAGAGTATGAATGGTGGTACTGTTCTTATGGGTAATGATATGGTCTGTAAAACATTAGGGATAGAAATAGTGAAGATCAAGATGTTTGATGGCATTGTGAGGACTTTGACTGAAGTCAAGCATGTTCCAGAGTTGCTAAAAAATCTTATTTCTATGGGTACTTTAGACTCACAGGGCTGCAGGATTGGTTTACCTCTTATCAGAGTATGAACGGTGGTACTGTTCTTATGGGTAATGATATGGTCTATAAAACATTAGGGATAGAAATAGTGAAGATCAAGATGTTTGATGGCATTGTGAGGACTTTGACCGAAGTCAAGCATGTTCCAGAGCTGCTAAAAAATCTTATTTCTATGGGTACTTTAGACTCATAGGCTGCAGGATTGTAGCTAAAGGTGGGGTTCTAGTGGTAGTCTGAGATGTACTAGTGGTTATGAAAAGCGCGAAAGTTGGTAACTTGTATGTGTTATCAATACATACAGTTATAGGCAATACAGCGATGTCTACAGATAGTTTTTCAGCAGAAACAAAGTTGTGGCATATGCGACTAGAGCATATGAGCCAAATGGGACTTGAGGTGTTGAGCAAAAAAGGCTTACTTGGGAAGAGTAAGGTTGAGAAGTTGGACTTTTGTGAGCATTGTGTGTTCAGAAAATAATGCAGAGTAAAGTTCAATTTCACAGTTCACTGCACTAGAGGTACTCTAGATTACATCCATTCAGATGTGTGGAGTCTTTCCACCATTCCCTCACTTGGTGGATCAAGCTATTTTGTTTCTTTTATCAATGACTTTTCTCACATGGTCAGAGTGAAAATGTTGAAAAGGAGGGATGAAGTGTTTGAGGTCTTCAAGAAATGGAAGACAAAAATTGAGAAGCAGATTGAAAGAAGCATCAAGAGGTTGGGAACCGACAACGGTGGTGAGTACACTAGTAAAGCTTGTTCAAAGTTTAGTAAAAATGAAGACATTGAGAAACCCTTCACTGTTAAGGAAACACCATAATAGAATGAACTTGCAGAGAGGATGAATCGCACTCTACTGGGGTAGAATGTGGTGTATGTTATCCAGTGTTGGTTTGGGTAAAAAGTTCTGGGCAGAGGCGATGAATACTACTTGTTTCCTTGTGAACAGATCACCATCTACAACTATTGATTGTAAGACTTCGCTTGAGGTATGGTCTGGTAATGCTGCTGATTACAGTGTTTTGATAGTGTTCGGATGTCCTGCTTACTTTTATGTTAAGGAATGTAAGATTGATCCAAGAGCTCGGAAAGCCATATTTCTAGGTTATGCAAATAGAGTGAAAGGATACAAGTTATGGTGTCCTGATTAGCATAAGATCGTGATCAGCAAGACGTGACGTTTGATGAGTCTACTTTGATGTTTGGGAAGCAGATAGATTCTAAGGAGGAGGATAAAGGTGATTCTGTGGAGGTGGAGTTCAGTACTTCTGAAAGTACATCAAAGAGTAATGCAGATGAGACAACAGATCAAGCTAGGAAACACCAACATCAGGAGCAACAGGAATAGTCCTTAGCTAATGGCAGAGCTAAGTGGACAGTTAAAGCACCAATTCGCTATGGGTTTGAAGACATGGTGACATATGTATTGATTACATATGGAGATGATCCTTCGACTTTCAGGGAGGCAATGAGCCACAGTTGTTCTGAAAGATGAAAATGAGCCATAGAGGATGAGATGGACTCATCGATGAAGAAACAAACTTGAGAACTTGTAAAATTACCAAAGGGTTAGCGAATTATTGGGTGCAAGTGAGCGTATTTTAGGAAAGATGGTCATCCAGGTTCTGACTATCACCCTGATTTTCATCCCATAAATTCATGTGAAACTAACATGAGTGGTGGAAATAAGGTTGTGGGGTCCTTACAGCACAAGGACGACTGCCTTTGGGTCACAAAGTGATAAGGACAAAGGATAGTAAATCCACTAGTCTGAATAACCTCATTGGGGCATGAGTGTCTATCATTTCTTTCTAATGTCCTTATAATTAATAGGACAATCTAAAAAATTATAAGAATACATGTTTAAGAACGTCACCTCACCCTAGTCTTACCTTGCCTGCAAATCCAAATTCCTAGAGTCCCGACGTCTCGATATTTTCTGTAGTCCAATCATTGACCTTATCATAATCTTGAGATTAAATCATCTTACAATACCAAATACCCTGGTATTCTAAATCTTGCAGGCATCACAAGACTAGAACCATTTTCAATATAACATTTTTCATCAATAAAGCCAAATTTATTAACAATTAAATAATAACTCACATGGTATTGAATTAATAATAACATATCCACCATATTCTATCATAATCAAATAACATTGAAACTAATTACATATTCTAGTATGAAATTGGACATATCGAAAATCAAACTAAAATGTCAATACTACTCCAATCGGGACCATCATTTCTACTACTAAGTAAATGTTCATCGCGTATAACCAATAAACCACCAGCAGAACCTGATACCATTGTTCCTTGCACTACATTTTTAGTTCCTGAAAAAGAGAAGAGGTGAGATAATGTACAATGAATCACCTTAAACAATATTTCTAAACTCTTATTTATTAATAGCAAAATATATCACATCCAATTAGATATTCAAATAAGTGCATACATTACGTTGCAACATTAATTTATTTTAAGAGTCATCGCTAACCATCCAGTTGGGTTATGGACCACCCAGGCGAAATCACCTTTCCCTCGGAACTCCTCTTGTATGGAGTCCAAAATTTATTGGCCATCATGGCACATAACATTGGCCTTTCAGAACAACCCAAGCTAGACCAAAACACCTTTCAACGTATTGTTATCTTTCTAGTGTATCTTTAGTGAGACAAATAATATAACTTGTTGGTCCACCCAAGAGGGGGGTGAATCGGGTGCGATGGTCAATTTTAAAATTATCTTCCAATAACTTAGTGATTTACATGAGTGTATTGGAATTTGATGAAAAATAAAACACAGACTAAATTACAAACGTGTGACACACAGATTTATAGTGGTTCGATCGAGCCTACGTCCACTACCTAATCTCTCGATTAGGATTTTCTCAATCCACTAAATGATTCTCTTACGGGTGAGAATTAAACCGTTACAACTGCCCTTTTATAGGTTAAAGGCAAATTTATCCTTTCACGGGCTAAGGATGAACCAAATTTCCTTTTTCGAGATGAGGAGAAACCCATGTTCCTTTTACGGGATAAGGAAGAACCGTTTCTCTTTTACTGGCAAGAGATAGTCTATCCTTTTACGGGATGAGTATGAAACGGTTCTTTTTTAAAGGTTGAGAGATAACCTATCCTTTTTAAGGTTAAGGACACACCTATCCTTTTACAGGATCAAGATGAACCGATTTTCTTTTTTCTAGCTAAGGAAGAACCCATGTTCCTTTTATGGGATCAGGAAGAACCGGTTTCTTTCTTCCTGGTTGAAGAGGAACCGTTGTGATTTCAAACCTGAAATCACTTAAGTGAACCATGCCCACTTGTCCTGGTTGTTTCACATCGAAACACACAAGCAAATTACAATTCAAATAATGTTGGTTCTAACAAAGTAGAATACTTTACAATTAAACACAGTACATAGCATTACAAAGATATGAAATATGAAATAGGTAATGCTAAGTTGAAATACACTTTCAGTCCTTTACCTTTCAATGTTCGGTATTGCTCAAGTGCAGTTTCGAAAAGCATGAATGATATGATATGAAAATCAGTGCTTCTTTGAAAGTAATAAATACCGAATAAAGATTGACTTAAAACACGAAGGACTGGTGTAAATCAAAGACACAGACAATTTTCAAAATAGATATAAAATATAAGTATGAAAACTTCTGGTTCAGTAATCAGTAGTTAACGCAACTACTGATATAGTTCAATACAATACATAAGGTATGAAATCAAGTACAACTGTATATCTTGAACTATTTCTCAAATTTTATCTCCAGCAAGAATGATACCAAATATAAATCAGTGCCGAGAATTTAAGTTGATACCAATAAAGATAAAGTATAATTAAAGCTCAATATGAAAATCTATTGTAATCGTAAAAGTATCAGTGAAAAATAGTTTGAAAGATTAGAAAATGAAATTCATTTTGACACATACTAACTTTCAAAAAGTGTTGGCATAACACAAAGTAATTGGCAAGTTGTTTGGTCCTAAGAGCTAGTATTTATAGACTTAGTGGGACATAGCCGTTTGACACTTGAAATTCAAATAATATGAACGTTTACACACAACGGCTAGATTGTTATATAAAAATGGCAACTGCAATTTTCACTAACATTCTGGTCTTTTTCAGATTTCATGAAAAAGGAAAGTTCTAGAAAAACTTATTTCATGTATTAAAGACGATCTCTGATAGGTCTAAAAAGGACTCTGTGCAAAGGTCTGTTCTGAAAAAGTAAACTTACGTAGCGTACTTATTCGAACAATGATGGTTGTTGAATTAGCGTCTTGATTCCGTAATCAGCGTCCTAACGCATAATATCAACAATGTCGTTTTGTTCCTTGAGGGCGCTTATTACATATAAGCATCATGTTGAACACTTAAGTGAGGGCATTACTAACTCGTAAACGTCCTGACTTACTTTAATATTTAAACGGCTTAAACTTGAGGGCACTAATGCACAGTTAGCGTCCTGCTATGTTTTAAAAAAACTAAGTGCATGAGGGCGTTACTATCCGCGTAAGCGTCAATCCTTTGAAACATAAAACAAAACATGAGGGCGCTACATTACCTAAGCGTCCTACTAGTTAAAAACATAAAACATATCGTGAGGGCGCTACAATAATGTAAGCGTCCTACCGATTAAAAATATTTTAGATAAGACACACACACGCTGAAGGACAATCACCGTCCCAAAAGTTACTAAGTTGATTCCTAAAGATGAGGGCGTTTCAATCGAGATAGTATTCTGATAGATTGTTCAACTTATAACTACCAGCGTCCTCAAAGATACATTTTTTGAAGAACTTAAGACATCTTTCAGTGAGCTGATGCTGAGTCAGCTTCCTAACAACTTCAAAGGTTGACTAATAAAGGAGGTTGCTACTATACAAGTAAGTGCCCTGATAAATCAGTTCAACTCAACCTTAAACGTTATCAGCGTCCTAATGAACTATCAACGTTATGGCTTGTCAAGTTCAGGAGAGCGTTGCTGTTTCATTAGCGTCTTGAAAGACTCTTTGAAAACGGTTGTGACTCGCGATAAAATATACGATAGATGCGAATAAAAACTTGGTAGATTTTAAATTAAATATATAGTATTAGATCATTTGAAATACCGTAAAAACATGAAATCAAAACACGCAGATTAGAAAAACATATGTAGATGATTTATGCATGGTTTTGAAAAATATTTTGAGCAATAACAATTAGATAAAGATATACCTTAAATACTTTGTGTATTTCTCTTTTTTCATAACCCTTAAATCCAACTCTTCATTATGAGATCTTCAATAAGAGCTTTGCGGAGTTGAATGACTTGAACGTTGATTGAGAGATGTAGTCTTGAAACTTGATCGAATCGTTCAAGTAACGTGATCTTGAAATCATAATGTGATCGTTGAAGTTCTTTGGTTGAGACGAACTTGACCGTTGGATGTGATCTTTGAGTTCCTCGATTGAGTCGTTCCTTGAATTTTTGCTTTCCTTAGGTGCTTTGATAAAATCTTGATACACGCATGTTTAGCACCAAAAAGTACTTTGTTTGTGATTATCAAAATATACTTTATCACAGTATATTTAGGAACGAGCTAAGTGATGAACCACATAGGTTAACATAACTAACATACCCACATGATCAATGTAATGTATTATCATGCCATTATAAAACTATTACCGAATAACATCTAACAACTCATATCATATCATAATTTTTTTTGAGAAGAAACGATGTCGCCTTTATTATTGAACGGTATAGTACATACCCCTGTTAGAGTACTAGCAGTACTCTATTTACAAATTCAATCAACCCCAAATCCCATGTACATCATGTCTCCCTCGGAAGTTTCCACACAATCAGATTCACAACCAACATTCACAAGTACAAACAATATGAAATAAGCTCTAATATGAACAAACACCAAAAGCGTATAGCAGCACCAAGGCGTAAAGACAATCCCAAGACACCGTGTCAAACAACATAACAGGATACCAGTAGTCCAAAGCTCCACCTGAGCCGCACCACTTCCAACCTCAAGCTCATAACTGATACAAGCAGCCATACCAATATCATATCATAAGTTAACAATAAACATTTCATATAATTGTCATGATTAAGTGTGCATGCCTATATTCCTCATAAGCAGGCAAGATATATTTATCATACGATGTTTAATAGTTAGCACAACATTTACACATGCATCACAATAATGACTAACATGTAAATGATTTAAGAAGGTAATTCACACACACCCATTTAACTAGATAAGATATACATGCTAGAAATAAATAATAATAAAGGAAAAAGCCAAGGATACCCACTTGTATATGCGTAGTCTGACGTTCGAGTTCTTCGGTATGTATAAATCTCCACCCTTAAAATGTTGACTTGGGTTGAGTGATTGGACATGTAACACCTCGTAGTTTTACTTATACACCTACGTTAAGGAATACGTATACGTACGCGTATACGAACGTAAGAGTTAAACGCATATGTGTATAAACATACCTAAATTAAGTAGATTGTATTATTAAATGTCATATTATCATTAGAGTATAAGATGATTAAATGACCTTGAAATGATATTTGTATAAGATAATATACCTTGATATTAGTATAATGTATAAGATGATATAAATATTATATATTTCTCATTTACTAATCTCATTTCCTCATCTCTCTCTCCAACGTATTTCTCATTTATCTCATTTCCTTCATCTCTCTCTTTCAAACGTAAAAAAGGAAAAAAAAAAACAAAAAGAAGAAGAAGCTGAGAGCGAGAGAACGGAGAGAAAGAAGAGAAAAAAAAAGGAAAACGCGAGATTTTCGCCGAATCGAGACCCACGGTAACTATTTTTCACTCTATTTCTTCGTGAAATTGATATCTAAGATAGATGTAACATTCCTTTCGGAGTAATTTTTGCTGTAGGAGCCGTTTTACGGCGTTTCCAAAAATTGAGGTTTTGACCCAACGTGAACGAAAATCCGCTAGGAAGGTTGGAAAACACTTCTTAGGCTGTAGAAACCTTAAATATATGGTTAGATTGAATTTATTTGTTCGTTTGTAGTTTTTATTGCTATTAGAAGTTAGATTTGATATTAGATTCCTTTGGAACCCTTAGCTTTGATCTTTGAAACCTTTCAAATCATATTAAAACCCGATGAAACTCTGGTTTAAGGCTATAGAATGGTAGAATGCACTGTTGTGAGTCCATCGATGCTAATTTCATGATTTTTGGACGCCGTTTGATAATTTTAGTAAAAATTCACATGTTCCTAATGAATAGTGAATAGTGACGTGAATAGTACTGCAATCATATCCAGTGAATAAAATGGAATTAGAATCCAATGAAACTCCGGTTTGAGATCATAGAATCGTAGAGAACGGAATTCCGGACGTTTCGATGTTAAGAACATGATTTTTGGATATACTTTGATATTTTTAGTAGCTAAAGATATGATTTTTGTGAGTAAAATTGACTATGGATGCCTCCGCGAACGTGTCAAACCTTAATAAAATACCTATTGAATGTAGTAGAATGATAGAATGACTGATTTGACACGTGTCGATGTGAACAAAATAATTTTAGGAATGTTCTAGATTTTTAATAAAATTGACATATGTTTTCATATGCTTATGTGAGTACGTTAGTGTTGAAATCTTGTTTAAATGTGGCATTTTCATGGTGAAATAACCCCATCTTAGCTGCTGAACTAGCTAGGAAATTTGAGTGTTAGTAATGGTATTTTGATGAGTTTAAATGGTAATTCTCATGATGATTTATGGTTTGAATTACCAAATTACAGTGTTTGAATTGAGAGATTAAGTGCATGGATAAATGCTCTTGAAGAAGCAATTATGATGCACATTATTGTTGCTGGATTCTAGAGGGTATATTGGCTTAGAAACCTCGTGTAACCACTGTGAGTATAGTTTTCTTGATTTGGTTCTTGTATGGCATTGTACACATATAAAATGTTTGATTGGATGCATGTTATATATTTATATGTAATGCATTGAGTTTTATGGATCATGCAAACTGATTTTAGCAATTAGAGCTTGTAATGATATCATTTCGGTAGGAATTAGACCCGGATGAGGTTTTGCGAAACCTCATTGTCAGTAGGCCTGTCCTAACAAGGGTTGCGATCCTTGAAATGACTGTGAATTGGGTAATGAGAGGTTGTGGTTACCTTGTACGACCATACAAGGGTTAGACCCGCTCTCTTGCCTTGAAGGAGGGAGATGGAAAAGTTTTTATGAATGAGCATAAATTATATATTGTGTTCATATATATTATTTTGAAGAATGTTGCATATGTGCTTTTGAAATATTTTAATTTAAACGATTTGATATGTCATATTTCCTAAAATGCATGCGATTGTCATATCAAGAACTATATTCACTGAGCTGTTGTTTGCTTACCCCCTTTCCCTCACTATTTCAGGTACAAAAGAAAAATTTGAGAATGATCAAGACGTGATTAGGACTGACATTATTGATGTACGTATGCTTTGGAAGAAGTAGTTACATGTTTTATATATTTTGATATATATATATATATAATTATCACACATCTTATATATGGATTACCATCTAGAGGGGTTAGATTGGGAAAATGAGATATCAATGGTTTTTTTGGATTGTTAAGATATTTGGCGATGATATATATATATATATATATATATATATATATATATATATATATATATATATATATATTTGGATGATGGATGTTTGATTTATGAATGACAATGGTTGTCTTTTGGATTATGGTATACATAGATGGAATGATTATGTATATATATGGAGATGATTTGATTTGTGGTATATCAGGTTTTGTGAAATGTCCATTTTATGGGGAAATGCTGCCGAAATTTTTGAAAATTTTGGAAAGGATTATGAGACTATATGAAGGCTGGCAGTGTATTGTATATTGTATATGAGTATATACAGTGTATAATACATTGTGTCGGTCATGACGTCAGCCTACGTCAGGGGCGTCGTGACAGGACAAATTTAGGATAGGGATCACACTTTACTAATATATCACTCAATAATAGTAATAATAAATGATGATCATTTCTAATGTACAAGATTCACTAAAAGGGCACGTACAAAGCATACTATGTATCACTCAATTACTACTATTGGGTTGGGTGTTTGAAAAATTTAGGTTAGGGATCACTTAATAAAAATAATAGTAAATAGTGATCATTTCTGATGTACAAGATCCACAAAATGGCAAGTACAAAGCATATTATGTATCACTTAATTACTACTAGCTTTTGTACTACAAACTATATCTTTCACTCTATTTGAATCTTAGTCGGCATTACAACCATTCAAGTCACAATTTCATATTCTAGTACGAGAGTAGGCAGTCGGTTTCAAAGAAAGTCGTGTTTATAACTCTCACAATACTTGCTAGAATACTTTTAGCTCTTACTTGAACTCTCTACTCTTGAGTTCTCACTTTCACTTGGATGGTTTGAAGTGTATGTCTAGCATACCTAATTATACTAGTTTATAATGAATCACAACCACACAATTTAAAATTCATGAAAAAATCTTGGCCATACACATGTCATTCCACACCTAAGTTTGACTATTAACCACACTTAACTTTAACCACCAAACTTTGACCACACCAACCATTTACCTAATTTTGGAAGCTTCTAGATAATGGGCTCAAAATAAATTTATACTGATTTTCTCTCCTAAGTTATATGTTGGTAATTAATTTCAAAGTCACCTTCTACTTGAAAGTAAATTAAAATTAATTACTAAATTATAAAAATACCCCAAAGTTTATTGGTATTACACTTACAGTGTGAGATACAAGGCAAGATTGGTTGTCAAAGGGTATGCTTAGAGAGAAGGTAAGGATTACAATGAGGTATTTTCTCCTGTTGTGAAGCACACTTCTATCAAAGTACTGTTGGCATTGGTTGCGTTATTTGACTTGGAGTTGGAACAACTAGATGTCAAGAACACTTTCTTGAATGGAGACTTGGATGAGACGATCTACATGAAGTAGCCTGAAGGTTTTGAGGTTGCTGGTAAGACTGATCATGTGTGCAAACTGAATAAGTCCTTATATTGGCTTAAGTAGTCACCCAGACTGTGGTGTAAGAAGTTTGACACCTTCATGATTAGGCAGGGATACACAAGGAGTGTAGCGCCCTAGAAATCATTTCATCTCTAGCCCATAACCTATTTGTATTTTTTGCGCAAACTCTATGTGCTCGCCTTGGTGTGTATGTTTGTGCATTTGATGTTTGATGTATGATTATTGCTTATATAAAAGAAAGTATTATTAGTGGTGGTGGTGTTATTATAGAAAGTATTATTGATGGTGTTATTATTTTATTAATATCATTTGTCATATTAATACTATTGTGAGTGACTTGTTGGAAAAACTTCACATAACTAACTTGTTGAACAAGTCATCATCTTGACTTGTGACTTGTTGAAAAGACCCCATTAAAAGTCCTCATTTAATGCACCTTTCATATATGGGAAGGTTGTATCTCAACGCATGATAAATATGATAATTATATTAGAATATGTTGTGTATATGTGTTGATTTCATGATAATTAATTATTGGTGCGTCAAATGGACCTGAGAATATTAGAAATGAGTCCGGGAAGGATTTTTACATAGAAAAAAAACTGGTCATACTCGAAATTTCGATGAGTATTGAGCGCGTAGTGGCGAAACGAAGTTTAAGTGTCATTGGTGAAGGAGTAGCGCGCTCAAGTGCGATCTTAGGCGGGATGAGCGCGCTGATCCATTTTCTAGGCATGATTTTGGGTGAAAAATGGTCATTTTCAGTGTTTTAAAAGGGGGAAAGGTTGCTACTTTTCCCATATGAGCTAAGGACGAATTGGAGGAGGAAGAAGGGAGGAAAACTAGGGTTTCCAAGGAAAATCTTCACCATTTACACCCCAAAGCAAGTGTTTTTCTCTATTTCTTTCCATGAAATCACCATTGAAGGTGAGAGTAAGCTTTCTAATGGTGTAGTTTTCTTCATGGGTCACGGTTTTGGGTGTTCCCTAACCTAAGGTTTGCTGATTTTTGCTCTTTTGAGCTTGCTTATAATAGAAGCAACCTTCCTTAACCTAGATCTACACTCCATGAGCATTTCTCAAGCATTTCACCACGTTTTGGTGGTGCAAGAGTTTAGGGTTTTGTTGGAAACCCTTAGGGTCGTGATGTATGATATAGATTTGGGTTCCTTGGTGGATTTAGATCCCAAAGGTACCATTTTCCCTAATTTCTAACAAGAAATTGGTGGATCTAAATGTAAAGGCGTAAACCCTAGAAATCAAACTTAGGGATTTTCTTTGGATTTGCATGTCAACTATATTGGATAAATGGTTGATTCTAGTTGATTGATGGTGGTGTTCAGTATTTTTATCCATCGAAAACCCTAGTTGTAGTGTAAAATCGGCCTAGGGCTTGATTTTGGAGATTTTTGCACAAATTGGGGCTCTTGACCTAAACCAAGTCAATTGACCAAATTGACTTGGCTATTATCTAATTGGACCTATATTGAGTGGAATCATGGGTTTAGAAATGTTTGAACCTATGTTAATTTTGTATGACTTAGTGCAATTTGGCTCTATGCCTATTGTAGAGAATTTTCCCCAAATTGGGTCATATGTCATGCATTGATTTGATTTCAGAAATTGACTTGTCTATGATCAATCTTGCATGGTTTTGAATGGTTTGGGCATGTGTTAGGATTAAATGACCTAAACTAAGTGATTGTCTTAGTTTGGGAATTAGTCTTATATGTGGATTCGCACGGATGTCGAGGTTGATCATGAGATGGGAAGCTCATGATGGGAATTAAATTCACATGGACTTATTGGATTAGGAATTGATCATAATTAGTGTGTCTATGTATGGATGATCATGGTAATTGATACATGTGCATGAATTTATGGTTTGCAGGATCTTGATTTGCATTGGAATCCGTGTTGGTCTGTGTGTGGATAGCTTTGTTTGCGTGGCATTGGTTGTGAGTAGTTGTTCATCTTGTTTATCACTTGTGTCATCCTACTTACTTATACTTGTATGTTGAAAGTCAAGAAACATTATTATGGAAATGCATGTGTTTAATATGTTTTAAAATGGCATGCATTGATACTCTAGAAGCTTGGTGTTCCAAGTTAAGTTCCCTAGGTGTTCCTAGGAGGCATGTGCATGTTTGTCAAGCTGACTTTTCCAGAGATGGATTTTGAATGGTTTTGAAACTCTAGAAGTTTGGTGTTCCAAGCTAAGTTCCCTAGGTGTTCCTAGGAAGTTTGTGCATGTTTGCCAAACTGACTTTTCTAGAGGTGAAAATGGACATGCCCCTATTAAGGGAGGATCATGTCACTGACGAGTGAATGATCTATATGTCAGTTGTACCCCAATAAGCGAGGGCCATGTGGGTCTCTACAGCAAGAAATGAATGGTATTGAAATGCATGGAATTGAGAATGCTTATTTTACTATGTGTTTTATGTTTCACATACTCATGAGCATTATTTCATGCATGTGCATATACAACTTTTAATGATGTATAATTTATGGCACTACTGGGCATCGTAGGCTCACACTCTCACTCTCTTTTCAGGTTCTACTGATAAGGGCAAGGGCAAGGGTATTGTGTTTGCTTGAGAACCTAAGCATTGCCAAACCTAAGACTCTTTTGTATGGTTTGATGTCCTTAATTACATATGTATATGGTTTTAATTATTTTGATACATATGTAATTAATATAACACTTGTTGAATTTATATGGTGAGAGACTTTGTATTCATGCCTGTATATTGGCCTTGTGGCCTTGGACTTGATGTATATTGGCCATGTGCCTTGGACTTGGATTTGATGATGAGTCTAGGCATGTTGCCTTAGACTATTTTGAATTTATGTTGGAGACTTTTGATCATGGTTGTATGTTTTATTTGAGGACTATTATGATGATTGTCTTTTATACTTTAGAGGATCATTCTTATTTGATTTTGTGAATGTGCATGTCATTGATATTAGAATTGTTAAGTCTATCAGGTGATTTAGGTGGTTTCAAAAAAAAAAATTGGGGACTCTATGTGAGAGTCTGGTTGAGTCTTGTAGGGTCTCGATCATCTCGTGGGATGATTTGAGGTGGTCATGGATGCCTACGTCGGGTGTCCAACTCCGGTACTTCCGCAGCCTATCCATGAGGAATGGCGGTCTGGGGTGTGGGTCACCACAAGGAGTAAGTATGACAACTGTGTTTATTTTCTGAAGCTTTATGATGGCTCTTATGTTTATTTACTCTTGTATGTTAATGACATGCTAATTGCTGCTAAGAGTATGGATAAGATCAACAAGTTAAAATCTCAACTGAGTCAAGAGTTTGAGATGAAAGATTTGGGTGCAGCAAAAAAGATTCTTGGTATGGAGATACAAAGAGAAAGGAAAAAGGGAAAGTTATATCTGTCACAGAGGAAGTACTTAGAGAAAGTGTTTTCAAGGTTTGGAATGGAGAACTCTAAGCCAGTGAATACTCCATTGGCAGTTCATTTTTTTGTTTTTTGCAGATATGTTTCTGAGCACCGACTAGGAACATGAGTACATGAGTCATGTTCCATATGCTAGTGCAGTGGGCAGCTTGATGTATGCTATAGTGTGCACTAGGCCAGACATTTCACATGCAGTGAGTGTTGTTAGCAGGTATATGGGAGATCCTGGAAAGCAACATTGGCAAGCAGTGAAATGGTTGTTGCAGTATCTTTGAGGTACATTGGATGTAGGATTGGTTTTTCAGTGGGATAGTGATACATGTTCACTAGTCTGTGGTTATGTGAATTCTGATTATGCTGGTGATTTAGACAAGCAACGTTCCACAACTGGTTACATGTTCACTTTAGCACATGGTCCAATCAGTTGGAAGTGTATGTTGCAGAGTACAACTGCTTTGTCTACTACAAAGGCAGAGTATATGGCAGTAACATGGGCTGTGAAGAAGGCTTTGTGGCTTTGAGGATTGATTGGTGACTTGGGGATTACTCTAAAGAGTGTACCAGTTCATTGTGACAATTAAAGTGTCATTCACTTGGCTAAGAACCAAGTGCATCATGTCAGGACCAAGCATATCGATGTTTGTTTCCACTTTGTTTGCGAGATTATTGAGGAGGGTGAGATTTCTTTACAAAAGATCAATGCCAATGATAATCTTGTAGATATGCTGATGAAGACAATTCCAGCAGTAACGTTCAAGCATTGCTTGAACTTGATCAATATCTTATAGTGTTTAGCGCCTTAAGAGGCGCAGTTGGAGATGTTAATTTGTTGTAATTGGCAAGTGGCTTGTAATGGCCCTTGCCAAGGTAGAGATTATTATAATTATGGCTCAGGCCCAAATGTGAGACTCGAAGTGGGTGAAAGGCCATGTGTCTTCACGTGGTTTTCACATGAACACAACCATATGGGAGACCAATTGTCTATGACATGGTCTCTCCTCTCTCTTGTTTGGTATCTCAAAAATATCAAGACTCTCTCGAAGAGAAATTCATAAAGAAGGTGAGAAGGTAGAGAATGTTTTTAAGTGTTGTATTGGTTTTCTCCTAATACTTAAATTTTCATCTCCCGTGGACCTAGGCAAATTTTTGCGGAATCACGTTAATCTTTGTGTACTTCCTCTTTATTGCTATATTTTCTTCTTAGTTGCTTTAATTTGCATTTGTGTGTGCGTGTTTGTACGTGTTTGTGTATATTCCATTGAGTGAATCTCAACAAATTATTCGTATCCAGCTTATACATATGTAATTGTTACATTTCAGGGAAATATATTTATAGGATAACTATATAGTTAGCTTGAGATGATCCATTTTAGTCAATTCTTTTTTACAAGTATATATAGTACTCATCATCCATCACTAGGGGTGTAAGCAACCCTACCGAACGAACCTGATCAAATTGACCATTTCAAGTCAGGTTAATTTTTGAGCAACCCGACCAAACCCGACTTGACCTCTTTATATATATATAATAAAAATATTAAAAAATTATTACATACAAGACCTCTAATTAAAAAGGCTCGTAACCGTCAACTATTTTTCTTGAGTTGTTAGGTTAGATGGCAAGAATAATAGGATAAGATAGATGTTAGAGATTACAAGAGAAAAGTTCTCATTTTAGTCTTATGTTGCTTGTTGGGAAGAATAGAAGACTCTTTTTTTCTATAGAAGTCTATCAACTCCCTATTCATCTTCATTCTCATAAGTTAAGTTTAAAAGTAGTTTGATTTATACATATATAAGTTCTCCCAAAAAAGAAAAATTTCATCTTTTAAAGCTTAAATAATAGTTTAATAAGTTTGATACATGATAATCTAACATATTTTATTATTAATATAAGTTTAAATAGTAACTATTAAGTTTTTAAAAAATTGAATTATTTAATAAGAATCCAACCTGACTAACCCGCTATCACCGGACTTCATCGGATCAAATGGGTTAGGGAGCAAAAATCTTATTCGACGTAATTCAATTTTACCCCTATCCATCACATTGTGGCACGATGTGGATGATGAAAACTTTTATTAGATTTTGTTTTTTTGTCTGAAAAAGTCATATTTGAATTAATTGGTGCATCTTGCCGTCTGGACTACGGAATATGCGTACTTAGACTTGTTGACTATGGTGCCGTTCAGATGTTGTTGACTAGGTGCCGTAAGCTTTGGGGCAATCGTTAAAGAAATCAGATACGTGTCCATGGTTACAACATGTATTAAAATTTAAATTCGATTTGAGTCTATATCTAGAGTGTTTTAATAAGCCTCTTAAATTAGATATATGTGCACAAGTGCAGATTGTAAATATCATATTTAACTTCTAATTGAATATAAAAAATAATAGAGAAAAAATAAGATAAATATAAAAAGATTTTATTTATATACTAATTATATTTAGATCAACCAAGGATTGATTTGATGATAACGAAAGCAAGTCTTTGAGTAGGTTGAGGAACCCATCACGAGTTCAAACCTCGCACTAAATATATTCTGATTAAAAGAGTAAAACTTACTAAATACACCTCGAATCTCTCAAGTTTAAAAGAATTAATTTTACCATTAAACAGAATAGGACATTTCCCTGACGTCAAAAATCTGTTACAAAAAAAAAAAAAGAAAAAAAAAACTTATTTAGAGTTAACAACCCCTCATAAAAAATAAACTTCAACAAAGATTTTGTTTTTTCTTCGTCTTTTTTCCGCATCAAGATAACAAAATTAGGATTAGGATTACGGTTAGGTTTAGGTTTAGGGTTATGAAAATAGATAAATAAGTAAGAATCTGTGGATCCCACACAAGAAGATTTGATTGCCGTCATTTCAATATAAGGAGAAAATAGTCATATCAATATAGAAAATTTTCTCAACAGATAGACTTTTGGCCTCTTGTCATCTTCCATACATTGAACCAAAAACAAGAAATTTTTTCTAACTTCCTTATTTTCTCACAAAACTTTTCTCACCTGAAGAGATGAGAAGATTTTTAATATTTGTACATTTATAATCAAACAACCATAAAAATATTCTTTAGAAAAAGCTTTCTAGAAAAATTAATTCTCAAAAAAACTGTATCTTCTTATATAAGAAAACTTTTTCTCAGCATTAAGTATAGCTTCACTTCATGAAAATAAAGTATTTTTTTATAATAGTATACACTTACAAATTAATAATAATGTAAGATATCTAGACTTTAATTTAAGACCACACGAAGTTAAGTAAACAAACATCCAAATTTTCCATAGATGACGACAAGATATTTATATCCATACATAAACTTTTCTCAGCAAGTGCAATGAGATATCTAGACTTTGAATGTTTAGATATCTAGAAGTTTGATATTTCAAGCTAAGTCCTTTAGGTGTTCTTAGGAGGTTTGTGCATGTTTGTCAAATTGACTTTTTTAGAAATAAATTTTGAATGGTTTTGAAACTTTAGAAGTTTGGTATTCCAAGCTAAGTTTCCTAGGTGTTCCTAGGAAGCTTGTGCATATTTGCCAAGCTGACTTTTATAGAAGTGGAAATAAACATGCCCTGTCACATCTTGGTTGCATACAATATCCCTTACCTAGAGTGATGAGTATCCCGCAGAATATACTCTAGCCATTATATATCACATAATATTATCACATCTGAAATCATTTTTATCACCCGAGCCCGACTCGAGTGCATTTTTGTGGAGCCAAAAGGTCAGGGAAAAATTTTGGGTCCGCAAAAATACACTGTTCACGGGAGCCGCGCCACGGGCTCTTTTACACTACCTTTTTTTTTCTTTTTCTTTAATTGTTTTTGTTTGCTTCTTTCTTCCGTTAAAAAGCTAAAATGAAGGCATTTCAGTGCCTTCGAGAGGTTTTTTCAATATATATTCTGAAACGAAAAAAATAAAAAAACTTCTTCCTTTTTAATTTTTTTATTCTATTTCTTTATTATCAAATAAGATCTTGGGTTTGTTTATTCTTTTTGTTTTTTTATTTTTTTATCAAAAACGAAGGCACTTCAGTGCCTTTGAGAGGTTATTTTTAATATATATATGAATACTTCTCCATTCTTTTCTTTTTTTTTTGTTCTAATTCTTTATTTTACTTTTTTTCATTTTTATTTTTAAATATTTATGACTAGGTTAAGTTTTTTATGCAACTAAATCAACTAAAATTTAGAAATTAAATTAATTAAGAAAAATCAAATTATCAAATAAACATGTTCAACTAAACTAGGCTTTTTCTCAACAAATTATCAAATAAAGTATCAATTTATCAAAAACTATTATATGACAAATAATCACAATCACCTAAAAAAAATTACAAATAATAATGAAATTTAACAATAGAAAAAAAAACATGATTTATTGTAATGTCTTAATTAATCTTTCAAGTTTCAATGCAAACACCTAAAATAATAATAATAATAATTTTCTTTTTCTTTAAGTGTTTGCATAGAAAGATTGACATTACAATAAATCATTTCCTTTTTTTTTAATTTTTAAGCTTTTGTAATTTTGTAATTTTACTTTTTAACACAAAATTTTATTTAATAATAAAGAAATAGAATATAACACTTAAGAAGGAAGAAGTTTTTTTTGTTCTTTCATAATATACATTAATCACAACTTATCACACATCAATCATGATTAAAGCGCATGTAGCCTTGTTAAGTACTACACACATTAATAGCATAAAAAATTTGTTTGTATAAAAAGAAATACAGGTTGTTTGTTACCTGAAAATCAACTTAATTTTAAAAGTTCTGTATATAATCTAAATACATCACACCAAAGCCAAAGGGCTATACATGATAGAAATCAAACAACGATTTAAATTTGAAATTAAAAGCACAAACTTAATGATATTTCTATATATATGAACTGGGTCATCTACAACAATTATTCATATTCAAGCTTATATATACATATATATTACAAATCAAACCTTATTATATGGTAATTATATAGTTAGATAAACAGGGTGGACAACTTTTTGAACATGTTGGATTTAAAACACAGACATGCAGCAATGCATGCATCTATGAAACCAAACCACATTTGCCTCCAGTGAGGGTTGATGTAAAGAACAACTATGACTGCTAGAAAGGATATGAACCATGATGTTGCAAAGCTCGCAAAGAAACAACCACTATCAATGTCATGTCTGTCTTCCCATCGATCCGAAACTGTAATTTCAGGATATGTGGTGGCACTATTGGTGCAATTCTTTGACAATGGAGCTCCACAAAGAAATGGGTTTCCTGCATAGCTACTCTCATTGAATGTTCCGAATTGTGCATTCCAATCTGGTACTCTTCCTGACAAGTTGTTGTGAGCAACAGAAAACACTGCAAGAAAGTTCAAACTGATGAATTCCTGAGGAATTCCACCACTCAACTTATTGAAAGAAAGATCTAAGCTCTCCATTTGTTTTAGATTTGATAAGGATTCTGGAATCCTCCCACTCAGTTGGTTGTGTGACAAGTTCAATGAATGGATTTCAGTTAGGTTTCCAATTTCATAAGGGATCTCTCCTGTGAAATTGTTGCAAGATAAATCCATTCCAGACATTATCTTAAGAACACTTCCCACGTATAAGTGGGATATGCTCTTAGTTATGAACTGCACTTCTTCTTGCTCTATGGCTTTGAATCCATAAAATAATGTTCGTTGGCCTATATTCATCCCTATCCTCCCCTCGGTATAGCCTAGCCAATATTTTGTTAATCCAACTGTGTGGTTAGTTGTTAATGTCTTCTTCCCAAATGTAATGTTACCGAAGCACGGAGGTATCAACCCAAAAAAGTTGTTATCAGAAAGATCCAGTATCCATATCTGATTCAATTGGCATAACTGATGAGGAAGTGGACCACTTAGAAGATTACCTTTTAGAACAAGTACCTTTAAATTCGTAACTTCACTAATCCAATTAGGAAGACTACCAGAAAACTTGTTATCACCAAGATTCAATGTTAGCAATGCTGTACCGTGGAGGAGGGTATTTGGTATTGATCCTGTGAATCCATTTCCTTCCAAATGTAGATACTGCAAATATGGTAAGTTCAGACAAGATGGTAAGGGCCCTGAAAGATTGTTTCGAGAGAGGTCCAAAATCTCAATTTTGAGTAATTTGCAAAACTCAAGTGTTATGTGGCCTTCGAACGAGTTATATCGCATAACAAGCATTGACAAACTTGTTAAGTTAGTAATCCAAGAAGGAATTGTGCCTGATAAATGGTTCTTGCTCACATCTAGTACTCCTAATTGTAAACACTTGGAAATTCCAACTGGTATAGTACCTGTGAAGTGATTGCTATCCAAATTTAATACTTGCAGCCATGGTAACATGTCGAAGTCATTTGGAAATATTTGGCCAGATAGGTTATTATTTGAGAGCTTCAAAACTTCCAACTCAGTGCAACCGATGGCCATTGTCTCTGGGACTTGTCCTGAAAAGTTGTTACTAGAAAGATCCAACAACTTTAATTTTCCCATACGCCCAATTGTGGAAGGGATCTTACCTCCAAAGGCATTTGTTGACAAATTTAGATAGAGTAGATTTGGAAGAATCTCACCAATATTGGCTGGAAGATGCCCATGAATGTTGTTATTGGCTACATTTAACGAACTCAAACTTGTATGAGGATGATGTGGTAGACGAAACTGGCCAGTAAACGAGTTATCTTCCAGAAATAAAAGTTCCAATCTTGTATTATTCTCGATCAACCAAGTGGGGAATTCTCCAGTTAAGTTGGCCTGATTGAGAAGCAGTATTCTCAAGTCATATTGATTGTAAAGAAACTTGAGCGCGATATTCGTGGGCTCTTTAAAATTGGAGTTTGCTAAGGACAGAGACTTCAACTGAAACTTGGGAAGCAAATGACGAGCTGGGTGCTCAAGCTTTATCTCCAAATTATTAGCTGATGAGTAATGGTCAAGGTTTAGATCCACAAGGTTGGAATGGTTATAAAATGAGGCTAATGGGAATGCAGCATCAAAACTATTGTAATCAAGTGAGATGAGCTCTAGAGATGTCAAGTTGCTCAAGGGAGATGAAGCAATATTTCCTCTAAAGAGATTCTGTGAGAGAACTAGCACTCTAAGAGAGGTTAAGTTGGAAAGACATGCTGGGAGGATCCCTTCCAAGTTGTTCATTGATAGAACTAGCACTTCGAGGTTCTTCAGCCGACATAACTCTGTGAAATATAATTTCCATTAATTATAGATAAATCAAAACTAACATTAATACAACATAGAATCAATTTGAGCATCAATAGAAAAGAAACCCAGAAAGAATTAAGTATATTATTAAGTATGACCAACACAAACAAAGCTTTATCCATTATTCTACTATGTATGTATATGTATATATATATTTTTTCAAAAGTAGCTTCACTGTTTTAATAATTTTAAATATAGAAAAAGTTGAATTTAACCTCAATACAGTAGTCTTATTGTTATTCTACCTCATTTGTGTCAGGCCCTGTTTGCATTTTCTTTTATATATATATCAAGTTCCCCCAAAATGGTTACATCAGGTAATTGATAACCAACTTAAAACTCTGTAAGGTCATTTACATATGAACATGAATTTACTTAATTACATTATGCATCTCTCTCCTAAAAACTGAAAAAATATATCTGCAAAGGCAAAGGCCCTCGAAAAATAATTGTAAAATTAGTTTTTGATAGAGTGGAGGGAAAAAAGTGGACTCGTGCACCTATAATTAATCCAATTATAGTTAGGAAAAGACCATTAAGTTGAGTTATCATATATTAGTTGCTTTATCTTATATTCTTTAGGAACCTACACATGTGCTTTATCATAAATTTACCATTTATTAATTGTAAATTTAGTTTGCAAGCTTAAATAATTTTAAAGCCTTCATTAAGTTGATACTCTTGTAGATATAGGAGCATTGTTTCTGAATTGTGCCAAAATCCAAGCCCTCTCCACCTTTACCAAATTGTGCCAATGCTTGTTAGCTTGAGTGTCGAATGGTATCTTCCTAGCTTTTGTGGTTCAAGTCTCTTTAACCACTAAATAGGTAGGGACTATACACTTATTGAGTCTAGTTGCAAATTTGAGCCTCGATCCCCCTTACCAATGAGGCTGCTGTTATTGTTGAGTTTTGAGTGTTAGTACCTCTCTAACGTATGGTGCCAATGTAAATTATAAATAACAATAAAAACAATCGTTCCAAGGGTCCAACCCATAAGGAGCAAGTGGACTCCATTGACACCGGGATTGGGTGACTACTTTTCTATAAATCCCAATAGTACCCCTTCTTTTCTTAATACTCTACAGTTTTTAAAATTAAATTTAAAATTTTAAAGGGCAATGGAGTAATTAAAACTAAATAAATTTGATAATCCGAGATTTTTACAGCCATGTTCCATAGTGTTTTTTTTTTTTTGAAGAAACAATGTTAATGCCTATGTTAATGTCAGTAACACAACTATTTCCTTATCTAATTAGTAATGAGTTTTAAACATGGGTACTTCTGGTTTCCAAAATAGTACGACAACCACTAGGCCAACTCCTTATTGGCCATGTTGATTAATAAACTTGTGAACTCGCTAACGATTCCTTACCCACTTTCCTTTAGTTGCAGATTTTTCGCACCAACAAGCCTCTCTTTCTCTAAAAAAAGCTCTTTTGCTTGCCATTATCAGAGGATCACCAACCCTTTTCACCATCTCCCTCTTTCACTATTACGAATCTAAGATTCAAAGCCTTTAATTGAATCCAATATCACTAATCTCTTTAATTGTTTTGGATTTTTCATATATTTTAAATTAAATCTATGGTTAAAAAATTCTCCAAAATTCAGCGAAATTTCATAATTTTTTTCTCTTTTTCAAACCAGCAAAGTGCAAAGTGGATGTAAAATAAAAAATGCAAAAATTTGTCGAAATAATTCGATAAAATTTCTATTTTCCGATTCAAAAATGCAAAAATTTGTCAAAAAATTTGATAAAATTCAACAAAACTCGACAGAAAAGTAAACAAAAATGTTATTTCATCAATAAAAAATAAAAGAATACCAATAATTATGTTTTATTTTTAACTTCATCATCCAATGTAGTAATATAAATTTTAAAAAATAATTTAACAAGCTAACAAATTATATAGTTTATGAGATATGTCTTACCAAAAAGAAACAAAAAGAAACAAAATAAATAAATAAAATTAAAAGAAGATAAAAACTTAAAAATAAATTAAAAGAATTCCCAAAGGCATATTCTTTTAGTTAACTCTAATAATAACAAGATTAAAAAATAATAAATTTAAATAATAAACTAATAAATTAAACATGGTGGAAGTCCAACTAATAAAATATATGATCGAGAAAAAAGCTACCACAACATTATATATAAAAATAAGGAAAAAGAATTACGACCAAAAGTCACAATTTCAAAAAGTTCACAATGATCAACAAAGAAATTAACTTGCTTGCACGAAAAAAAACAATAATTAAAAGTGAATCACGAACCTTGGGGAAAGTGTCCATTTAAATTATTGTGAAAAAGAATCAGTTGCTGAAGAGAGGTGAGTGCCCCCAAAGATGGCAGCAATTCCCGGCTAAGGCTAGTCGATTCAAGGTTAATCCCCTCCAGATTTTTCAATCCAGACCAAATATCAGAACCTGTAATATTGAGAATGATGATGAGAATATGAAGAACGCTTAGAAACTCCCATGCATGCATGATGCGTCCATGTATGCATGTCTCTTTCCATAATATAATATCAGAAAGGATGAAGGTACTTTGAGGCAGGACTTAATTAGTTGGTGTACTTGCTCGCTCGACTCCCTTGGATCATACCTATATAATGCAAGTTTCCTCTATCCCACAATTCAATACATTAGAAACAAAATTAAGGCATAATAAGCTACATTGATATATACTAATTTCGTTCTGTACTTTTTATGGATGGCTATAGGATAACATTGACTAACCCAGGGGAAGGGATCCATCCAAATGGTTGAAGCTAAGATCCAGTCCTTTAAGAGATGTGAAAGCACTCAAAGTTGGCAAAACGCTGCTGTTGAAGTCATTTCCACGAAGGTCCAGTACCTCCAAGCTTTTCAAACCAGACAAAATCCCTAAACCTGAAGTGATAGTTAACGAGAAAGATTAGAAATCATGTATGCCTTTGCGCTTATTATTTATATTCATCATAATTTCTTTTTTAGTTCTTTATCTACTATTATTCCTACAAACGTTACAAGGCCCACATGATGTGAGTAAATTTAATAAAAAAGATTAAAAAAATTAAACATAAAACGTTAAAATGCTTATTACATAAATCTTAGGTGGAATCAAATAATTGTCCTTACATTGATTTTAAAGGAAAGTCACTACATATATAATTATAAGAATAACAATATATACATATATCTATGCTTCAGTAATAATTAAACAACGGTTTTTGAGATTTGTAGTTTTTTTTTTTCAAGTGATTTATTTCTTTTTTGTGTGCTTTGTTTCAATACTAAAGTTTTTTTCATTTTACAATAATTTTTGACATAATTTAAGTTAAGAATGAAATATATATATATATATATTGTTAAAGTTAAGAAAGTTTTAGTTCTTTAAAAGAAAGCTAGAGACTCTTATGAAGAAAAAACTTTAATTGCTTACCTTACAAGCTTAATTAAGCTTGTTTTTAAAAAATGTTGACTAGGGGTGGTTAGACAAAAACCTTGGCTAATTTAGATAGGTTTGATTCTAAGAAATAATCTTCTGTCAACAAACATATATATTGGATGATCAAATATGACTCAGCTTTAAATTTAGATACAGCTAAAGCCCCCTGAAAGATTGGGCGGATCTGGTGTGGTATAAAGGGAATATACCTCGGTTTAGTGTTATGCTGTAGGCTCCTAATTGTTGCACGGCCTCAAAGAATGGGCTTACAAATAACTGATTTGTATGTTCTCCGCATAATGGGATTTTTTACATTACTATGGGCGTTTATTTTTTAATTTCTATAAATAAGTAAAAAAATAATAATATTATATCTAAAATTAGGTAAGTTTTAGACATTTTGGCACCAACTAAGCGCCTTGTTGGTGATTTTATAAAAAAATTTAATAGCTCAAGAGGAGCCACCCACCTTAACAAAAAATAAAAAAAAATTTAAAACAAAAAAATAACAAAGTGGGCACCCACTTTAACCAAAAAACAAATCTGAAAAAAAAAACAAATAAGGGGCGCCATCCACATATTTTTTTAATTTGAATAAAGTATTAAAAAAATAGTAAATGACTACTAAAAAAAATTAAAACAAAGTAGATGGCGCTTTTGAAGTGACGCCGTCCACTATATATATATAAAAAAATCAGTGTAATCACCGAAAAAAAAAATCTTACGTGATTTCGCTGAAGTGTACAAAGTTTATAGTGCCAGTAAAAAGAAAAAAAAAAAAAGAAACTCCAGTCTCTCTGTCGTCCTTTATCCGACATCCTCTTTTTCCGATGTCCCATTCACTTTTTTTTTTTTTTTTTTCACAAAGTGAATGTATAACAACTCTTGAAAAGACGTCATCTACTTTGTTCTAAAATTTTTATTTTATTTTCTAGTCATTGACTTTGTTTATTTTAACTTTCTAAATTTTGTCTTATTTATTTATTTATTTAATAAAGACGTCATTCTCTGTCAAATAATAATAAAAAACAAATAAAATCTGGAACAAACTTCGTAAAAAAAAATTATTTATTCATTGTATGATTCCTGAAATAAAGTAAAAGCGACGTCGGAGTGAGAGAACGGCGAAGAGACAGAGGATTTTTTTTTTGTTTTACTAGCACTATAAATTTTTACTTTTTGACGAAATTGCATAAGGTTAATTTTTTTTTTTTGTGCTGTTTCGTAAGTTTGTTTAATTTATTTTTTTAGAGTGAATGACACTACTTCAAGAAGCATCATCTGACTTTGTCCAAATTTATTTTAAAAGCTATTCACTTTTTTTTTTTTTTTTATTCTAGATTATTTTTTTTTACTTTTTTCAGATTTTCTGCTTTTGTTTTTTTTTCAGATTTTTTTTCTTTTCTTTTTTGGTTAAAGTGGTTTTTTTAATATATATATATATATATATATATATATATATATAAATTGCCAACTCGACGCTTATATGGCACTAAGGTGTTCAAAACTTGCATGATTTTAGATATAATTTTTTTCTTGCCTCTTTATGAATATTAAAAAAAAAATTCACGCCTAATAATATAAAAACTCCGGGTTTATATATCCCTTGCCACACAAGAGCAATGGTCTCTAGATTAAAAAAAAAAAAAAAAGACTCTTTGTTGTTGCAACTTGATAGATGGTGATTAAAGTGGTTTGCAAAGCAAGCTAATTTTGGCTGCCTCTAGTGGCCCTCTTTTTGAAGGTTTCTAATCATTTAGCTGAGTTAAACCCTGTTAGCCTGTCCCTAGAAATCTCTTCTAAATGTCTACGGAGCTGTAGGTGTTGTTCTTTCTCTTAATTTTGTGTGTCTTTGTGTTTTTAATAAAGTTACCTTAAAAAAGTTTTCATTAGCAACATTTATATCTATATTTGGTCTGATTTCATGCACTTACCGTTTAAGAACATAGACACCCTACATTTAACTAGATAAATGAATCCCTATTGTATTATTAGATTACACAATTTTATTATCTTTTACTCTTTTAATTGACTACCACAATTTGTAATTTTGCTAATTAGCGTATATGTACGTGCATCGCACATAATTTTTACAATTTATGAAAAAAATTAAGTTTTATAATTTTTTTAACATATTTAATATTTTAAAAAAAGAACTACATCCTCTTGAAATTAAAAAGGTAAAATCCTATTCATTAAAAATAAAATAGACATAAATGAAGTAAAATTTTATAATTAAAGTTGGTAAAATTGAAGAAGCATCAATTTAAGAAGAGATTACGATAGTAATGGGAAAAAGTTAAATTGTTAAATTACATTATTGCCCATTACATTAATAAAATTCTTGAAAAAAAGGATAGCTTTGATATATAAAGGTATATACAACCTATTAGTGAGGTCTCGATGAAGGATCAGACCCCTATTGGGTCTATTATACGTAATCTTACCTTATATTACAAAAAAATATTTTTCACAAATTGAATTAATGACCATATGATCATGTCACAATAATTTTTACCGTTACGTCAAGGCTCCTTTTTTATTAAAATTCTATTACAAAATTAAAAAAAATAAAATAATAGCAGTATCTTAAGAGTATTTTTGAAATAATAACAAAAAATGATCCCATTCTGAGTTTTCCATGATATTATATATAAATATAGGTAATTGTAATTAGTTGGCCCAATTTAATAAAACTTAGTTGAGTTGGATATAGATAATTGCAATTGTAATTTAAAGATCTTATTTTTTATAATTTAATAGGCCTTCTAGAAAGTAACAAACTTTACCAGAGAAAAGAAAGATTTAAGTCAACTTACCTTGAGAAGAAGTGGGCGATCCATTCAACTTATTGTTTGCCAAACTTAAATTCTTGAGGGATGTGAATGAAGTCAAATATGGTAGTACGCGGTCGCCCAAGTAATTAGAACCTAGAGCTAGTGCTTGCAATCTTTTCAGTGTAGACAATCTCTGAAAACCTGCAATGACAATGTTAAGCCCAAAGACTAATTTGAATCTTTGTATACTCATACATGCAAATACTTGACAAATTCATTGCATGATTATTTTTGTTTAACACTATTTGACTGGACATATGGTCATGTGGGCAGGAGAGAACCTTTTTTTCTTTAAATCTTTGGTGCCACATTAACAATCACCTATAAAGAAGTCAATGCTATTCTAAGTAGAAAAAAGTATAACTATAAGTTCATCTAGATTACCATCTAGTCTTATAAAAAAAATAAGTTCATCTAGAAGATGGAAGAGGACATCTCTCTCCCCTCCGTCTCAACGCAAGAGCTCCAGAGAGAAATCTTCTCTCTTCTCCTTTGTTTAATGGCGGATGGAGGAAGGATGTTTGAGCAAGAACAAGGGATGGAAAACAGGAGAGAGGAAGGGGCCTTCATCAGCCACAACAACATGAGAGGGATAGGGAGAGAGGTCTTCTCTATCATTACAAAACAAAACACTTCTAGCAAGGTATGCGCCACAATTCTAACTTATGCGAATATAGTAAATCAAAGAGGATGTCTTTGTGTGCATCACGTCCATGTTATCTCCTTCGACTAGTTCGATGCTTCCCACATTTCATGCGTTGGAGAGATAATCTAATACAAAGTTTTATTTGGAAAGATGGTTCATCGCTTGCCAAATAAGAAATTATGAGCGCCACTTCCCCCGCTCTTGATAAGCTATATATATATCTATGGCTACAAAAACGGTTGTGGCTAATTAAATTTTATTTTGTAATAAAAGGAAAAAAATTAAGTTAAAAGTGAGTAAAATAGAGAAATTATGTGTAGCACAAAAATAGGAAGCATGGAGGGAGAGGGAGAATGAAAGTTATTGATATTACAATTTTTAATGAAAAAGTGTATTTCTTCTTTTTTAAAAGAAGGCCTCAAAAGACGTTTTATTTAGAAACAATAAATAAAAATAGGTCATTCTCCTCCCTACATTTAAAATACTAGAAGATTTTAGAAGAAAATTAAAATTATCCTAGAAACTAAATTAAGTTTGGGTTAATACAGTTTTAAAATTCTCAATCTACCCCAACACGTGAAAAACTGATTTGATTCAGTCATCCCTTTTTCATAAGTGAAAAAGAAAAAATTAAGTTGTTTCAACCAACAAAAATTACGGGGGAACTATAATTGAAACACCTTCTTTAAGAGACCGGCCAACGGTGAAATTATTGCGTCCAAGGTAGATTTCGTTGAGAGATGGTAGTGCACTCAAAGATGTCAAGATGCTGTTGTTAAATTGATTCACTCGGAGATCTAGGATCCTCAACTTCTTCAAGCCGGCCAATCTCTCAAAACCTGTAAATACATATTTAATGTTAGTAATAGATATGAATATCATTTAATAATTGCGATTGATGCAACATTATTTGATAATCATCCAACCAAGTTGTTGATCCAGACTCAAGAGAATTAATTCATTTGATCTGTGTATGCAAATATATGCACCTTCATTCTCGAACCAGCCATTAATAAAATTGAAAGATAAGTCAAGGTGTTGGAGTTGCTCAAAGGGAAGAAACAGTGTGGCATTTATGAACCAAGTGAATCTCATTATATGATCTGAGGCCGATCCTTCCCTCGGGGAGTTCAACGGATAAGGAGGTTCCGATTGGCCGTCTGTAAATTCCACCATATCAGGTAAGGATCCCCCCCTTATGAAGTTGAGGAAGAGATGGGTGACTCTGCCAGTGGTGAGATTACACTGAACCCTCTCCCAATTGCAACAGTTAGTACTACTACTGTTTTTATTATCTTCGTGATCATCAACCCATGAAGCAAGACCAGGCTCTGCAGTATCTGTCCAATTCACAGAACTTTTGAATTGCAACAGAGCAGCCCTCTCTTCCTCCAAATACCCCAAACAGAATTGCCCATTAAAGCAGTACTGATGAAGAAGCAACATCAGTAGCACCATTAAAGAAGCCCACCACTGCAAGCTCTGAATCATCATCATCAATTGCCAATTATATGACACAATTGATCCCTTAACTAGCTAGCTAGCTATTTCGATAATCTACTGCTGATCAATTATGTACAATGTATATATGCTCCTCATCAATAACCATGTGGCTCAGAGCAGCCTCAGTGTGGAGGGTGTGGATGATAAAGTCTTGATTGGGGCATCTTGTCGTGTCTACTGCGGATCAATTACGTACATGCATGTATACTCATCATCTTGTTGTGTCTATACATAAGGTATTGTCAAATTCACTACTAATCTTCTCCCTTTCTCATTCACAACCCAAGTCTATATATTACAAAATACAAAGACTAAAATAATGAAAAGTATTCCTTAAAAGATACAATCATATCGTAATACCCCCCTCAAGTTGGAGCGTGAAGATCACGAACGCCCAACTTGGAGAGTAGAAACTCAAAGTTCGTTTTTCCCAACGCTTTTGTAAATATGTCTGCCAATTGAACACTAGTATAAACATATGAAGGACAAATCAGCCCTTCAGTCACCGCATCTCGAACAAAATGGCAGTCAGCCTCTATATGCTTTGTTCTTTCGTGAAAAATCTGATTTTGAGCAATGTACAACGCCGACTGACTATTACAAAACAACCTCATACCCTTCGGATATCGCACACCTAAGTTGCTTAAAAGTTGGTTAAGCCACTTTAACTCACACACTGTTGCCGCCATTGATCTATACTCAGCCTCCGCAGACGATCTAGACACTGTTTGTTGCTTCTTGGTCTTCCACGACATAGGAGAACAACCAAGAAACACGAACCATCCTGTCAAGGAACGCCGCATAAGTGGACAATTAGCCCAATCCGAATCACACCACCCTTCTAGACGTAGATCACTATCAGCACGAAGCAAAATCCCTTGCCTCGGACTCTTCTTCAAATATCTCACGACCCTGAGAGTCGCCTCCCAATGATCCTCACGAGGTTGTTGCATAAATTGGGACAAGATATGAACCTAATATGCAAGATTAGGTCTCGTCACAGACAAGTAAATCAATTCGCCCTTAGCAAGGGCCAAATTATGATTTTGTTCCATAGGAAATGCTGCAGGCTTGGCTCCCAGTAAACCCGTTTCAGAAATTATCTTGAATGTGTATTTTCTTTGGCAAAGAAAAATTCCTTCTGGATTACGGGCTACCTCTAGCCCTAAGAAATACTTCAAAACTCTCAAATCCTTCATATGAAAGCACCTGCCAAGGTAATCTTTAAAAGTTGTTAATGCAACCTTATCATTCGCGTCAATAATCAAGTCATCAACATAAACTAACACGTTGATCTGAGTTCTTCTGTGACGCCCCGAAAAGTTATTTCATCTAGCCCATAACCCAATTGCATTTTTGCCCAAACTCTATGTGTTGTCTTGATATGTTTGGTGTTTGTTTGATGGTTGTTTAATGTTTGTATAGTTGTTGCTTGATAATGTATATAAATATGTGTATCATAAATTGTATATGGGTCATGTTAAATTAAAGTATAATGCATATGTTATTATTTATGCATGGACCCATTAAACCATGAATTGATATGGGTTAGGATTGATTGAATAAAAGGATAAATGAGAATGAAAATTTGGTGTATTAAATGGATTGAACATTTAAAATACATGGAAGCATGAGATTGGTTAAAATACATGTGGTTGGTATGGGTAGTATGAGATCAACACATGTGAAGGTTGGTGCATGAAAATGGACAAGTGTCCCATGCCCACTTCTAGAATCCAAGAATGTGCTAGCAAATGAGGAGAGTGGATGAGAGAATCCAAGAATGTGCTAGCAAATGAGGTGAGTGGATGAGAGAATCCAAGAATGTGCTAGAAAATGAGGTGAGTGGAGGAGGGAATCAAGGAAGTGCTAGAAAGAGGTGAGTGGAGAGAAAGGAAAGAAGAAGAGAAAGAAAAGAAGAGAAAGGAAAGAAGAAGAGAAGGAAGGAGAGAGTTGCAGGAGGAAGATCCCTGCGACGTTTCCATCAAAGAGGTGGATCTTTGGAATATACGGTCAGATTGAGCTCAAATTTTATCAACACGTTCGTAGCTTATGGTTCTTCATTCTGGTCGGTGGAGATCTTGATCAGAGGTTTCGTCTAAGAGATCTAACCTCTCAAACAAAGCTGGTCGGAAAGTCTAGATTTCTCGCACCGTTTCGCGCAAACTTATAGATCTCCTAAATCTACCGTTAGATGGCTACCAAATTTGGGTATGTGGTTTAAAACTGCTATTTCTACATTCTGAACGGTGGAGATCGTAATTAGAGGTGTTTTCTAAGATATATAACCTCTCAAACGAAGCTAGTCGGAATTTCTGGGTTTCTCGTGCCGTTTCGGTCAAACTTGTAGATCTCCTCAATCTACCGTTGGATGGATATCAAATTTGGGTATGTAGTGTATAACAGAAATTTCTGTATTCTGAACGGTGGAGATGTTTATAAGATTAGTATTTTGTATGATATAGCCATTTGATTTCGGGTATTTGCAGCAGGAAAGGAGAAACTGTCTGAATAGATAGTTGTTCATCAAAGATACATATCTTTTCGGTCCACCGTTGGATTGGGCTGATATTTGGACAGAAGGTTTGTTTCTTCACATACTTCAATCTGTACGGTTGATTTTGTGATTAAGTATTTATGTTGGTAGATTGATACATCTGAACAGATTAATACATGTGAAGAATTGGTAGGGTTGCTTGTATTATATCTAAATTTAGAATATGAACTTAGACCTTTCCAAATAGCTTGCATGTCAACTATGTTGACCTAGTTGCCATTGTTGATGAACCCATGATGCAAAATCAATGATATACATGGCTGAACATGGTGACCTAGTGTAAATCGACAATATGGCCTAAGTATGGAAAATTTCATATTTTAGGGCTTTTGATGCTTTTGGCCTAGAATCATTGAATTGATGCAACTTATGTTTAATTAAGCATGATTAGGGTTGATTATCCTACTGATTTGGTGGTTGTGACCATACCATGGGTTAGGCCTACTTGTGATCAAGTGACCCAATTTGGGCATATTTGTTCCTAAAGGAATTGAAAATCAGTATTTTTGATTAATAGAATAGTTTATGTATGAGAACTATGCATTAGAGGCCTAAGTCATGGGATTTGAGTTGAATGATGGGATTAGATGAGATTTAGGCCTATTGTTTATATGTGGGCTGATTTAGGGTTGATGTGTAATGTCTATGTGATTGAGCATAGAAATTGATGTATGGTAGGATATTGATGAATGTTTCAGGATCTTGATTTGGGTTGATTCGGTTTGGTGATCGTGTGTGGTTAAGTACTCTCGCGAGGCTTGGTTGTGAGTAGACTTCGTTTATGATTATATCTTTTATGTCATCATATCACTTATATATATTGCATCTTGAAAGCATGAATGTGTTCTAATGTTTTGAATGATGCATTGATTTGAGAAAACCTTATGACTTTGGTTGGACCCATCTATCTGGCTAATAGGGGGACTTAACCTTGTCATAAGAGGGTTTTAGGAAAGGAAATGATTGGGATCAACGGCACGGTGAAATAGACGTGTACTAGTAACCCAAATAAACATGATTGGGATCAACGGCACGGTGAAATAGACGTGTACTAGTAACCCAAGGCATGTGGAATGTGGATCCAAATTGATAAACTTTTACTTGCATCGAACTTATTATAAATGTTTGATATCTATATGTTATGAGCTTTTAATCATGCTACACATTGACATGCATACATGATATTTATTGATGAGTATTGATAACATATTTGAATTCTATTCACTGGGCACCGTTGGCTCACCCTCATTTTCCTCTTTCAGGTCCTTCTGTCCCGAATAAGGGCAAAGGGGTAGTTATATCTTGAGGGCCTTGCCTGCGAGAGAATCCCAAAGCCTCGATGTGAGTTGAGAGGCATTTTGATTGCATTGTGTTTTAAATTATGTAATTATAATACTTACCACATTGTAGTATGGGTGAGTTGGGATTTGTTAGATAGACCATGTGGGCATATGACGGTTTTTATTTGTACCCACAATTTTGGACTTTATGTGTATGTCAATTTTAATGGACCGTAGGGATTATGATTTTATTTATGGTTCATTTTTATGGATTATCTATTGTCTTGGATGATTAATACGGTGGGTGATTTTGTTTAGTACCTTTTGATATTATGTCGTTGTTTGAGATAAGGCTCGTAGGGTCTCAACCACCTCACGGGAGTTGAGGAGTGGTCAGAGATGCCTACGCCGGGCGTCCCGCCCCGGCATTCCGCATGCCATTCCCTGCGGGGTTGGTGGTCCGGGGCGCGGGGCCGCCACATCTTCCCCTGCACAACCCAAATAAGGAATAATCTGAATAGGATTGCACAAAACCATAATTCTTCAACGCTGTTGACAGTTTTGCAAACCAACATCGGGGAGCTTGTTTTAGACCATACAACGACTTTTTCAACCTGCAAACCATGTTAGGATTTGTATTTTTGAAACCTGGAGGAACCTTCATATAAACCTCCTCACTTAAGTCACCGTGAAGGAAAGCATTATGCACATCCATTTGATGTACCTCCCAATTTTTAACAGCAGCAATTGCAAGAAAATACGAACCGTCACGATTTTTGCCACAGGAGCAAATGTCTCGTTATAGTCAATTCCTTCCACCTGATGATTGCCATAGGTCACAAGTCTTGCTTTGAGTCGCTCTATGCTGCCATCGGACTTATACTTAATTTTATATATCCACTGGCTCCCTAGTGCTTTCTTGCCGGGTGGAAGAGTCTCCATTACCCAAGTCTCATTGTCTTCAAGGGCTCGTATTTCCTTACCCATCGCATCTCGCCATCCCGAGTCTTTCATCGCTTCTTTAAAATGCTTTGGCTCATGTCCCGCTGTCACAGCTACAAGAAAATTCCTATGTCTCACAGAAAAACGTTCACAATTCACAAAATGTGTTAAAGGATAGGGCATACCTGAGGAAGAGGAAGGAGCTAATGAATTCTCAAATGGACTTATTTTCTGTATAGTATGAGTAACAAAATCACGATACCGTGTTGAAGGAGTTTTGGTTCGTTTTCCTCGCCCTAGCTCACCGTCAACTTCCACACCTTGCTCCCCCACCGTATTCTCCAGTCCCTCATCACACACATCCTCATGTGCGGGTGCTGCTCGAGCTGCACCACAGCACCAAACCCCCCTCGAGGGTGGATGCTGGTTCCAACCCCCCTCAAAGCACGCAGCACACTCATGGACACCCTCATCCTCACTCCATGTCCCATCCTCATTGTTCGCCAGCACAGGAGTCACCACATTCCTTGGTTGGTTTGGCGCAAAAGGAAATTCTTTCTCAAAGAACTTCACATCCCTCGATACAAAGTACTCGTGTTTCTAAATCATACAATTTCCAACCTTTCTTCCCAAAAGGATAGCCAACAAAGATACATTTACGACTCCAACTTGCAAATTTATCACCTTTGTGTCGTTGATTATGAGCATAGCAAAGACAACCAAATACACGAATAACATCATAAGAAGGCACTTTCCCAAACAACATTTCATATGGCGATTTAGTCTTAAGTAAAGTAGAGGGTGTCCTATTAATCAAGTGACACGCTGCCAACACACATTCACCCCAAAATTTGATTGGTAAGTTCCCTTGAAATCTTAAGGTTCTAGCCACATTTAAGATGTGTTGATGCTTTCTCTCAACTCTCCCATTTTGTTGAGGAGTCCCAACACAAGAAGTCTAAAAAATAATCCCATTATTTTGAAAATAATCCCATTATTTTGAAAATAATCATGCAAACAATTAAATTCGGTCTCATTGTCACTTCTCACACGTTTTATTACTTGTTCAAATTGACGTTCAACCATAGCAACAAAATTAAGAAACATAGATTCAACTTCCATTTTATTGCAAAGTAAATAGGCCCAAACTCCTCTTGAAAAATCATCTACTATTGTCAAAAAATAGGTAGCCCCACACGAAGAGCGAGTCTTGTAAGGCCCCCACAAATCCAAATGAACAAGTTCAAAAATCCTACCAGCTTTATTCGTACTAATTGGAAAACTAGATCTAGGTTGCTTTGCACGCGGACACACATCACAAGATTTATTATTTGACCTACAAGAATGACTTACAGCCGAAATCATCTTCAATATTTTCTCCAACGGATGCCCCATTCGTTAATGCCACAACTTGAACGACGAATCACCATCCACTGTCAAGACCTTCACTTGAAGAACACCACGGAAAAAATAAAGTCCATCCAATCTTTCACCCGCTCCAATCACCTTCTTCGTCGGTTGGTCCTATATAACACAAATATTAGTAGTGAATTGTACAACACAATTTGATTCATCGATTAATTGAGTAACAGAAATTAAATTACATGTCAATTGTGGGACATAAAGCACATTGTCGAGCTTCAATCCACTTGGCAGCACGACACTCCCCTCTTGGTTTGCTTCTGTCGTGTTACCATCCGGCAAACCCACCGGACAGTATTGCACCTTTCTCACATTCTTCAAAATAGACAAGTCGCACGTCACATGGTTCGACGCTCCTGTATCGATAATCCAACTAAAATGACTTTTTTTACCATGTAGTCGATCTTTTGTTTTGTCGAAGTTCAAAAATGCAAGAAGTTGCTGCAGTTGCGTTGCGAAAACACTTGCAAGAGCCGCAGCGTCGGTTGCACCCGCCAGCCCCTGCGAGTTCCCTGCATTCTGCCCAGATGAAGTTCTAGCCCCGCCAGTTTTATGTGCGCGGACAGGCGGTACACCATGTCGTCGGCCGGCCATGAGCACACGTGGAGGTTAAAGTACTAATCCAAATGGCTCGCGAACCGAATGGAATCGCGACGGTGACGATAAACCAACCGAAATCACGGTTCACGGTACTGTTTATTGGGACGAAAACATTGTTCACAAAACACTGTGCACGCTGCGCACTGCCCAACGCACACTGCCCAACGCACTGTGCACGCACACTGCCCAATGAGCTCTGTCCAACGCACTGTGCACGCACACTGCCCAACGAACTGTTCACCGCCGATCTCACTGTTTATCGCCGATCGCGTTGTTCACTGCCTGTCGCCTGTTCACTGCCACTGTTCACCGATCTGAAAATCACTGTTCATAGATCTGAAATCACTGTTCACCGTCCCTGTTGCTGATCACCCTCTCAGATCTGAAAAACCCTGGTTCGATGCTCAGATCCGTCGAATCAGCCCTAAGAAGTTCTTCTTCTTCTTCATCTGGATCTTTATCATCGTCTCATCTGCTCCGTTGATCCTTCTCTTGTAAGTCCGCCTATGGCTCTTGTAAGTCCCCTTCGCATCTTCTCACTCTCTTCCGCTCCAACCAGCAAGAAGAAGAAGAAGAAGAAGAAGAGATCTCAACGACAATGGCGGAAAGAGGGGGCGACCGTGGTAGAGGCTTCAGCCGTGGAGGCCGAGGCGACAGTGGTCGCGGTGGCCGTCGGGGCGGCCGGTGAGAAGAAGAAGAAGAAGAGGAGCGATGGGTTCCAGTGCCAAGGCTCTGATACCATGTCAAATTCACTACTAATCTTCTCACTTTCTCATTCACAACCCAAGTCTATATATTACAAAATACAAAGGCTAAAATAATGAAAAGTATTCCTCAAAAGATACAATCATATCGTAATAGGTATTAAGATCTATGATGTGAAGACTGGACTCCGTGCCGCAGGCTTTGGGAAACTTCATTGCATGTACATAAAAAAATCTCTTAAAATAGTGTCTTTATGAAATGGCCAAATTAAAATACTGAATAACAAGATTATTACGTAATGAAAGTTAGTTTAAGAGTTATTTTAAGAGTTACTGCAATATAAATAAGATTTAAATGTGATTATATGTTTGAGGTTGTTTGATTGGTGAGAAAATTATTATTATTTCATGAAAATAGAAAACTCGTGCATTTAATTGTTAATATTTTCTATAAAAAAAAACATTCAACAGTCCCTTATTTTCTCATGAGAAATTTTTTAATATTGTTGAGTATGTACACATTTATGTTTGATGAAACTTCTCATTATCTAATTTTTCTTACATCATAATAGTGTAAAAAATTATTTCTCATATATAATCAAACAATCATGAAAAAATTATTAAAATTTTTTTTTTGAGAAATTATTTATCAAGAAATAGTTACGCAGGTCCCACTAGAGAGGAGAGTTTTGACTGAAATGCGATTGAGGCAAGATGGATGCATGAGTTATTTTGGTCATGGAACTAAGAAATGGACCCCTAGAATGAATTTAGGACAACACGAAGTTAAGTCAACAAACATCCAAATTTTCTTTCTTTCATTCATAGGTGAAGACAAGATATTTATATCTATGCATAAAATTTTCTAATCATGTGCTGTAAGATATCTAGACTCTAGGCCTCTTGTCATCATCAATAAATTGAACGAAAAAGATAACAAAATTGGATGTTTAGTTGGCTCGGCTATTTATCTTTTAATTGGTAAATACTAATACGCCTCTCTGTATTGAGAACAATTATTCATATACACATTTTCAGCTCTTAATTACGAAAGATTTTACCCAAAGTTTGGTAAATGGTGTGGTTTGGTTCAGCTGGAGTTCAATCTGTATGAATGTTACTGATTTTAATAACTAACTACATATGATGTATTGATCAGTTGAAAATCTATTCAAATTTCAAATTTTAAAACTTTTATGAGATTATATATGTGAACCCAACTTTTATTGTTTAAAAATCAAAGAACTGAGAATAAGTGGGGTTGAGATTCAAGTCTCGAGTTCGAGTCTGAATATGTCCCCATTTATCTACCCTTATTGGGAGGGCCAGCCCAAATGTCTCTGTCATGCCCGAGTATGAGAGAACGTGTTGTAAAATAAAATAAGAGCTATTACAAATAAACAAATAAAATGAGATATGCTTAAGAGGAGAAATAGGGAGAGATTTTGTTTTTATAATATTATAGACTTGTACAAGCCTTGTGTACATCTAATGCAATCTAAACACATTCTTATACAGGCTCGTGATCATAATGGAGGATTAAATTACATTAATAATATCAATAAATTTAATGGTTACAAAAATTAATTCCATTGATTTTTTTTTTTATTAAAGGGAAACTTGGGCACTAAGGCCTACAGAAAGGAACACTCATGGTATCAGCAAGAAGAAAGTTCTGAAGTCTAGTTGGAGGATGAACAAAAATAGTCAGAGTGCTCTCAGACACCCATGTTGGCAAGGAAGTCAACACTTTGGTTTCCTTCTTGGAGAACATGCTCTAAACGATCACCAATCACGAGCAAGGAGCTCTTTACAGTCCACAATCAAGCATTTGAGAGGGTGGAAAACATTTGTAGGTGACTGAAGGAGCTGGAGAGAACTCAGAGAATCAGACTCCAATATCAGCTGGCGAATATAGAGATCCCAAGCCAACTGCAAACCTTCACGAATGCTCCAGAGCTCAGCAACGAGATTAGTAGCATGACCAATGTTACCTATATATCCTTGAATCTAAGCACCAGAGTTATCACAAATAAGGCCCCCAATGTTGGCATTGCCGGGATTGAAAAAAATCTTTATGTAATTTAGAAAATGAGCATTTTTAGAGGATACTTTTTAGAGAATAATAGGTATTTGATGTATTTTTATTTTTGAAAATCAAGAGGTGGGCACATCTATAAATAGGGTTAAATTTTAAGAGAATGGATCTCATCTGTAACGCCAGTACCTTAGGATGACGTCATTTTGACCCGTAAAGTACTCGTACAGTGTACGTATACATACTTGATGCTTGACAGGTGTTGGTTCGAGTGTCTTTGCATGATTTTAAGTTGTTTAATGTGTGCGTAAAGTTTTGGAATGATCGGAGACTCGTTCGGCGTTGAAACATGTCGAAAACAGTGTTTTGGATCAGTGGAATTTGCTTTATGGAAGAACAAATTTTTGTCACCGATTACATCAATGGCTTGACCTCCTAGATCTGTGGTCCAATTGCGCTGAAATTTTGTCATCTTATTGTTCTCTGATAGATATTTATTATGAATGGTAAAGATCTTGATCGGAGTTATCTACTATGAAGTATAAGATTCCAAACATTGTTTCTCGGATTTACAGATTTTTCTTGCCCAGATTTGATCAAACGGTTGGATCTCGTAATCCCACCGTTGGATTGAGCAGAAAGTTTACTAGAAGGTTGGTAACTGACTCATAAAACGTTTGAATGGTTAAGACTTTAAATTGATATATCTTTTGCAAGAAATTGATTATATAAATGCAAGTAATTGATGCAGAAAAATTGTTTCTTTTATTTAAGTGTGTTTTCTTTTTAAGCGTGGGCCCAATTTTGTAACTTAACTTCTATAAAAGCACTTGGACGTGTTTTTGCTCATTTTTACACTTCCAAAAGGGGCAAAAGAGCTTGGAGAAGAGGAAAAGAGAAGAGAAAATGAGAAGAAAGACAAGGGGTTTTCCTCTCTTTTTTTCCTTTAATCTCTTTGGTTTGTGCATTCAAGCTTTCTTTTGACCTAGGCATTGGTATGAATCCTGGATTTGAAGGGTTCCAGACCTAAGATTTGCTTGTTTATGCTATTTTAAGCTTGTATGTGGTATTGATAGCCTTCCTTGACCTAAAACAACACCTAAGAAGTATTTTCCACACATGATTCTCGAATTTTAAGGGGGTGGTGGAAGAACACATTTTGGAATTAGGTCTTGCATGCTAGATATGTGTATCTAGAGGGTGTTGGGAACCCATTAATGGTGAAACCCCCAATTTCTAGCAAGAAATTGGAGGGGTTGTGCATATTTGAACTAAACCTAAGCTATGGACTTATGATTTTCCATTGAAGTTCGCATGTAATCTATGTTGGTTAGATGGGTAAATAGGGATGTTTGGTAGTCCAATTTATTGATTTTGAATAGTAGAAAACCTAGGTGTAGTGTAATTTTAACCTAGGCCATGAATTTAAAAATTTGCCATGAATTTTGGGATTTGCCTAAATTTGAGAATTTTGACCTAGACTAAGTCAATTGATGAAATTGACATAGGAATTAGTCTAATTCACCCTAATTATGATTAAATGCATTGTATTATGATGGTTGGATTATGAGAATCAACCTATTGCATTCATTTGGGTTAAATGAGGTTTAAATTAGATATAAAATGGTTAGATTGAGCAATATGTGTTAGCTCATGGGTACAACCATTTTAGATTCTTAATTGACTATTGAATTGAGTTTAAACATAGTTGAATGGCATGCTTGTGGATTGATTTTTAGTGAGGAATAAACCATGTGTTATGCAGGGATTTTGATAGATCTAAGTGACCCAATTAAGCCAATTGGAGGTTGAGGTGCATAGGAGTGTTTGGGTGCATTCTAGTACTTCTTGTGGTCGGATTTGGATTGGCTAAGTCTAGTCAATCAATTTGTGAGTGTTTCTTTACTTATTGGTTTCTATATGTGGCATTGTAGTATAAAATATTTTAAATGCTTATTTATTGTAGTATGCATGATTTAATGATTCATGAAATGTATTTGAGCATATTTCAGTTGGGTTAGCAATTTGGGTTGGATCTCCTAGTTTGAATTTTCTTTGAAAAATCTCATAAGTCTAGCAGTGATCCCCAATTGTGGACTTTGAAGAGAATTTTATGGCTTGTGTAGATAGGATCGCCTAAACATGGTATTTGTCTTGGTGGGCTGATTCTATTATGTCGCTACCCACTATCCTTGACGTCATGACCAGCATAGAACCTCGTGTATATCCTCCATAGACATACACGGTATCCCGATAAGCCTTCTAACACAAACCATAATTCTAAATATACAACAATAAACACATGGATATAATATAAGATCATCATATAAAACATATATATGCATTTAAGTAAAACAATTCAAGATCATTAAAGCAGTTTAAATATCATCGATATAATCAAGGTTACATACATAATGCATCATGTCATATCAAGACAATGCATATCATTTATGACATGCTCATGCAATTCTAAACACCTCTTAGGTAAGAATCAATACAAGGGCCTGAGTGCGCGAAACTCATCTCTCGATCGACCTCTTACCCGTATTCTATTAGAATTTCTAGGATTGTATGAACCATAGGGTTCGCCCACCAAGACAAATACTATGCCTAAGCAAATCCTAACATACACAACCCATAAAAATCCTCAGCAAGGTCCACAATTAGGGATCATCATTAGACTCACGAGATTCTCCGAAGAAAATTCCAGCTAAGAGACTCAACCCAATTGCAACCCTATTAGACTGTGATCAAATATATTTTATAGAACATTTAAGTCATGCGTACTATATTAGGTAAGCATTTAAAATCATTATATACTACAATGTCACATATAAAAGACAAGTAAGGAAACACTCACTCTTAATTGGCTGGATCTAGCCAATCCAATCCAATTCAACAAATAAGATAGAACCGAAGCCTGTGTAGCACACAATTTCCTTAAATAAGATTTGCTCCTCATGTTAGTGCAAGAGGTAGATCAACATCTGCCTCTCAGTATACAACGGTAGATAAGTAGCTGATTAGCACCTTGTCATTACTCGGACGAACTGAACTTTATAAAATATTATCACCATAGACCAACACACATCCAAAGTAAAAGAAAGGAAGAAGAGAATTTTAGAAGTATAAGAGAGCTCTGAGAATTAGTGTGAAGAAAATGAGGGGAAGACATCTCCTTTTATACTAGTAGAAGGGGGGTGATGCTTTTAATGTCCTCGTTAAAAACACTAAATTGCCTCCACTAACATTGTGAACCTTACACCAATTAAATTGAGATAACAATTTTCAATTTAATTGAAATTAAAATAAAATTTAGAACTCAATTGAATATTTGATTGTTACAATATTTAATTTTTATTTAATATTTTCCAAAAGATTACACCAACACGAGAGGAACTCGACAAATTTAAAACTTAATTGAATATTTGGTTGTTACAATATTTAATTTTCATTTAATATTTTTTAACAGATTGCACTAACATGAGAGTAACCCATCATAAGGATCATAAAACAAAACAAAAAGGGTCATTTTCGATCTTTCTCATGTCCTTTTTACCCCAAGAGTAGGGAATAGGGCATCTCATGCATTGGATAAGATAAACGTAGATCAAGTATGAATAGGGCAGCTCATGCACGGGACAAATTTTTATATTAATTAGCTACACTCTACCTCTAAAAAAAACAGTAAATTCTTCGTCTGTGTTGAGTCAGCAATGGCTATGTTTAGAAGCTGCGTTTTAATTGAAAAAACTGAGACGCAAAACATAATTATTGGCGTTTTGAAAAAGCACCCACAGGTGCTTTTGTCACTGTTTAAAAGAGTTTTTTCAAAATATGTTTGAGTAAAAATATTTTTAAAAATATTTGATAATACCTAGTTTTACTTAAATTACGGTTGAAAAAATCAGTTTCAGTTTTTAATAAAAAGTCAAAAGAGACCAATTTTTTTAAAAAACGTTTTTAATAAAATTATTTTTTTTTTAAAATACGTTTTAAAAAGTTGTTCAAATAGAGCCTTTCTATTTTTGATTTGGCAATTAAATTTTTAGTTTCTTCTTTTACACTTACTTACGTTGGTAAATACCAAAACTAACCCAATTATCTTCTTCAAAGAACAACCCGTCATTTCAATTTTTGTACATGTTAAGTAAATTTATTCATATATATATATATATGCAATTATATAGATCTCTATCGTTTGTTTGTAAAGTTTTTTTTTAAGTATTTTTATATTGACCAAGTACAGCTACTCATTTGCAATTTCTAGAAGCGTTTTTGTAAAAGTACTTTTGTCAAACCAAAATTTAAATGGTGGAGCATATGTATTTTAATTATAAAAGAAAAAAATTGTCAAAAATATTTTTACAAATTTATATCAAACACTTTAAATATGCAAAAAGAAAGAAAAAAAGAAAAGAAAAAGGATATGTTTGGTAAAACATTTTGAAAAAACACTTTTGAAAAAGCAAGAGGCTAATATTAACAAATTTTAATAGTTAATTAAATTAAGAGTATTTACGAGGACCCGACAAAACCGAAAAACTGAACCGAATCGATTTGATAAGAGAATTAGTTCGATTTTCAATTTTTATTTTAAGAAAACCAATAAATTTGGTTACCTATTATAAAACCGATTTACCGAACTGAACTTAGGGTTAATATTATAATGAATATTGATCTCTTGTAACATTTTAACTTCAATGATAGTTAATATATATAATTCTTTTTGAGATTGGATGTATTTTTAAAAATAAATTAATATTAATTATATGATTTATGATTTTTTAACTTAGAAAAATGTAAACCGATCAACTAAACCAGCCTATGCACACCCCTCGTTGCCTATATATATACATACATTGCACATGCATACACACACAAAATCAACCAACAGAGGGATCGATTGAAGCTTTTATAGTTTATTTTCCTGAAATTAAGACTCAATATTTGTTAATGAAATAGAATGAGTTGTTGTTGGCAGTTGATTCACTGGGCTTCTTTGGCGTTGTTGCTCCATCAGTGTTTTAATGGCCAATATTGCTCGGGGTGTTTGGAGCAAGAAAGAGCTGCTCTCTTGCAATTCAAACAACATTTTATCAATCAGACAGGTTTTCTTGATGACCCTGCAGCAGCTCTTGCTTCATGGGTTGATCATGAAGAAGAAGATGGTAATTATATTAATGGTGGTGGAGCGAGCAACGACTGTTGTCGTTGGGAAAGAGTGCAGTGTAGCCCCACCACAGGCCGAGTAATTCGCCTCTTTCTCAACTCATCCTTTGGATCCTCAGGCGGAGGTGACCTGATGGGTGGTGATGATATAATCTGCAGATTCAATTGGTTACTGAATGCTACAGTGTTTATTCCTTTAGAGGAACTGCAACTTCTTGATTTATCTGACAACTGCATAAATGGCTGGCTTGAGAATGAAGGTATGTATGTGTTTGGTTTGGTGGCTCCAAAACTAGAATTTGCAAGTTAAATCTTATCTCAAGCGGCCACTCCCTTTAAAATTTTGTGATACGAGTCGTGCATATCAACAACATATATAGAATTGTGTCTATTAAGTAGCTATATATATATATATATATATATATATATTGTGTGTGTGTGTGTGTTAGTTTAAGGGATTCAAACACCTACTTCTCAAGCTTAAGTATTAACATTTTTTGCACATTGATAGAAATAATTTCATCTAGATGATATTAGATTGTATTAAATTATGAATCTATATATGAATCGAGACAATTTAATGAACGTATTGAAGGTGATGTTGATTAATGTCAACTAAAAAAATGTTATTATAGCACTATTCTTTAATTTGTGAATATAAATAACCTATGTGAATTAATAGAAAGCCAAGTTGTTTTTGGATTGTATCCCAAATTTTGAATTACATGTTAATAGAAGCATACCTAATAACTTTCCTTTTACAGGTTTTGAGAGACTATCAAGCTTGAAAAAGATGGAGACGCTACAACTCAATAGAAATAATTTCAACAATAGCATCTTGATGTCTCTGAGTGCACTGTCATTTCTTACTGAACTCTATCTTGAAAAAAATAATTTAGATGGTGGACTATTACTTTCCCAAGGTACGTAATTCTTCTATATCTTCATTTTTATTTTTTGTTTTTAATTATGATCGAAGAGGTGGTCTGATTGGTTTTTTGTTTGTATTTTTTTTTCAATTGAAGTCTAGTTAGATTTTATCCAAACTTAGCTTAATATCTTAATTAAATTGTGACTAAAATTCATGATATGTGGGCCAGTTGACGTGAATGGTTATGTGCGAACATCACTTAATATAAATTTGATGTGGAGACATCAGAATTTTTTAGAAGTAACTTCCTAACAAGTTCTTTTCATATGAAATAAGGTGTAATTAATTTGTTAGGGTAATTTTGTAATTTAAAGAAGAGAGAAAGGTAATTAATTGAAGACTTTAATATTGTTTTACTAATATTACAATAGAGATATATTTAAATTACTTTATTTCAAAGACAAAATTTAAAATTTATTCCTTAATTTTGACTTAGATAACATAGTTTATCCTTCATAAAATAAATTTTTAAAGTCATGCACTTAAACTTTAATGTTATGTAATTCATAAAGTTAGATAAGACAAGTGTATTAAAAAAATTCTAATAATTAGATAAATTAAAATAAGTGTACCATTTTAGTTCTTTAATTTAATGGTTTATAAATTAATGATTTTATGGGGGTATATAAAAGTTAGATTTAATTACATGGAAAAGTTTATAGGCAGAAAAAAAAAATTAACATAATTATTATTTATTCAATAAAGAAAATCAAATAAAACAAAAAACAAATAAGTTTAATCAAATAAAAATAATAAGCAATAAATTTATTGTAACACTAATCAAATAATCAAATAAAGAGGTGTTTCTCCTCCCACTCACAGGTCAAACTCGCATCACCCACCAATATTATTTTATATTTTTAATTTTCTTATTATTTTACTAAAATTATCACTTTATAAAAAAGTTTTAAAATATTTCCAACATATCCTCTTCTTTTAATTTAACAATTTCCAAAATGTGTCAAAAAACTCAAAATCCAAAACCTCTCTTAAAAACTCAAAATCTTTATTCTTAAAAACCTTATGTTTTACATTGCTAAAATATGGAAAAGCAAAGAACTATGAATCTTCACAATATGAGGCATGTTTTTCAATTTTTTAAAAGTTTTTTTAATATTTTTGAAAATTTTAAATGCTAGTTTTAATTGAATTTTAATGGTGATTGAGTCTTCTCCCAAAAAAAAAGAAAAAAAATGGCGATTGGAGTGGGTCGGCCGTCACTGGCCAAATCATCTCTTGTAAGGTCAGTCAATATTGACCGACCCCAAAATTCAAGGGTTGGCCAACGCTGGTTGACCCCCATATTTGAGGTTCAACCAACACCAACCGATTCCCAAATTTAAGGGTCGGCCAACGCTGGCTGACCTTCAAACTATTTTTTTTTTTTGGATTTTGATTATTTTTCACGAAATTCTAAAATTTTGAGTGAAGAAGATGGATTGCATCGTAATGGTGAAATAACAATGGTTTATGGAACAATAAACAATAGAAAATATTCTTCATGCAAGAGGATATGACGCGAGATGGCTTAAATCAAATATTCTTCGTGTAGTATGTTTAAAAAAATAACTAATAAAAAATAGAGAACATAGCTTGTATACCTTTGTACAGAAGAAGGGTATTTGACGTAGTAAAAGTGTTGTAAAAAAAGTTTTTTGAAGAAAGAAGACTGAGAAGAGAGAGGTAGAAAACGATTCAGAATAGAAGTTAAAATTAAAGAGGGGTGAAAAAATAAATTTAATTGTGAATGTAAAGAGAAATTTCAATAATTAGTAATAATTAGTAGGTGTAAAGAGTAAGTGGGTGATGTAAGTTTGACCGGTAGGTGGAGGAGAAACACCCCAAATAAAGGTGTGGAGTCTTCAATTAAATACCCTTTTCTCTTTTTTAAAATTACAAAATTATCCTAAGAATATTAATCACACTTTATTTAATGTGTAGGGAAAACTTGTTGGAAACTTAAACCTAAAAATTTTGTGGTAGCTCCACCCCTCCACCTCCACCTAGGAGTGATAATATAGGTCACGATACGATAACACGACTCGAAACCGACATGAAATAAACATGTTTGGGTTTTATATAAACAAGTGTGGGTCAAAATAAGTTAAACTCAATTAAACACGATTAAATTTTATGTCAAAATTAGGTAGACCTATTAAACTCGAAATTAACTCGTTTCACACTATTATATTTTGTGTTGAGACTTATGTTAGGTGTGAAGACTTTTTAATATTTTATGTCATGTATTGAGGCTCTAACTTTATAATATTTTATTTGGTCTTTACTATATAGTTATATAATTATGATTTTGAATTTTAAATTTATATATTAATTTAAAATTTATATATAATAAATATGTTAGAATGAACTTGTTTAAACTTTAAAGGTTATAAACAGGTTAACCCGTTTAACCCGTTTATTAAAAATGTTGGGTTTAAGTTTATATATAATGTCATATTATTTAAATGTGTCGTGTTTGAGTATATAATATATTTTATTATATATGATTACGATACGAATTGCCACCCCTACCGCCATCTCATATTTGTGTCAAATAATGGACAATTTTTAGGCAAAATAAATACCATTTCCTATATTTAAATGCCAAAACATAAGAATTAATACATGGAACTGGTGGCTGCAGGTCTTCAGAGGTTGGCTAAATTGAAAAACTTGGAAGATTTATATCTAGATTATAATCACCTGGACGCTGGAATTTTGTCATCGTTGGCGTCTTTCACATCTCTCAAGATTTTATCTCTCCAAGGCATTGACTTGAGTAGGACAAGTCCTCCTTCGGAAGGTTATGTCAACCAGTTTAACGGTATTAGTACTTCGACACGTACATTGTACGTGACTTTTGTTATTTATTAATTGAAATAAAGTAAATATTTATTAAAAAATATGTTTATTTTTTTATGTAAATAAAATAATAAAGTTATTTCATATAGTTAAAAAAATATAAGAATGAATATATGTAAGCATAAATTATGTGGAAGTTGGAAAGATAGAATAAATTAAGTAAGAATGAATATACGTAAGAATACATTTATTTGAATTAGAAATCCTAAAATTTAGGAGACATAAGAAAAATTAGTTAAAATATAAAATTATTGTCTTGCCCTTCTTAACATTAACATTGAAAGTA
>CM069611.1:24522527-24601187 GCA_035771175.1 Paratinospora sagittata | reverse complement strand
TAACCCCCCCACCCCCCCACCCCCCCCCCCCCCCTCTCTCTCTCTCTCTCTCTCTCTCTCTCTCTCTCTTCCTCCCTCCATGTCACTTTCTTCCCTGCTTTTCTTTGTGCTCTACTCCATTCTTTTTATTTCTATCTTGCCCTCAATTTCTTTTTTACAATGTCATTCTTTCTCATCAACTGCAACCCCACTACTACCCCCTTAGAAATCTCTAAGTGTTGCCCAAGTTCTCCACCAATGTTAGAGTTTCTTCATTCCACACTCGCTTGTCTCGATATTTTTCCCACCTTTTGTGTCTAGCTGCACAAAGTCTCTCCCTTGTCTCTCTTTCTTTCACCTTCTATTCTTATAACATTTTTTTATGCTCTCATTTAATTGTTGTCGGTGTCGGTTAATCAAGTAAAAAAGAGGTCCAAATCCCCTTCTTCTAGATGTGATTTGTTACACTAACAGCAACTAAAATTTGTGAGCCCTGATATAGTGCTTCCCATGCTTAAGGATTGGTGAACATATTCTCAACGATCCATTCAAATGCTGGGCAGTCAATATATTATGTTCCACCTATTTACTTTTGGGGGTAAGCTCTTAAGTCTTAAAGTTAAAGCTTTGCATTTAGTACCTCCTTTGAAATTGTTACTAATATTGATTATATTGCATTCAATCCTTAGTCCACCTATTTTCTATTCTTAAATTCAACAACCCATTACTTTAATCCATTAATTAACAACTCTTGCACAAGTTCAGTTAGCCTTTGATCTCATTTTATTTTGAATATAAAAAAATTGCATCAGCCTTAGAACTTTGCATAATTAGTTTTTGTGCATTCTTGTTTGATACACTAGAATAATATAATAATTTCATTATTTATTGCAATTAAGTCATACATCAGCATTTCACTTCATTTTGTGATTTTAAACCTGTTAAGACCAATCATTGTTTTAATTGAAACCTCATCCATCATGACTATTTGCCAACTATCAAATGCCCAAAAATATTATGCAACAAGAAGTCTAGACCACTAAGTTCCCTAAAGTGTCAAAGAACTAGTTATAAGCAAGGATCGAAAATTCGATTTCGACTTGACTTCGGTCACTTGAAAATTGAAATTAATTCGGAGAAGTTTAATTCGACATGGAGAATTTTTGTAAAAATTCGCTAAATTAGAGAAGTTTAGAGAATTTTTGCATATATGCTTAAATATCTAGATTTATTGTAGTATAAGCTAAAAACTAATATAAATAGACACTTTTAATACATAAAAATACCAATAAGTGACCTAACAAAATCAATCTTGTTAAGTGGGTTGATGAATTTGAAATAGTAGCTTTTGGACTTAATTCCTTTTTTTTGTTTTGATATTCAATTTTGTGGTGGCTTGCTTCTCGACCATATACTTTGCTAGTTTGAATTCCACCATGCTTAATTTATTTGTTTATTATTTAAATGTATTATTTTTTAATCTTGTTTTATAAGAGTTGACTAAAAGAAGATGACTTTAGGAACTCTTTTAATTTATTTTTAAGTTTTTATCTTATTTCAACTTTATTTATTTATTTATTTGTTTCTTTTCTTCTCTTTTTGGTAAAGCATACCCCATAAACTACATAATTTGTTAGCTTGTTCAATTATTTTTTAAAATTTATATTGCTATGTTGGTTGATGAAGTTGAAAATAATACATAATTATTGGTATTTCTTTGTTTTCTATTGATGAAATAACATTTTTTTTTACTTCTCTGTTGAATTTCATCGAATTTTTTGCATTGTTGAATTGAAAAATAGAAATTTTGTCGAATTTTATCGAATTATTTCGGTGAGTTTTTGCATTTTTTATTTTACATCCACTTCGCACTTTGGTGGTAAAAAAAAGGAAAATAATTCGTGGAAGTTCGCCAACTTTCAGAGAATTTTTGAACTATGAATGAATCTACTAATCACATATTTGTTCAATGCAAGTTCACTAGGAATATGTGGGAGAGATGGAGAACATATCTCCAATGTGATAGCTCGCCAAACGAGGCTTGCTTGTTTGCCTTTCTAGCTAGGGATTTGCATCTTGCTAAGGATAAGAAATTATTGGAAAGTGGTGACTTTTGTTGTACTATGGCCTATATGAAAAGAAAGAAATGCCAGAATTTTTTAGGGACTAGACATGGAGTAAGCATTATTGAGCAATTAGGTGGTTTGTTACTAAAATGCCTAGGTGATGATGCCATAACAATACTATTATGCTACTTAGAAAAGAAATATGGTATCCTTTATATGAAAATCAATAAAAAAAAGATGGAACTCAAAAACATTTAACTATAATAATGCAAGATGAAAAAGAAAATTACATTAGAAGACCGATACATTTGAATTCAAAAGAACACAAAAGGTTTTTTGGGGGGGCAATGAGCAAAAAAGTTAGATAAATTTTAAAAGTAATAATTTGTGAAGTAATTTTGAACTAGTGACAAAGAAACCATAATAAACTTTGTAGCTACAACAAGTTCATCTCACGGTTTACCCTCATGAATGAACAGTCAATGATCGAAAATTCGATTTCGACTTTACTTCGGTCACTTGAAAATTGAAATTAATTCAGAGAAGTTAATTTGACATAGAGAATTTTTGTAAAAATTCGCTAAATTAGAGAAGTTTAGAGATTTTTTGCATATATGCTTAAATATCTAGATTTATTGTAGTATATGCTTAAAAACCAATAAGTGACCTAACAAAATAAATCTTGTTAAGTGGGTTGATAAATTTGAAATGGTGATTTTTTGTCTTAATTCATTTTTTTTGTTTTGATATTTAATTTTGTAGTGGCTTACTTCTCGACCATATACTTTGCTAGTTGGAATTCCACCATGCTTAATTTATTAGTTTATAATTTAAATGTATTATTTTTTAATCTTGTTTTATAAGAGTTAACTAAAAGAAGATGGCTTTAAGAACTCTTTTAATTTATTTTTAAGTTTTTATATTATTTCAACTTTATTTATTTATTTATTTTGCTTCTTTTTTCTCTTTTTGATAAAGCATATCCCATAAACTAATAATTTGTTAGCTTGTTAAATTACTTTTAAAATTTATATTGTTATCTTGGTTGATGAAGTTGAAAATAATACATAATTATTGGTTATTTTTTGTTTTCTATTGATGAAATAACATTTTTAATTCTCTATCAAATTTTGTTGAATTTTATCGAAATTTTTGTCGAATTTTTGTATTTTTGAATTGAAAAATATAAATTTTATCGAATTTTTTGAATTTTATTAAATTATTTCAGCGAATTTTTATATTTTTTATTTTACATCCACTTTGCACTTCGGTGGTAAAAAAAAAGGAAAAAAAATCATGGAAGTTCGCCAAATTTCGGAGAATTTTTTAACTATGGTTATAAGGAACTAGTACATTGAGCTCATTGGAACCTAAGCAACCTTTAAATTTACAATGATTGAAAAACAACCCATAATTTATTTTTTTTGTGCCAACCCAGTTGTCTCCCCAAAAATTAGTTAATGTCTCAGTAGTAGTTAAGTGCAAGTCTCTGGTAGTAGTCAACACTCAACAGTTCTAGTAGGTTCAACACATCCAGCTTCAAGTTTATTTTCTACCCTTCTTGACCCTCGAGTCCATGCTAGAGCTGTTTGGAAACAACCTAGGAAATCTATCAAAAGAATGTCCCCGATCCACATACTTCTCGAGTTTCATTTAGAAGAGACTTGGATTACCTAGATGAAGCTGAGACTTTCCTTGAGGGTCATAACACGGGCAACCGTCAACTATATAGACCTAGGGTCTATTATCAAGATATTTCATTTAGAAGAGACTTGGATTACCTAGATGAAGCTGAGACTTTCCTTGAGGGTCATAACACGGGCAACCGTCAACTATATAGACCTAGGGTCTATTATCAAGATAGAAGTCCTCAAAATTAATCATAACCGGCTGTTTAGACCTCCGCATGATGACTTTGTTAACAATACAAAGAAAGTTAAGGTTGATGGTTCCAATTTCAATTGATAGCTCAATTCCAATGATTTCTTAGGTTGGTTAGCCAACCCAGAGGGCTACTTTGAGTGGTATGGAATGTCTAAAGGCCAGTTATTATGTTAACTTTATTAAACCAAATGAAACTTGTTTGGTCAGCTAAACGATACTGGCAAGGCATGCCAAAAACCTGGAACATCTAGGAGAGGAATTTATCACTCTCTGTGCTGAGATGAAACAAAAGTTGAAGTACTTTCCTGTTTGCATAAGAAGCAAATACTTAACAAATGGCTTTACCTCTACCAAGTGATGTCTAGTGTAAGTGATTACTTATCTCAATTTGAAGAGTTCATGTTATGTTACAATGTTAAAATGCACATTTGAGGATGATTACCAATTTTATAATGGCTCATACCCGAACTTAATTGTGAGGTTAACTTGCTCCCTTCCAATAATTTCTATGATGCATACCACAAAAAGGCCTTGGAGGCTAAGTTATTTTAACTAGAGAAAAAAAAAAAAAATCTTTGAGAGAGGAAACAAGAGAAAGATACATAATATATTCAAAGGAGGACATAGAAAAGCATAGGAAAAGAGCACCAAGGTTACTTGAAAACCAACCACCCCCCACCCTACCTCTCTGAGCTACATTAACTGGCCCAGAAACAATGCAACCACTAGCAAGATTAGAAGAAAAAAATCCATCTTGCAGCTGTAAACTTAGAAGACTCCCAGAAAATGTGGACATCCTTGAAAATGTTCTCAAACACCCTTAGATTCCTCTAAAGCCATATAGACCAAACCACATAAAAAGAAACAACTCTACAGTAGCCTTAGCCGCGATGGACGGCCCATCTAAATGATGACGAGAGAAGCACTCATATTAGATTAGATGGTTGGTGTAGAGTGGTCCTCCAAGAATGGAAGTGAGGCCTCGCTTAAGGTATCAAGTTCTGAAAATGAAACATCCAGTGTCTGATACCTAAATCACATTAGATATGATGGTTGGTGCTAGGCTAATACTATGCCCTCTCCTTGCTAATAAATTGAACTCCTCAAATTAAATAACTAGAATCATAAATGACATTGGGAAACAACAGTTTTTTCTTTCACCAAAATTAAACAATTCAACCTAACTACGCTTGTTTTGCAACTGCAAGGGGCTAGATAAAATGTTGCATTAATATAAAACTCAAGAATTTAGAAAAGAATCAAACAAAACTAACCCACATCACCACATAATACATCTGCTAGCCTGCTCAAATTAATTTAAACTGAAACATGAATGGAAAAACTTAATGATAAGCTCGGAAATGCAACACAAACAAAAAAAGCTAATAATTCAAATTTAATGATCAACTAGTCATATACAAATTTGCATACCTTGTGATGTTATATCAGCTTTTTCCACTCCAGACGCTAAGTTTTCTTCTGCAGATCCTAAACAAAGTCCATTCAATCTCTTGATAGCAAAATCCAAATCACCTCCACATTCTTCCAGGGCTCTCTCAAGTAACTGAAGAGTACAGTGTTCTAGATGCTCATATAATAAATCACATAATCTCTTCTATCAAAAACCTCTTTGTTTCTGAATTTGAAATCACTAAATGAAGCATTTTAAAAGGAGATTTGTCATAAATAGACTACTACTACCATTATCATGATTATTGAACAATGAAAAGTCCGATATCTAACAAATGAGAAACTCAATATCAATTAATGCACAAAAAATACATAAACAGCTCAACTACAAAGAATCCCAATTTAACACATTTAAGTTAGAAATCTTCACCAAGCAAACTCCTGTCCTGTTTGGCAAACATAGAACATCCATTTTAATTCAACCATGTTGCATAGCCAATCACCCCGTAATTTACATATTCAACTCTTACATCATCTATAAAAGAAAATCCTTTCTATTAGGGAATGACAATTGCAACTCATCAATCAGACCCTACACCCTAAGCCCTAAACCAAATAGCATCTAAAATTGTGCCTTTCTCCACACATATTTTAAAAAACAAAGGTCATTAATGGGATATTCACCAGTAATCGACAACAAATCTCATATTACCTCCAAAAAAATCCACCACCATCTGAACATTTTCAACCTCCCCTCATCATAAACCCTAAAACGCATTTGTTGATATTTTCTACTTCCCCCTTAATCTGCAAGTTTTTTAATCATATAACTCAACAATCCTAAAACCCATCCATTCTTTCATATTATTCCCCTTAAATTGAAAGGGTTCTTTTATAACAAGAATTAAAACAAGAACAAACAATCTGAGCAAAACCCAGAACCCAAAAAAGATGAAAAAATAATAATAATAATAATAATAATAATAATAATAATAATAATAATAATAAGTAGAGATAGAGATGAAAAGGACCTCCTTGTCCATGTTGGGGAAAAGAGCTCGAAGATGAGCAACAAGCGCCACAGTATCTTTGTTCTGATCAGAAACAGCTGAAGTAGTAGCAGTAGTAGTAGTTACTGTAGAAGAAGAAGGCAGCGGCGGCGGCGGCCGCGGCGGCGGTGGTGGTGGTGGTAGTGATAAGGGAGAAGTAGTAGTATTAGAATTAGTAGAAATCGTTGTAATTGGGGGTCTAGGAGGAGGAGATAATCTGATAGGAGAAGAAGAACAACGAATCCTCTTGGAAGGAGTGGTCGTCGTCGTCGTCGGAATATCGTCGAAGAAACATCTCTTCCCCAACACTATCGCAGACATCTTTCTTTAACTCTCTCTCTTTCTCTCTTTCCCAATTAACGTTTGATTTCCTTCTACTCTGGTTTCTCTCTTCTGTTTTTGCTTTGTTGCGATAGCTTCTTCAACTTTGCAATGATGATGCAGCGCTTGTATTGTATGTGTCGCTGTGTGCTACTGTGCTATATATATATATATATAGAGAGAGAGAGGGAGAGAGAGCAGGTTTGATTCTTTCGCAAGAAAACCTTCGGCAACCGAACTAATATATTAAGCTGACTTTTCCAATTCCGTCTTCTTTGCAAAGACTCAAAATAACGCCGTTTCCTAATAATTAATAATAATAATAAATACTATGGGTACAGCTCATTTGCCTAAAAAATTGAGTATAAATATAATTGTAATTTAAGTCTCAAATTGAGTATGGACAACTGTCTCTATCACATCAAACATTTCTGTCATGATGAGTTCGAAAGAATTAATCTCATTCAAAACTGATAAAACCAATAATTAAAAATAATAATAATAATAATATATGAAATTATCAAAAGAAAACAATTTTTTTAAAAATTTCGGTTCTTTTTTTTAAAAAATGACGTAATATTTTTGATAACTAGAGGTGCTAAAAAAAAAAACTCAAAACAAAAGTTTGTAAGAAAACTTTCAATCAAAATTTTGAGTTGCACCTTTTTGATTGGTGGGACAAAAGTGCCAATCATATTGACTTAAAAGTTTTATTTTAAGTCACCTTAAGAGTTTTTTAAGCGTTTCTCTTTACTAATTTTAAAACTAGTAAGATCATGTGTACATTAACTTTAAATGTAGGATTATTTATATTGTTGGATGTAATGCTATAAACGTCTTATGTTTTTGGTTTTGTTTTGTATATGATATCAAATCTTATAGTAAGCTTCTTCTAAGTTCATCGGACTAATCCTCAGACGCGGAAGCCCCTAACTCGTTCGAACTCATACCTTAAAAGAACACAAGTATATGAAACTCGAACTAACCTCTCAATTACTTGCTCATATATCCAATCACTTGACCATCACCTCAAATCTAAGCTGATTTTAAATGACACAAGTAATTTCTAACCTTAAAAATCGAACCCTAGCAAAGGAAAAAGAAGGTATTTAAAATCCCAAGTGAAGAATATTGACTCATCATGAAAAAATAAATTTAGTTATTATATTTTAATTGAAATACTTAGTTTATTGTTTATTAACATAAATATAATATTAAATACAAGGAACTATTACGTTAACATTGACATTGAGGGAAAAGATATCATATTAATTAAACACAATTAATGATTACAATATCTATTGATAATCACATTAAATGACAATAAATATCACATTTATTAGAAGCAAATATTACAAAAGTGATATTTGTATTAAAAATAAATACTAGATGGATTAAAAAAAAGTACAATTGTCACATTAAAATTAACCAAACTAACGAAATAAAAAGCTGATGCCCATTATATTTAGTGCTGATTAATGTAATAATATGAACATATAGGAACTTTAAATGTTCAATAAGAGTTTAAAAAATAAAAAATAAAACCACCAAATCCCTTCTTTTAAACACCATTTGAGACATTATTAATCATACACTAATGTTCTTCCTCAAATCACAAAGATATTTGACGATGATTAATCATTTATGTCTCAGAAACTATTTCAAATTATATCACTAGAGCATTTATCAAAAAAAAAAAAATAGAACTTGCTTCTGTATCCATGTTTTAGATGTAGCACCAAAACAAAATGGATTGAACCAATCCAGCATCTTTAAGGAACACTTGAAACAATACAACAATAAATGATCATCTCCTATACTTAGCTCGCAATGTAGTTTGATCATAAATGTGCAAGAAGAAAAGGAAGAGATCCATTAATTACTAAAAAAAATTATTGATAACACATCAAAATCATACAAATAGTTGCATACAACAACAACAACCTCATGTGAAGAATGGAAGATTAACGGAAACTAAAAGCTTCTTTACATTGACTCCATGACCGTAGGACTTGAAGAAAAATTGAACAAGATTGGCTGGCTTCTCTCAAATTGCTGCAATTTCCAACTACATACAACTAAGAGAAAACACAAAACTGTTATAAGAAGCAATAAAATGCTAAACCATATATATCCTTTACAATTATTTGAGACGCTCATAAAAAATTGGTGGCCTCAGGTTGGCCCAAGTTCTTTTACAATAGAAAATGCATAAATTTGTTGCAAGAAATGCAAGCTTTAAGGTCCTAATCCAAACAACTTTGACAGAATTGAGCCATTCTGTTGAATATTCATGATGGATATATATGGGCACAACTTGAGTTTTTATGAACACTAGCTACCTTATTTTTGAACTTCAAAACTTCTCCAAACAACTTCTTCACTGTTTTACACCCTCTCGATGTTGTTGCCTCAAAATCAAAATGCATGCTCTCCATAAAGCAGGAACCAGAAGAATTTGGGAGGTGTGATATATTGAGCAAAAAGTAAAAGCAGGCAATACATACGACGGAGTTTGAGTATAACTTTGACATAGTATAGGCATGACAATCTATACATACAAGTGTACCTTGGACCTCACATGGAAAATTTGCTCTCCTTGGATAGAAATGTTTACATGCAACCTGATGCCTTCGGTAGCACATGTTAGTGTGAGACAAACTCAAGCCGTCAAGGGAGGATGCGTATCCTCCCTCTATCATTGAATAACATCACTAAATACTCGGTATTCAAACAATCCCAAAAGATTTGACTACTTTTGTCTGTGGGTAACAACTTAGTCCTAGCCATTGAGTACCTTTTAAACTCAACTAAGTTATTACCCAAATACATAGAGTCGGCTACATGAATCCACTTCCTCCACTCCGCTCTATCAAGGGCTAAGTCGGCATTCAAATTACAATAAGTTAGATCAGTCTTAATTATCTCTATCTGTGTTATTTTAGGTCTACCTCTACATCTATTGTTACCATCTAGTGATAATACGTCATTCTTCCTAATTGGTTCATCTTTAACCCTACGTTGTATATGTTCAAATCACTTTAGTCGATTCTCTCTCATTTTATCTTATCTCCAATTAGTGCTACTCCTACTATTTTCCAAATATGCTCATTTTTTATTTTGTCTTTTAAAGTTTTACCACATCTCCATCTTAGCATTCACATCTCGATTACACTCAGTTTGTTAACATGTTTTTTAATTGTCCAACATTTTGTGCCATATAGCATGGCTGGCCTAATAGCAACTCTTATAGATTTTCCTTTTTAACTTCAAAGGAATGCACCTATCATATAATACCCTAAAAGCACTCCTCCACTTAACCCATCTTGCTTTAACTCTACAGTTCACATCCTCACCTATTTCTCCTTCTTTATGTATAATGGATCCAAAGTACCTAAAATTGTTGCTCTTTGGTAGTTCTTGACTTCCAATCTTCACTATCTCTCCCTTTGTATTTCTACTTCCACCAAAGGGTAAAAAATAAAACAAGCAAGGTGGGGAATCCTTGCAAATAAAGACATTTATATGATCTATCAAATTGAAGGGGTTATGATGATTGCCAAAAGATGAAGAGAAACAAATGAAAGATAAAACAACCCAGCTCAAAATTCACGATACACAAACTAATCCAAAAAAAAATCAACTAGTTATATGTGAGCAACACAAACAATCAACATCCATGTTGAGGACCCTTCCACCTACCACTGACCCATCTTTCATTCTAAGGATCAACAAGCACATGCTATTTACATTGGCAACATGCTTCAATCAGTTGTGTTAGCATTGATCTAATGGCTTCATCATGTATAATCACAACTTGTTTCCATTGGTAATAAGTGAATATTTCTAATCAAGCAGAACCTGCACATAACCCCTCTTAAGATTACAGTGGCAGCACAAAAATAAATAGGAAACTGCCCAAAATAAGGTAGAGATGACTAGAAATGAATCTAGTATTAAACAATCTTTCCAAGCTTTCATCTTTACTCTCCCTCTCCCTCTCCCTCCCTTCCTCTCCTTCAATCCCTAGCTCATTTGCTACACAACACTATATAATACCATTACTTTTGCAATCCATAGAGTTGTGAAATTTTATCAACTACGGATCACAAAAGGCATTGTAGTGAACAGGTGACAAGGTGTCAACATGCTCATATAAAGGTCTTAGTAACATTCATGCCAAACATGATTAGCTCAAGCTACTGCAAGAAGGTAACAATTATTCTTCATTCATGTTGACATCTAAAGGTGTCAACATGCTCATCTAAAGGTCTTAGTAGCACTCATGTCAAACATCATCAGCTCAAGTTACTGCAATAACGTATGGTCGATTTTCTGGGGGGAGGTGCTAATGCAAGATCCCAGAGGAAGTTTACATTTAGAGGTCCATGGAAGTTCATTGCATCATTAGGGCCGTTGGTTGCTCCCCATGTCGGTCTTTCAGAGGGGAATGGGGAGGTGTTCAGATTTTGGGAAGATCTTTGGCTTGGTCCGAGTCCATTGGCAGAGTCCTACCCGAACCTATATAGGATATTTACTTTGCATAATCAGCCTATTAGCGCTTTCTTATCCTAAATTCCTGACCATCAGCCTTCTTTGTCCCCTACATGGAATTTCCTCCTGTCTATAGCCTTGCCCGTTAGGGAACAAGAGGAGATTATCATTTTACTATCTTCTCTTGAAAGTTTATCCTTGTCCCATCGCCCTAATAGATATAATTTGAACCTTGAACCTAACGGATTATTTTCTTGTAAATCCTTTCGTGTTGTTCTTGCTAACCAATCCCTTGCGCCTTCTTTCTCACTTGCGCCCCTTATTTGGCAAGCACGGATTCCCTCTAAGGTCAAAGTATTTGTGTGGATATTGGCTCATAGACAGCTTAATACAATGGATGTTTTGCAAAGAAAGTTTGTTATCAATTGCATTTCTCCACACTGTTGTCAGTTTTGTATGCAGGATGGCAAGTCGATGGACCACATCTTCATTTTATGTCTTTACGCACATAATTTGTGGGATCGTTGGGGGCATTTTTCAGGGGATAGATTTCTTCCTCCACACACGTTGGAGGATTGCTATTCTTTGCCACAAAGAAGCCTAACCACATCCACCGGAAAGGAGGCTGCATCTATCGCCTCATTTGCCACCTTGTGGATGATTTGGTTGGAGAGGAATGAGAGGGCGTTTCATGGTCGCTCTAGGGAGGTTGGACTGCTTTGGGAGAATATCAAGTTGACTGCAAGTTCATGGGCATTCTCGGCCAACTTTGTGGATGGCATTTCTCTGTCAGATTGGGTGCACAATTGGGGTAGATGCATGTTTTGCATCTAAGCGATTGTTGTCTTATCTTGGGTTTCCTTTTGGTTTCGGTTTGCGCTTGATGAGTGGTCGTGGGTTGGAGTGTCCAACAAAATTTATGTTTCATTGTAATTTATGTTCTCGGCCTTAATAAAATAATAATTGTTTCTGCTCAAAAAAAAAACTGCAAGAAGGTTCTTCATTGACACAACTCATTTGATGCATAACACCATTCCATTATCCTTAAATTCATTTCCAATGTGCTCCAGACCATTGTTAGAAGTTAGAACACCACATGCAATGTTTGTGTCCAAAAACTGAACTACTATTGCAGTATAAAAGGCAATAACAGAGGAAATACTTCATTTTGTTGTCAAATTAATCAAAGACAAGTGATTTTGGAATTGTCATGTAAGAGCTTATAAAACAATTATAACCAAATTGATTAGTAACAGGATGATATGATACATTTAAGGTGTGTCTAGACTAAAGCCCATGGCCCCAACTCATCCTTGAATAATTCCAACAGAAATACATATCAATGCCAAAAAGACTGAGTACATATCATCTTATTTCCACAACCTGTAACCTGCATGCTTTTTCCTGCTCTTATCAGGTGCATTTTCAGTCTAATCAGAAAGAATGAGACGCTGAATACCTCAATTACTACCACATGACTCCCTGAATCCTAATCAGAAAGAATGAGACGCTGAATACCTCAATTACTACCACATGACTCCCTGAATCCTAACTTCTCATTCTCTTTATACACCACCTCATTCACAAACATTACCATTTATACCTACACCAAAAAAACAAGTACAAGAATCTTTAGGCATAAACAAATCATGCTGAATTAGAACAACCCAATACCTAAGTCCGAAACTGGAGAGGAACTTGAAACCTCAAACATTTTGCATGGCCCTTAAGAAACAAATGGTCTTGAAAGATTGATACACTGTCAATTCTGTAATTGCTTACATCAAAACTTTGTACAATAGACACTGACAAGGTCCTCTTGTCACCTGCTAAAATACTTTCCTATAAATGATATAAACTACAGCAACTTTTACCAAGAAATACAATTTTCCCATAGAAAATTTTGAATCGACGCCGTTGCAAAGCCATGTCATAATGCTTATATCAAGACAATCTCTATCAGCCACTCATCCTACTACCCCTTTACTCCTGGGAAGAAACTTGAATGAAAACTTAATTTTAGCTAGTAACACCATCAAATAACTTGATGGATTATGCTCATAGAAGATAAGTTGCACTCTTGCACCACCTAATTTTACATTGTACATTCACATGGCATCGCCATCTAAATGACTGATTTGACATTTTATTCACATACGAAAAACAAAAATTCTCACAGCTACATATCCAATTAAGCAGAGAAAAAAAAAAAGGAAACGCAAGCGATTTACTCGACCGAATCAAAATATTTTCAAAAAGATGTAGGCTCTAATGCTCTATTAGATCGGGCCCAATTTAACAGAAGTGATAACAAAGTCAAGGACAAGTAATTAATTCACAACTATGTTACAACACAAACAAGGGCAACTCCACCATATGACTACTTAACAAATTAAAGCAGTTGGTTAAGGTATTAAATGATGCCAAGGCACTGTGTAGATATGAACTGAGTCATAAAAACTGGAAAAAAAAAAAAGATAATAATGTAACTATAGTAAACATATATATATAATCATATACTGTATTATATATATAATCATATACAGCAAGTCTTAAATTTTAATGAGTACCTCCAAATTAGGTTGAATGCTTATGTTCCGCCTTTGTTCTTTGAAAAAGAAAATGTATGGGGTTTTAGATAATTAAGTATTTGAAGGAATTGGTCTATGTATGAGTAAAAATTAATGAAGCAAAGAAAAAAATACATGGGAAAGGAATGATTAAGATCCTTTAATTCACAAATTATTAAAGAGCCCTTGAACTTATGAAAGTTGTAGAACGGATCCTACTGCTTGCTAAGTGAGCAGCACAGGTGAGGTGATACCCTGTTAAAACTAGACTAAGGCAACCCACAACCAATGCAGTCCGCCACCGTGTGCATCACAATGCCTAGTTCATCAAGGCATTAAAGAGAGGGAACCAGGTGCCATGCAGACAGAAAATAGTTGCAGATGATGTACACAATGGGAATTTATTAGATTTGCTCACATTAAAGTACAACAGTGAATATAAAATAATTAATATAAAATTTCATTTGCAATTACAAGTGACTTCCACATCTAAAATGTTTCATTTGCATTGAGGAGAATAATGGGAAGCACCTTAACAGAAAGAACTATTGACGAGGCTCCACAAGGATATACAATGACTTTCCATTTAGCATGCATGATCCCTGCATGGTTTGCATTATACAAAAGAAATTTAGAATGCCATATTATTAATAATTCACTATATTCAATTTCAACAATTTCATTAAGGAAAATATCATACAAATTCAGGTCAACAAATTAGTCATAACATGCTAAAAAGCTACACAATTCAACAAATCTAACAAGGAGTAACTCAACTCAACAACTAAACAAAGCCTTTTTTCCAACTAAATGGAGTTGGCTACATGAATCTACTCTCTGCAACAAAGCAAGAGTAGTGATCACCAAACTTCACAATCACCAAAACTTAACATGGAAGGATTTTACAGCAAAATCCCTTTTATACATTTTTTTTAAAAAAAAGGTGCATAATGCAGCTATTAAGTTACTATTAACTTAACATGGCAGGAAAATATCAAACCAATTCAACATGACTTTTATGGTTTTCATCATTTGATTCCAAAAAAGAACAAGCCACTCAACCTAACTAGCAAAATCAGCAGTTCAAGACCACAATTTTTATTTCTATGACAACAAATCAAACCCCCTTCCTCAATTTGATTGCTAACATTTTAAAGCTCCACGTCAAATACCAGACTTTAGCATTTGATTCCTATCAAATTTCTGCAGAGATTGATCTTGATTCAGTAAACAACTAACATTACAATTTTATTGCGCATTTATACAACATGACAGACTTTGTTTAGTGGCATCTCTAATAACTCAGAAACATGGTTTCAACATCCAACAACATAACATATTCACCAAGAACAAGTTAAGAAAACTTAGAAGTACTTATATGGAGAAGGCCTTGAGTTGTGTTAGAAGAAAGCATATGCCATGAGAGTCTGCTAGATAAAAGCAACATAAACAAATTTGGGAAGGTTAAGTAGCCATTGTGTGCAGGAACTAGTGCACCATATATAACATATAAGAATTGACAATAAGGGCAGGAAGAAAAGAGTAAATTTGTAATAATAACCTTAATCATCTCAGGCACCCCGACAACACATGCACACTCAACTACCTCAGCTCCAGCGCGTTCTAGTAAAACAACAATGCCCAAGAAAGTTAACAAAGATCAATCCAAAAAAAAAATAGAATGGGGAAAGGAAGTTGACAAATTTGATGTATCAAGGAAAAAAAATGAAGCAGAAAGAACATAAAACCAGTCAAGGACCTCCAAAGTCTCACCTAGGAGTCTAATTGCTGCAGAAAGGGTTCCACCAGTAGCAACCAAATCATCAATAACTAATGCACGTTCACCAGGCTGAACTGCCCCAACGTGCATTTCCAAAACATCGGTTCCATATTCAAGCACATAATATTCAGAGATCTTTTCTCCTACATATTCAAATTTGGTTAGACAAACATGAACCAAGTATTGTGTAAACATAACCCATAAATTCAAAGAAGTTCTATAGATTTCAAGGCTTCCATTGACTATAAATTTCAAATGCAGTGGAAACATTAAAACTCCACTATCAATGTTCAGATCAACTTTAAACAGCAGATTTGCACTGTTAAATCAATAATAATAACAATAATAATAATACAAGTAACAAAAGCAAGAGCATGGAAATCAATATCAACAATGGGTCAAATAATTTTGACACACTAATCACAAAGTGACGCGGTAGCATGTCTATAAAATGGCCGTGCTATAATGAAACAAACACGAAAAACAATCATCTGTGTTCACAAAAAGCATATATAAGAAGAAACAAGAAGGCATGGTTAAAATATATGAAGATCTGCATCTTGATAACTGTATTACATGGCATCACTTGCCTATGAACAAGTCTATCAGATTCATTTTTGCATTCGTCCAGTCGAAATACTGCAACTATAGAGTCCTCTCAGGGCTTGGGAAATTTTATTGATGACAGTTTTGGAAACAGAGACCTATTTCCTGGCTCTCCCTAGTCCCTAGGATTAGATCACCTCGTGCTCCAACCTCATGTGAAAACTGAAAGATACTTTCTTTTCTTCAATACATCAAAACATTGAAATGAAATCATGTATTAGACACTAATGAACCACAAAGTAAGGAAGAAATGATCAATGAAGGTTTTCAGATTTGCAATAAAATTATCACTTTCCCCTCATGAACTCTTTTTCTATACATAAAAAGATGGATTACATGCAATTAAATATACTCAACTCAACTCAACTAAGCCTTTGCCCAACTACATGGCGTTGGCCACATAAATCCACTTCCTTCACTATGCGCAGTTAAACATACTTAAAATAAATCTCTATAAGCTTCAAAGACTTTTTTTTTTCCACCAATTAAATGAACAACAAATGGGTAAAGGAACAAAACCAAACCATGTCATACATTTGAAACCATAACCAATAGTTACGATATTACAAGTGTTAAAGCACCCATAAATTCAAAATGTCAAATTGGTCATTCATACCTGGTAACTTTCTCGGTTTACGTAGAGGAATGAACTTAGCACCAATGGCTAGAGCAATCGAAGGACCAAAGAAGAATCCTCTTGCCTCAACACCTGACATTAAAATTTGACATTGTAAGCAAAATAGTACAGACCACACTTTTGTGTCCAGAGCATCAGTCAGGGGTACAATTTCCTCTGTACCAAGTGCAAATGGACTTGTACGATACAGAATCTTTGCAAACTTGGAAAGAGTAAAAAATAAAGTGTGAAGAAAATAAAATGCATGTATCATGAACAAAATGGCAAGACAGCAACCATCTAGCAACACAAAATATGGAGAAGAAAATATAGGCCATTTTCTTTGCCTCTTTATCTATTGATACGGTTCAAAAAATTCAACAACATGAACATATTTAGACAATTCTGAACATTGCTTGTTAGATGGTTAGCCCTACTGGCTACTTACAGCCACTAATCTGCAGGAACACGCCACCACTCCAACGGAATACAAGGAATGTTGCTAGAAAAAACAGATAAAATTAGAGGACACACCCAATATAAAAATGGGGATTTCAACAAACAAACACCATTTATGCTAGCCAAAAATATAGATAAAAAGAAACAAATAAGGATTTTGTAGGACCCACATGGGAATAAGAGCCCCTTTTCACTTTTTTTTTTTTTTTTACCACCGTGGTATATTCCGACTAATCCACCATGCCGCCACCCACCGACAAGGCCAAGAGCCGGGAGACTCAAGGCAAGAGGACCCACCACGCCACCTAAGAATAAATCTCGGAATGGATGCGCCAAGGGGATTTGAAGTTGCCGGGAAAAAAATTTACTTCCCCTCCTCCCCTACCACTGAGTCATTACCCTGATGGGTCCCCTTTTCACATATTTAGAACTTAGATTTTTTTTTCCTAAAAGATGAAACTCTAGTTGCTACTCAGCACATACCCGCAAACGCACAAGGGCAGAAAGGAGTTGAAACCCTTGTAAAAGATCAAGGGTCTTTTGGAAAAGCTGAAAGAACACAAATCAAACATTGACGAGCAAGTACAGAACAAGCCCAAAATGAGAAAGAAGAACAAAGGAAAGTGAGAGAGATATAGAGAGTAAAACATATCAGGCTATACGGCAAACTTTATCATGGGAGCTCTTTCAAAAATGTGATACACACTTGTTTGACAAATGAACCAATAAATGCATGGCCAAATAAACAGAGGTAGTTTGATTTTTCTTCCATTAAAGAATTTCCTGGCAATTTCAATATGTTTTCCAACAATACTGAGCCATCCAAGCATCTAATCCTCGCAACCCATTTGACATATAAATAACAAATATTAAACAATTATACAACCCGAATTCCGATATAACATGAGGAGAAAGTCAAATAAACACCATCAATCATGTTATGGAACTATTTCAATTTGTTCACTTTTTCAATCACGCAAACTATAAGAATCAAGATATCGGCTCGAGTAAAGCACACGCCTACTTACTTAGCCTGATCATGCAGTCTTGATTAGCCCAACATTTTTTTTCTTTTTTGACTTAGATGCATTTTTCATAGAAAAGAACACAGAAACTACTGGTTAGTGCATAGAAACTGTACTGAATGAGAGTGTAAAACAAAACATGAAAACAACATGGGAGTTTAAAACAAAGAAAAGGAACTCTCTCAAAGAATCTGACTAAAATATCAGAAGCAACAAAGTTCAAATGAGATTTTTTTTTATTTTATATTTTCAATCAAAACCCCAAATACCCATTTGATTCTTGCTTTCTCCCAAGTAAGAAAAGCAGCTAAAAAGGCAACCCAGAAAAAAAAAATTGCAAAAAAAGGAGTCCAACCATAGAAACCAAAACCCAGATAGCACATTTTAAGATTTCTAACACACCCATGCAAAAAAAAAAAAAAAAAAAAAAAAAAAAAACAGAAACACCAGTAGAAGCAGCACCTTCACCAAGAAAGAGAACAGAGCAAAAGGGTGTGAAAGTAAAAGAAAAAAAAAAACTATTACCAGCGACAACAGAGATACCCATGTCTCTGTAACGATCAACAAATATGTCCACGGTGTCCTTGAACGCCTTGTGATCAAGTAGGAGAGTAGTTATATCTTGAAACATTATTCCTGGAATAACCACAACGCCATCAGCGCAACAAAACCAAAAAACCTCAAGCAAATGTGTTTGATGAAAGTCCAATGAGTGACACCAAATCCAACAAAAATCATCTCCAAAAAACATCCCCACAAAAAAAATATATTAAAATTTAAAAATATTCTTTTTGAAAAAACCTGGTTTTGGGAAGTTGGGAACGACCCTTATGGCTTCTGTGATGGCTTGAAGCCTTGGGTCTCCCTTCAATCCATCTTCACTAGCAAACATCTCTCTTTAGTCTCAAACTCCCTTCCTTTTTCTTTTTCTTTTTATTTTTCTTCTTCTTCTTCTGTTTCTTCTTCTCTGTATCTCTAAAACAGATGATTCTGAAACTGAATCAGCTCTCTGACCCTTTTCACTGTAAAGAACAGGAGAGAGAGCAGTGACAGAGATACCGTGAGAGAGAGAGCAGTGACAGAGGTACAGTGAGAGAGAGATACAGAGAGAGAGAGAGTATAATATGTTAGAAAACTATATATTTTCAATTGCAAGATCGCCACCACCAAGCAGGAAGGCCTCGCTGCTTGCTCTGCTTATATATACCAATTTTTTTTTCTTTTTTGGGATTTTAGTTTTAAAAAAATTTCAAAGTGGGCATTTGCACTGTGTGTTTGTACCCGTATAGAAATCACAACCATTGAAATGCGTTTTATGAACAAATGAACCAAAAATTATTGTGAAGCTTATAATGGGGGAGTTGTACTTTAATTATATCATTTGTGAATAGAAATGAAATCTTATCTTTTAAGAAACTCTTCTAACAAGAAAGATATGGGGCTTTAATCATTTCATACATCTTCCCATGATTTTATGGTGGATTTGGTGATGGTAAAAATGAGGATTTTGTAATAATTAATTAAGATTATTTTTTTTATAAAGTTTTTTTTTTTTTTTTGTGAATTTGGTAACAAAATAATTATACATAATTTGTGGGTTTGAATTAAATGACCTCAACTTTGCATATCTTATATGAGATCTGCATGTTTTTTTGAATTAATGACTTCAATTTTGCGTATCTTGTATGGATTTGCATGTTTCTTTAATCAAGAAAATGTGTCTATAAATGATGGAGAATGCTCAGTGTGGGGGATTTTCTATAAATGTAAAAGTGTCACTATAAATGATGAGGAGTTGTTCTGAGCTATGATTTCTCGTGTTGTCAAAATTAAAGAAATGTATGAAATTAAATGTTTTCAAGATTGGGAAAACAACAACTGCCATTGAAGTTAATGATATTTGAAAAAAAAAATAACCAGCTATTGCAAATGTATTTAAGTCAATCTATATTTATTAATATATGTCAAAATATATATATATAAATAAATAAAAGAAGTCTTTATCACATGCTTTCCGTGGGCCGCTCACAGGCCGGATGGCCTAACTTAGGAGCCAACCAAACTTAAGGGCCTGTTAGAAGGATAATATTTTACGACATGGAGCGAGCTAAAATTGACTTCAACATTCATTCTTTTGTTCACACAAAATTAATTTATAATATAAAGTTTTTTTTAAGTCAATATTAAATTCATTATACTTTATTTTTCTCTTTCCTCCCCTGTTTCTTTACTTTGCACAACAAATTGGATTTCATTATTAAATAATTTCAATTCTTAATAATCACTATTTAATTAAAAACCCAATTTGCTAGTTCTTACTACTATTTATTTTACCGACAAATTAAAAGCTCAAAACTTTTTTAAAAAATATGCATCATAGAATTTTTATTTAATCAATTTGAAGTTTTAATATAATATTTCAAAAAAAGGAGTGAAAACTATAAAACTATAAAAAAAAAATTTAATACAAATTTTATTCGATTGTGTTTGGCATTAGTTTTTAAAAATATAGAATATGATCTCATTTTTAATTGATTTATAGTTTCTAAATTTATATTTGATATCATATTTAAGAATTATTTTAAAAATTAAAAAATTAAAAAATTTTGTTTGGTTTGCTCAAGATTTCATACAAATCAAGTGGAGAAAAGCTTACCTCTCATTAAGTACAAAAAAAAACTAAAAAAACAATATTTGTATGTTTTTTAAAAACAAGTCATTTTCTCAACTTTTTTTTCTTTTTCTAAAAACAGTTTTTAAATACTATCAAACCAAACAAGTTATTTGTATCTTTTTTCATTGTTTGTCTTTAAATACAGAAAATTAGATTTAAATTGCATACCAGATGCAACAGTGTTTGGTGTCCATTTTAATTCAGTTATTTTTATATTTAAAAACAAAAAATCAAAAAAGTTTCAAAAAACTTATTTGGTTTAGTAGGACTTAAAAACTGTCTTTAAAATCTTTTCCAAAATAAGAAAACAATCCAAGAAAAATTTTGGAAAGCAATATTTATCATTTTCTAAAAATCAATTGTTTTTTTCACAAAAAAGCAAGGGCTTGTTTGGTTTAGAATTTGAAAATGGTTTTTTTAAATATAATATTTAAGTATTGTTTTTAAAGCATTTAAACAAAATATTTTATTCACAAATTCTGAAGTTCAATTTTAAAATAATTTTTAAAATTTTTGAAAACAACCTAACCAAATATGTTTTCATAGAATATTTGATCTCAGAAACCAAAAGAAATTATTTTTAAATTTCATACCAAACGGACTTAAAAAAAAAACTGTTAACCAAACACGTTTTTGGTGTCTTTGAATTCTCACATACAAGAAAAAAGGCTTATTTTTTAAAAAACATACAAAAATTATTATTTTATTGTTTAAAAAATTAGAGATACAGATAAGCTTTTTTTACTTGATTTGTGTAAAATTTTAAACAAATCATTCAAATACGTTTTTCTTGTTTTAATATTTTGAAAAAAAACAAAAACTATATTTTAATTTTTTGAAAACTATTTCTAAATTATATGTCAAATGCACCTAACCTAAAGTTTCAAATCAATTCAACTTTTCCTTGAAAAAAAAAAAAAAAGAGAAAAGAAGAGGGGGCAATTGGGTCAATGAAGCAGACGAGGATCAAAAGGGTAATCGATTAGCGGAGCGATCCCACGAACGTATATTTTCATTTCCTCGGGGTGACCAAAAAAACCCTCAGAAAATCGTTTCTTCAGCTGATCCCCAGATTTCCACTGGCCCCACAAAACCCCTCTGCTGACCTGGCATTACCACCTCTTTTCTTCTTAAAAAAAAAAAAAAAACTTCTAAAATTCCCTACTCTCGGCCGCATTCTCTCACCGTACACATCACCACGTGGTTCACACCCACCACACTACATCTCGCAACTTAAACCGTAGAAAAATACTTTTATACTTTATTTATTCTCCTTTTTTTTATTTTTTTCTCTTAAATCTTTGGGCATAATTAAATGATCATAATCTGACACCACGGTACATGCGTACAGTCCTTCATCAGCCGTACATCATTGGAATCTTTTCAAAGATATTCTGGTCTCTGTTTGTCGTTGACTTTTCTCCTCTTTTTTATTTTTTAAAATATAAATAAAATATATATATATAATAAAGAGTAAGTTGGTGGGATAAATTAATTAACGTTCACATTATTTATTAATTATCCAAAGAATAGAACTTTGATTTTCTTCTCCGGAGCTCATTTACTTTATCCGGACTCCGCCATGATGAAAATAGATCTTTATAATTAAGTTATGAAAATAAAAATAAATAAATATATATATAATGATCATATTGTATTGATTAAACCAAACCTACATCATTTCACCTTTGATTTAATTAATCTGGGAGAGAATAGTTGTAACTATATATATATATATATATATATATATATATATATCAATTAATTAAATATCTCAAAATCAACACATAAAATAACTATCACTTTGGCTGTGTTTAGTTCTGAATCCGAAAACAAGAATACAATCTAAAAATAGAAAACTTAAAAAATACTTTTTTATTATTTTCTGAAAATAACATGTTTTTTTAACAAAAAGTGAAAACTGTTTTTAAAATCTTTTCAACCAAACACATTTTTGATATTTTTAAATTTTTAGATATAAAAAATTATATTCGGATTACGAACCAAACAATGCCTCAATCTAGATCAATTGACCAATATTTGGATGGATGGAGTGACCTACTACGTCTACTTGTTCCAACTAATAAAACTATAATGTAATTAGTGCAAAAGATACTTATCGGATTATCTAAAGTGAGCAATTAACATCATTTTTAAAGTAATTCTTTCAATTCCACAGCTTAAAATCTTTATAAAATGCAAAAAACAAAAAAGGCTTTGTATCATTGTAGTTTTAATTGTGTTATATCTTTGTACAATTATATTTTTAATTATAACCTCTAGCTATGGTTCTTTTTTTCTTTTTTGTTAATCTAAGTGGTGTCGACAAGCCAACTTACACACACTACAAAGACTAATCAAAACCTTATGAAAGAAATCTATATTCTTACCTCCCCGCTAAAATCGGTGATTACGATTCAAGTTATACTTTAATATCTTGTTCGTTAACCCTATTTAGAATCTACTTCTACTTTAAAATGAGCATGTACTTGTAATTGAGGCTTAACCTCTAATATAACTAATATTTATACAAGTGTGTTGCACATAATTTTTATAAGAAATTAATTAAAATAAAATAAAATTTTATTGAAAAGAAATATATATTGTTTTTGTCTTTTAATATGATTAAATGAGTAAAATTGTTTAAAAGTATGGACAGGGTAAGTAAGAATAAAAACTTTGAAGTTAGAAGGGTGACATAGGGCAAAAAGAATAAAAGAAACACTAAAATATTGGAAATGTGAGTATAACTAAAAAGTAAGTAAACAAACCATTATCAGTTTACTCCTATTACTAAAAAAAAAATTAAAATTTTAAAATAAATAAAAGATAAACTTTTGAGAGAGTATTTTAATAGAAAAAAGACTTTATCATCAACTGTCTAAGTATTCTTGTAACACCTCGTAGTTTTAATTAAATACATACATTAAATTATATGTATATCGAGATATATAATACACATAAAGCCAAATATACCGTGTATAAAAATATATGTTATATTTAAGGGGTATGTATATAAATATGTACAGTATATAGTATACTGTGCCGATCATGACGCCAGACTATGTCAGGGTCGTGACAATTCTAATTATAATAGTATAGATAAATAGTTTTTTTTTCTTTAACTTTTTCTTGTAGAAATTATATTTCTACATTAATTGGTGATAGAAAACCTAAAATTATTTACAAAGCAGTATATTGCAGTTTACTTCTTTATATGACCAATTAATATAATACAATATACATCATGTATATAATCAACTAGGAAATAAAAAAGGTGTAATAAAGATACATGAAATTCATAAAAATAAAATAAAATACATAAATAAATAAAATCATAAAAATGATATCAGATTTGAGCCTATCTAACTGACTTTAGAGTCTTCATACAACAATGTTCACGACTAGTAACGGATATGCAATTCTAGTGGCATCATTTGAAAATATATTGTTCTATTATTAATGATAATCATATGAAATAGCTAAATTTTATTGCTTTTATTTTATGAGTTTAAATTCTTATTTTAAGTAAAATATTATTTTTGAAATTTCTTCCATCATCTATATATAATGGAGCAAACTATTACATAATGCACAATGCATGTACAACAACAATAAAACAAAAATAATAATGATGCCTAATTCTATGGCTATGAATGAATAAATATTGGATTCAATATATAATAATTATATTTGAATTATGCATCTTTTAAGTCAAATAGATTTTGATGTATTTTAACCGCCACCTTGCCTATAATCATAAAGTCTCATTATAGTTAACAAGAAATCAAATATAAAGTAATTACATGAAGAAGATATTCAATGAATTTAGTGTAGATGTTGTGACCCAAAATCCAGATTCGAGAAAAAAAAATGTTGATTAAAAGGATAATTGATTGCTTTTATAACATATATTACGGTACCATAATTATTATTATTTTATTGTTAATAGTATTTGCTCTTTTTATCTATTACGTACATCAACTCGTGTATATGATGAGTATAAAAACTAATAAAAAGTAAATATTTATTGTAATAAAAAATGAATACAGTTATGAAAATTCGTGCAACGTGAAAACAAACTTAGTTTTTTTTTTTTTTTTTTTTTTTTGAGACAGAAAACAAACTTAGTTATTGGTATATAATACACTAATATGTATTCTATATAATAACATACGGAAAAAAATGATGAACAAATGGATTATATTGTAGTATAAAAATTAAAATGGTTATTAGGAATTCACTTAAAGTAACAACTCAAAGCTTAAATAAGAATTTTGGGATCATAAGAAAAAGACATTAATAACATTATCTTAATGTGTTCACATTAGATTAATTAAAAAATAACTTAGGAAGTTGTATATAGAAGAGATCTTGGATAAAAGATTTCCAAACAACAAAGTAACTGCCAGGAAAGGGTTTGTCTTTCCAAAATATCAGCACCAAGTACTCTAGGAACATACGAGATTGAGGTGTGGGATCTAATGTTATATGGTATTGTTGGTGCAAGATTTGGCCAACACCAGTTAACGATGAGGTGAAGGGAAGGTGATGATCTGAAACTCGTCGGAGGGCCGTAGAAATCGCTGGAGGTTGGTTATCTGTGAGAGGAAAAATAAGAAAATACAGACTATCATAAGAAACACCGGTGTGGTGTCGGTCAAAGACCCTTCGATGCCTAAGTTAGTTCAAAGCTCCGTAGAGTTAGTAGTATTGAACTGAGTCGAAAATTACTTAAAGTTACTTACCTCCCACTTAGAAGTTGTGGTCTTTTTATAGAGAAGGCTTGAGGTCTTTGGTCTTGTAATCGTGTTGATGTAGAACCAAGTATCCAAATCGTGTTAGGAGAGCATCTTTGATTCCTCGTAGAATTAGAAAGATTTGGTACAATCCTCATAGGATTAGGATGATTTATCAGCCTTATAGTCGAACTAGTAAAGTTTCTGGACTCATCAGAGTCGAATTAGGAGTAGATCCCGAACTTATCGCAGTGGATCACGCCTTATCCCTATCTGATCGGGTGTTCTGTCGTCATCCGTTTCGGAATCAGAGATCTCTATAAGTCGGTATGCCGATTTAATGTCTCTCATTCTATCTGGTTGATACCGAAGATATAGTCTGTAAGAAGTTCAGTAGATAGTGGTCGGTAATCATTGATATGGTATGACGACCTGGTGATCTCTAGTATTATCCTGGCAGATATTGTGAATAATATATTCACTTGGTCGGTAGGACCGACCATGAGTTCGGACTATGTACACGATTGGGTAGATCTGTACTCTTTGTCCAGAATAGGTCGTGTTAGTTTTACTGGACAAGACTATCATTGTCTGGCGTGTCTTGTGCTCGGTATATAGTCCAACAGATACAAAGATCATAAAAGATAAGATTTAACAAAGACTGAATGGCCTTCGGCTCAAGTTGCGGGCTTCGATCGTTGTTGTTCGGGGTCATCCTGATCTTATATAGTAGTTATCATTATTTGGGTGAGCTTTTCTGTTGTTGAGTCTATGAGCTAGTTGTATTTGACAAAAAAAAAAAAAAACAAAGACCACATGGCGTGATCATTTGCAATGATAGAAACAACAGCTAAAGAGTCTACGGTAAACCTCTAGTAATTAAAAAAAAGAAAAGTAAAAGGTGCTGCAAGATTTAAATTATATTTATAAAATCTTGAAATTAATACTTTCTATACTTTTACATTTTAATTAAACGGTTTTAAAATTTGAAGTTCATAGCTTTAGAAATTTGATATGATATCCTAATATGTACATAAAAGAAAAGAAAATACTCAACCAATAAAGTAAATATTCAACTTTAAGTTGCCTTCAGTCCATTTGGGTGGGTCAAGCAATTATAAGGTCAATGTACTTGGGGAAAGTTTCATGTGACATGTCGTCATGTGACAAAGTATTCTATTACTAAGATTACAATTATATCACTTTATTCTTTAAATCTTCATAATATTCAATAATTGGTTACCTGTCATTTTAACTTATAAATTCATTCTTTTAACAACCCACAAAGAATATCTCTTCCAGATATCACATGCCGTTCGAGGAGTTTTAAAACAAGTTGTGATTTTGAATGTCACACGAACAATTAAGCCAAATCATCAAAACTATTGTATTTTATCGTCTCCTTTGTAGGTATATACGTGCCAATGAATTATATATATTGGTTGATATAAGATTTGACCAACACTAATAGACGATGAGATGGAGAGAATAAAATGACTTGAGACTAGTCGGAGTGCTAAGAATGTCGTCGAAGATTGATGATCTGAGAGAGAAAAATAAAAGAGAATAGGTTATCATGAGGAACACTAGTGATGCCGGCCAAAGATCCTCTGATGCTCAAGTTAATTTAGAGCTCCGTAAAGTTAATGGTACTGAACTGGGTCTAGAGTTGTTTACCTCACTTTTAGGGATTATGGTCTTTTTATAGAAAAAGCTGAAGGTCTTTGGCCTTATAGTCGAGTTGTTATAGAATCAAAAATCAATTTTGTATTGAAATAGGAAGATCTGATGCAATCTTTACGAGATTAGGATGGCTTAGTAGCCTCGTAGTTGAACTAGTAGAGCTTCTGGCCTTATCACAGACGGATTAAGAGTAAATTATGAACTTATCGCAGTGAATCACGTTTTATTCCTATCTGAACCTGCGTTTAGTCATCATTCGTTTCAGAGTTGTAAACCTCGTCAGATCGGTACGCCGAGCTGGAGTGTTTCATTATGTCTGCTTATAAGCAAAGATGTAGTCGGTAAAAGAGGTCGGTAGCTTTAGGTCGGTAGGACACATCATGCTCTACTGGGTTAATATTGTTATTTTATAGTTGTTGACCTGTCATCCAAATCAATAACTCAACCTGTCGACCTGGAGTTCTCCGGTGTTGATCTGGTCATTATGGTGAATAATATGTCGTCCAGGTCAGTAGGACCAACCATGTCTCAAACTGTATGCATGGCTGAGTAGATCGGTATTATTTAATTAGAACATGTCGGTATATCTCTCTAGTTTATATTACATCCTACTTGACAAGACTCGCGTAACTGAAATATCTTATGCTCGGTATATAGTTCAATAATATACATACATATATGACCATATATATGTATGACCAAGATGCCAATAAGTCAATTATATATAATTTTAGTACCATGGAAATAACCTTTAATTCCTTTATATATATGTTTAATGCACATAAAGGCATTAATGCCTTCCGATATGTCATCATGAAGATTCATGTGTTGTTATTTTATAGAATTCTCAAGAACATTTGTGATAGATCTTTGGTATCTCCAATAAATATGTTGAGGGACCGGCCATCATTGCTTAAAAAAAGACCAATGTTATTGAAAAGGATGTTTTGTAGCTTTTAGTAGTAAATTTCTATTTGAGATAAGCTTATAAGGCTAGTAGATAGTCTTTTATATTCATATGATATTTTAGTCAATACTAAATCTCTGAGGATGTGATTACATCACTGAGTGGACGACAGTGGATAAAATGCCCATCTTGCTAATGGTTACCGAAATTGTCTTGTTATCATAACAAAATAGAATTAAAAATATGCTTTTCAAAAAAAAAAAAAATAGAATTAAAAATATGTTCTATCGAGAGTTTTGGGATGAATATATATATTGACATGTTATTACTATTTTGAGTTTTGAATTAATTTTAATGAAATCACAGGAAAAATAAATATATCTATAGACACACATATGTATTTAAAGTAAAATTAATCCAAAAAATTGAAAAATGAAACATTATTATGCAAAACTACTTCCGATGGACAAGCCCAAATAACAAACTAGAGTTGTGTTTTTTTCAATGGATGCATAGGTGTTCTTCTACGTAGTTTATGGCACAAAGTATTTCTTCTCTTCTCCGGCAAAAGGTTTTGTCCATCCTACTGGTGAAGAGGCTTGAACTTTATTTAGGTAAGAGTACGAGCTCTAACCATTACGTCAGTAGTATAAAGTAAGATTAATATTTATCTATGATTGTAGTATTCTTAATTTTTGAAACTCATAATGTCACACCCCAGTTATCAATATCCTAAATCTTGGTTCTAATGGTGTTAATGTGCATTATATATTGTTATGATAATGTTACATTGATAATTAGTTAAATTGGAACTAATATCAAACAAGTCAATATAAACAAACGTCCGGAGAGTGATCTCCTTATATGTATATACACAAAACAAAAGAACAAAAATTGGTTTTCTCGTCTCATGACCTGTTGTGGTGACCAAAACTTCTCCATCCCAAAACATTCTTAAATTCTTGGAAAATAATAGCAACGGGGTGAGCTCAATCAAGGCTCAATAGGTCAAGCAAGACATTGCACAGTTTATGTTAATCAATAGAGAATACATCAAATATCACTTAATCAATCATATGCACAATAAATAACTAAGTGCAATTGTCATAATAACAAACAATGCATGCCGGTTATGCTTACACACGAAGCCACTCACACCCAAAGGTTGTTTTCAGCTCACACGGCACTGACCAACCCGTCCGAGATTATAGGGTTTATTATACATAAGATAGAGATCCATGTGATACTCTAAATTTGTATATTACATAAAAGATAACAAAAGTAATACATGCATGGAAACCTACGAAAAAACATAAAATATGCAAACTTTTGGCCTTCATCCCCACCTTATAAGTCTTGGACAGTTGTAACAACGAAAGGCTAGCGGGAGTATATGAAATCAACATCTTAGTCGAGGATCATTGGAACTAAATTGAATCCTGAGACCCTATTTATAACCATTTTTTACATGGAATTATCTAGACTCTAGAATGTTCTATCAAGTTTTTTCCTATGTATAACATTCTATAGAGTCGTAGACCGTTATACCCAACAGTTCATACCACATAGACCGTTCTATCATGACTTCTATACCACGTAGATCGTTCTACTAGTCGTCCTTACTATGTAGACCGTTCTACAAACCATTTAATACCATGTAGACCAATCTACCGGCCCTCCTTACTACGTAGACCGTTCTACAAACTATCTAATACCATGTAGACCTTCTACTAGTGGTTCTTACTACATAGACCATTCTACAAACCGTCTAATACCATGTAGACCGTCCTATAGGTCGTTCTTTACTATGTAGACCGTTCTATCATATCTTCCCATACACCGTGTAGACCGTTCTACCTTCTAATAATAATATTATCTTTATGTAATTAAGTGTCGTATCAGACGGTTTGTAGAATGGTCTATATAGTAAGAACCATCGGTAGAACGGTCTACACATAAAACCTATAAATTACAATAATTTAGAACTGAAAGTTTTAAAACAAATTAATTATTTAACTAGTATATGATAAACTAATATGATTAGAAAACATCCATACCGAAGAAAGTTGGTGAAAATTTCATTTCGACTTTTTCAATATTCTAAGAAATCTTAAATCCAAGGAAGAAATTTTGTTCTAAGACTTCTATGAACCAAAACATTGAGAACTTCTTTTAAAAAAAATCAAGAATGTTAATACAATAGTACAAAATAATATAATTATATATATATATATATATATATTATAACTATGTTAACAATTATGAATTATTTTCAAATCATATCTTGTGACATAAATATTATATCACATTAATGATTTCTATTGTTTTGTTTCATATATTGAATTTTGTAGTTTTTAATATGATTTTGGTCACACACTCGCGCGCACACACATATACACTAGTTTGACTGCGTGCTTCGCACATGTTAAATATGTAATTTAGGTTATATTTTAAGTGTTTTAATAGTGTCTAAAGTTATAATAATTAAACTAATTCGATAAAACTAATTTAAAACAAAGAGATAAGAGATTAAAACAAAATGAAGCTTACACGAATGAGATGTTGTTATCTAATGTGATTTCGAAACCTTACTTTTTTTGGTAAAAAAATGGTCAAATGTATTATTTTGAAATAAAAACTGATAATCGCAACACTTTAAAAACTTATGTATGAGTTAGTTCATTGGACATCTTTTTTTTTTATATAAAAATAATATATTAAATAAGATAAAAAAGTTTTAAAAAATATAAATATATATAATTATATACATTGTTTTACTTCTATCATAATTTAAAAAGGTAAATGAAATAATGTGAAAGTTTAAAATAGCTGAAAATCACTTTGTCACAGTGAAAAACTATCATCCCCGGCCACTAAGAAATAACAAGTATTTATTTATTTTATTTTATTTTTTCTGATTTTTTTATTTCTAAGATGTTAATTTAAATAACAATTTTTTTTAAAAAAAAATGCAAATAACATTTAATCTGTAAAAAAGAAAGAAAGAGAGAGTAAAGTGACATTTAATGCTTAAAGAGATTAAGATAAGAAGTCAAAGGTCTTAATGCAACAAGAGAAATAGAGAAATGAGATGACTGTAATAAGATAGATAACCAGGTAATAAAGGTAATAAAGGCGTAGACGTAAAATGTACCTTACTCAAAATCTTGTGTTGACAAAGGAAGAAGGGATAAAAGGGAAGGATAAAATCTAGGCATAAAAGATAAAATGAATGGTAGAGGAAGCAAGGATAGGAAAGAGAAATAAAATCTAAATATAAATGATAAGTTGAAGGGTAAAATAGGTACAAAAATTGGGTCATTGAAATAAATGATAAGTTGAAGGGTAAAATAGGTATAAAAATTGGGCTATTGAAAAAGTACATACTCTCTCCTTTATAATAGTTATATATATATATATATATACACACGAAGATTATCGGGCCAGCTTACGTACACCAACTAGTTCTCAGAGATAAACCTCAATGAGGGGGAGATAATGACGTTCCCTAATGGATGTGTAGGTGCTCTCACATATAGTCCACAACGTAAAATTTTTTTCTTTAGACAAATTGTGTCCACCCCACCTCACAACGAGATTCAAGGCTTGTTTGGTTCAATAACTGCGACAACTTTTCAACTAATTCTATCGCATAAGCTATTTTTTAGCACGTTTGTTAGTATAACTTATCTCAAAAATAAGTAGATTAATCATGATTTTGAAAAGTTGTCTTTTACTAGCTTTTTAAAATAGCTTCTTAGATTAGAATTTATCTACCAAAAATATCATTATCGTTACCTATTTTTTCTCATTTTTTATTAGGTTAGTGGTAATATAGTCTTTAATTAAAAAACACTTCTTAAATTGACAAATAAACATCTTTTTAACACTAAAAACACTTTAAAAAAATAATTGTATTAAATTCTTTATAAGCACTTTCACCCTAAACACTTTTACAAAAAATAAAAGTTACGTGCAAAAGTTATTACAAACAAACTCTCAAACTCATATCCTCATGGATTATAATCTAACAACTTTGCCATCTTGTTCGATCATTATCCTATTTATTTTTTTACTTAAAAAATTTATAAGACCTGTAAAAAATAAAATCACTGAAATTTAAAAGGTTTCATTTTGGTACATTAGTCATGTTGGTACATTAAGGTTGTATATATATCAAGCTATACAAATTAAAAAAAAAAAAAAAAAACTACATTACATTTGAGCAATAAAACGAAAAGTTTAGATTAAAATATTAGTGGCTGTCCTAAGTTTAAGGACCAGAAAAGATTCAGAAAAAAAAATGAAAGGGATATTGAGATGATGACATCACATATATATATATATATATATGAAAGAAGGCAAGCCAATTAATTAAATAATTTGGGGTGCGGACCCACCCCTTAAGGAGAACATGCAAAGGTATTACTGTTCATCTGCACGCGCGCGTACTGACATGCACCTTCATCATCACCTGATTATTAGACAAGTGGATTGGTGGTCCCCCCTTCTCCCAAACGATATCCGCCTCAAATCTCTGAGACGACGGCTCTGATGTCACAGAGTGGGCCAACATTGTTGTATCGGCCGTTTGATTGTGTGGTGCTGACGCACGCGCGGATCTTCGTGATCTTGTGGCCCTATTTTTTAGTACCACACGAAAGTCAAAAAATCAAATATGCGCTTTCCTTTTACGCGATATCCATGGCTTTGAGCTCTTTCTCTCTCTCTCACCCTCTTTTAAAAAATTATATTATTGACCTTTTTAAAATGTGGGCCCATCTGTTGATTCTCGATTTCTTTCTTCTTTTTTAAATGGCTGAGCTGTCTTATTTTACTAGTTCGTGCGCCTCAGCTGTACTGAGTCAGCTGCCTCGCCGTCCAGCTGTGTAGTCCTTGTATGCTTCTCGAGATTTGTAGAATAAAAAATCCAAGGACTATTCGGTGTGACCTTGATTCCATATAAAATTCTCTTGAGCCGTGGATTATGTATTAGGGCATAATACACATATTAAGCTATTTACACTAAGGTTGTTGGGCCTAAGTTTGTCATATCCATAAACAATGAATGATGGGCTCGTGTAACTTAATAGTAGTGAGAGAAGGACCAATGCTCACATCGTCACGTCTTAGAAGGGACCATCTCCAAATAAGAGACCACAATATCGTCTATTTTTATCATATGTGAACTAAACCCTCTATTATAAACATCCTAAAAAATCTTCTAAAAAAGGTAAATAACTTTTTAGTTATAGTAAAAAACATAATTAGTTATCAAGAGTGGTTGATTCAGTAGAAGCGGGCTGAGTCCTAAGGTCGTTTTTGTATAAAAACTTTAGGGTTCAATTCTTGATGACGGCCTTCATTGATAGAGATTTACACATTTAGTAATTGTTTTATCAGTTTTTAAATGGCTTTTATTTTATCAGTTATATATGTTGTTTTTTAGTCAATGGAAATACAATATAAAATAGTAAAAAATACAAAGTTTAGGGCTTTTTTTTTAAGGTTCGAGTGTTATTTTGGCACTTAGCTACTAATAGTAATAAACAAGCTTGGATTTCTACTAATTTCTTAGGGAGCCACTTGCTTAATTTAATTGTCGTTTTGTCAATAACTTGATTCAATTTAGTAATGTAATTAGGTCAACTTATATCCCAAAAGAAACTAAATTCACTATTACTTACATTATAATAAGTCACAATCAATATATGTTACATCCATTGAGATACCAAACAAAATAATTCTATATTTATCCGTAACAAATCTTTGATTGCGAGTGTGCATGAGTTAGATCTGGTTATAATAAACGTGAAATTAAAACAAAATGGCCTTATCAATTCAATGTGATTTGATTAAATCTTTCCAAATTTTAATTTAATTTTGCTTATTATTATTTTTTAAACCAATAATATTAGTTTGGGTTTTAGTATAGAGATGCCCCTCCTGTCTAATAACTCAAATTAAATTGAACAATAAAAAAAAATAAAAAAAAATCAAAGTAGCCTATTACAAGGCAATATTAAGTGTAGTATTTATAAGATTTAGATAAGATTGAATTTAAGCTAATTAAATCAACACATATACACCAAATTATGCAAAATTTCAAATCAATCAATTTGAATCATTAATAATAAAGTAATCACAACATAAATTACATCACCCCGACATTTTTGAATTTTCTTCCATTGTAGTCAACACACATTTGAAATATATAATTCAAAAGTATTTAAGTAATGTCACGCGCCATATTATAATTTGTGTTGTTTTTATTTTATTTTTTCACAAATTGCAATTTTGTTGTGTGAAACAATGTTTGAGGGAATCCTAAAATAGTTTTCGGCTTTTTATAAGAAGAATATGTTATTTTCAAGAACGATAAAATGTTATTGTTTAAATTTTCTATATCTATATTATTTTTTATTTTTTATTTTTTTAAATCACCAGTCAAACACCGTCTTAAATCCCGTATCTAAAAAATAAAATAAAAAACTAAATTACTCAAATTATCAGTCCACACTCCTAATATAATTACACAATAATACATGTGTGGACAAAAAAAGAAAAAAAAATACAATAATAGAAGTGAGGAGATTGAGAAATATAGATAGAGTGGATAAGAACACATGGGATCATGAAAATAAGACAAAGGTGAAGGTCTCTATAATAAATGTGGGGTTGTGGGTGGTGGTGGTGGTGGTGGAGTTGCAATTGCATGTGGTAAAAGCGTGAAGAAGCGCATGCGAGGCCAACGGTGGCGCGACCACCACGGACCAAACCGAGCCAGTGACCCAGTGGGGTTGCAGTCGAAAAAAATAAAATTGGTTTGTTGTTGTTGTCTAAGTTGGGGGGGTGTTTGCTTGCTCTTGCCGCATTACAAAGAGGCAAAGGCGACACACAAGATCTGTGTTATAGTACGACGCAGATCTTCCAAAGTGTGATGGCATGGCCCCAACGCTACAAATAACAAGTAAAACCAAGTAAGATTTAGTTGATATATAACTATGCGGTGGTGGGTTTAGTTGGTTCAAAAATTCAATTCATTACAACAAGTTAGGATTGAAATCTTGCGTTACGCGTGACATGGGGTGGCCTTAGATAAGGTACTATCCCTTCACTTAAACTTTTTATAAATAATAAAAAAAAATGATATATAAATACGGAAATATATAGATATATATGTGGTGGCTCACAATAGATGATATGGGGCGTGTGGACCCAAGTGTGGTGAAATAAATGACACGTAAATGCAAGATGGGCAGTAGGGACAAGCAAAGGCACGCGCGTAGTCCCCACCTCAGACATTTTAAAATCTCTCATGTTTGTGTTGGAAGTATCCGATAACATTGTTCACACCGAATTGTCAAGTCATGTGCTGCTTGTTGCCCTGTTTTTATTATTCTTCAGGGGTTTTATTAATTTCACCCCCCTCCTCCCTCCCTATTAAGTCTTCTTCAGTTTCTCGTCCCTGAAGCGATCATGTTGTGGGGACTATGTCCTTTTATTGTCAGATGTACCCGTTATTGCGAGATCTTGACAATTATAAATCTATCGATAGATACAATGACCCAGAATTGCATCTGTCGTAACTACTAAATAACCCAAGCAGCATAAATCTGTCCAAAATGCCTTAACCTCAATGTTTTAAAATTAATTTATTTTTATTTTTGTTTTATTTATCTTTTTTTTTCATATTTACAAACGCATAATGTTTTTATATATAACTCATTTGCTATGAGTTAAAAGAAAAATACTAATTAATCACTAACAATGCACATAGCCATTCACTATAAATAATAATTACTATGTAAATAAATAAATCGATATTTAATTTTTATTTTATATTTCTAAAAGAATGTTCGAGGAGAATGAGAGACATAAAAATAAATGTACCATATCAATAAGGCATTGGTTCGATGGTTCGAGCAATTAATCTATTACACGGGGTTGAAGGTTCGAGGTGGAACTCTAGAAGGTGGATACCAGATTTTTTTAAAAATTTTACGTCTGGGTACGTCTGGGTTGCACACAGTGCCCCATACCCAGGATGATGAGTACCCCACAGGACATACTCCAGCCATTATAAAACTATAATATTGTCGCATCTCAGTAAACAATATCTAGTACCCCGAGATCATTTGTCCACACTATTCATCATGAATACTAGGTTATATTTAAAAAAAAAAAATGGACGATAAAAATAAAGAGGGACCAAACAAAAGATGACGTGTCAACCTACAGATAAAAGATTTTGTGTTATTTTATTTATGTTATTAAATTAGATATGTCATTAAAGAAGATCAAGGGTGAGAGATAGTAACATAAAGACGTATATGTGTGTACTAATAAGGGGTTGATTTGCTGGTTTGAAGAGCGAACTGAAAAGTATAATTGAGAGACTTATCACGACTTCGAGCCCGCTCTTATCCATTACTAATGGAATAGGTGTCCTTACCCCTGTAAATTCTTAAATTCAAAAAAATTAATTTTCCTTTAAAGAGGAAGAAGACACCTGTCGGGTGCCAAAAAATTGGTACAAAAAAAAAAGACATGTATTTATGTCGAGAATAGTTACAAAAAGATTAATAGGTATTGAAATTTTGAAAATATTTATATTAAAAAAGATGTTTGTCATAATTTCTTTATGACTATGCTCGATCGATTATTAATCTTGACATTTTCTATCTTTATTTAAGGATTTGATTAATTTTTCCACAACTGTAACGTTTTCCATCTTCTTTTATTTCTGTTACACAAAAGTGAGACATGTATTGCCCTCACTATCAGGAAGAAGAAAATGACATTGCTATGCATGCTCTAGAAAACACTTATGAGAAATATTGCTGATACTTTAAAGACACATATATATTACATATCAACTATTTTAATGTCATTTTTGAAGTCCAACAATTTTAATGCATTTTAGCTTATCATAGATATGGTGGGTAGTAGTGGGAGTCATTGTATTAACCATTATATTTCTAGAACACAAAGGTTTAATTAATGTAATTGACAAAAAAAAATGTATAAATACCAAAAAAAATTAATTAATTACTGAAGATTCTTATAATTATATCTCCAGAGAATAATTTGGACTATACATATCTTTAAAACACACTGCAGTAATAAGCCCATGAGCAGCCCATTCTACATCCAACATGCAGTCAAAAACTGAAGATCATCTTCTTCTAAAAATCTACATATTAAAAAATAAAATTACTTGTGACTAACTACGTAAAGAGAAAGGGTATTAAGAAAATACAAGCTCTGATACCATGTTAAATATCAAAGCTAAAGCTACTAAATAAAGGTCTAACATTATATATCATTTTTAATTTTAAATAGAAAAAAAAATGATTAAATTTATAAAAACATTGAACTGCAACTTGACCTCTTGCATTATTAATGAATTAGGTAAAATATGAAATGAGAGATTAGATAGATAGGTATAGAGGTATAGTTGAGAAAGTGTAGATGATGAAAATGATAGATTGGACAAAGCTTTGGATCTTGGATTTTTCATGCTTAATATCACATTCAACTTAAAAAGATAATGCAGCAACCAAATATATATATCTCATTGATAGAGACTGAAAGATATGAAATATTTTGCCTTATCTTTGGGGATTTGTTAGATAACATTGACAAGTTCCTACAAAGTTGGCCAAGAGATTCATCACCCCATGCCCATTAATTAGCAATTGGATTCTGATAAGAAAGTGGTATGTGCTGCTACCTTCATCAAATTACCATCATTTCACTCACTTTTTTAAACAGTTATATATATTTTCTGTTTTTTCTCTCTAGCTACAAAAATCTCAAAGAATATCCATCATCGCCATTGTTATATTTATTATCATCTTTAGATTGAGGCATCAAATCCTTGAATGGAGATGTATAGTACGTTGTGTAAAATATCAACTACTCTCATGTTCTTTTGATTTTTTAGTAGTAGATCAGGCTTGTTAATTTAATGTTATAGCTAAGGTCCAAGCATGCCCTTTAATGAAATTTTAATAAAATATACAACATACTGTTGTTTTTTTTTTTTTTTTTTTTTTTTTTTTGAGGTCAGCAGGTATTGGGGACCTATAGTTTAATAAAATATACCACATACTATATTAACAATAGAAATTAAAAAATAACAATAATCAAATAACATATATAATTAGACAGATTTGCTTAAATTTGCATATTTTATAATTTATCTTCATAATAAATTGATCTTTTTTTTCCTTATTTTATTTCTTCATTTATGGGATGCATTTTTATTTTTCTAAATCAATGGTATAATTGGAAGACTAAAGAGGATATCAAATTTATAATATTTAGCAAAAAAAATATTTTTAGGCTGACCTATTCACAGCAAATGAAACTCAAAGCCCATAAACAGCCCATTTTAGTTATTGGGCTTTGTGAAGGTGCAGCTTAGCCCAGCCCAATGCACTCAACTTGGATATGGTTTTAATTCATTTCTTATGAATTATGATATTTTTTTTTCAATGACGGAATTAAGCTAACATTCGGCTGTTAACACTAATACGTAAAACCCCTCTACAGTCATATTGCCGGACCAATGAGGTTATAACTTAAAAGAGTTGTACTTAAAAAAAATTATTGTATAGTTTAAAAATGAGCAACAAGTCGCGCATGCTTTAACTGAAGAAGAAATCATTGCTGCAATTAGAAAAAAAGGGGAAGGAGATAATCCCGAGGATGACAATATGAAAGTATAAAAAGTTTCGTGCCTAGAAACTTTAAACATGTTTGAGAAGTTATAAATGTTTTGACTTCAACAAGAAGGTGTTCATGTTGACGAGTTACTACATACTTATAAGCTCAAAGACATTGTAACAACTCTAAAGATTAAATCATTGTTCCAAATAACTTCAGATAAATACTTTATTTTATGTTAAACCTTTAATGTAATTTTTCTTTTTGCAATATATAATTAATTATTATTATGTAAAGGTAGGGGTGGCAATATAGGTCACGACTCGAAATCGGCATGAAATAAACGGATTTGAGTTTTGCATAAACAAGTGCGGGTTAAAATAGGTTAAACTCAATTAGACACGATTAAATTTCAGGTCAAAATTAGGTAAATTTGCTAAACCCGAAAATTGATCCATTTAAAACGATTATATTTTGTGTTGAGACTTATGTTATGTATGAAGACTTTATAATATTTTATGTCATGTGTTGATATTCTAACTTTATAATATTTTATTTGATATTTACTATATAGTTGTATAACTATGATTTTAAATTTTTTATTTATATGTTAATTTAAAATTTATATATGATAAATAAGTTAGAATAAACTTGTTTAAGCTTTAAGAGTTTAAATAGGTTAATCTGTTTAACCCGTTTATTAAACGTATCGGGTTTGAGTTTACATATAATGACAAGTTATTTAAACGTGTTGTATTTAGATTTATAATATATTTTATTATATACGATTATGATACGGCAACACGAATTACTATCCTATAAGACAAGTTTCTTTAAGGTGAGACCTAGAAAAATTATAATTTATTATAATGTGAAATTATTCTTATTTCTAATTGGCCCAAGTTGGGGTTAAAATTTTTTATAATTATGTAGAAGTTATTCCTTTATAGAGTATTACAGTTTTATTGTAATATTTGAATAATTGATGAAATAAATTAATTTGATATATATTTTTTTCTTTATTTGATTCCTAATATTTGTGCTCTTTTTTTTTTGTTTTTTTTTCATCTTAGGCTACATGTATTTGGATAAGGTGATCATGGCAGATGACTGGGGTGAGATTCACATGCAGTTCCCTATGAAGTGAGAGATTAGATAGGTGAGAAAGTGCAAATGACAAGAACGATATATATATTATTGACGAAGCTCTGGTACTTTGGGTTTATTTTATTTCATGCCTAGCTACAACATCTCCTTCAACTTCAAGATAATGCAGCAAAATGCTTATTGATGGAGACTTTCAAGACAGCTTATATTTATTAGTGAATTTGTTAGAAAACAGTAACAGGTTTCTGCAACATTGACCCAATTAGGTTCATCACCCCCATGCCCATTAAAACACACGTATAGCTCTCTCATGTAGGTATCTTATCCATCTATATATCTAAATATATGAGTCAATTCATGATGTTCTATCAGGAGTACCCGTAACTAGATGGAGTATATCCTATCAACAGATAAATTACACGTTAAAGATCAATACTGACACAATGGTGAACATAAACACTTATGAGAAAATGAGTAAAACTCGATAATAAAAGAGTAAAAACATCATGTCAATTAGAACACACACATATGTAGCTCCCTCATGTAGGCATCTTACCCATCTATATAGCTAAATATATGAGTCAGGAGTACTAATTAGGTATATAAACACCACCCCATGCCCATTAGAACACACATATAGCTCCCTCACGTAGGCATCTTATCCATCCATATATCTAAATATATGAGTCAATTCATGATGCTCTATTAGGAGTACTAGTTACGTGTATATATATATATAAATGCCTTTGATCAAACTACCATTATTTCACGACAACTACCGCTTGCTCTGCCAATTGACACCCTTTTATCTTTTCACGAAAAGGGAAGGGGTCCCAGATTGGATAGGGTTCAAGTAGTTTTTATGTTAATAAAATAATGAGACAATCATAATTGTTCTTGGTAATCTTGGTGTGAGGTTATGATCCTTTTTGTAAAGCTTGTTATATATGTGCTCGCCTCCATCTCTATGACCTCTATGAAGCCCCGAATCTCTCACCATATATGTTCTTGAGAACAATTATTCGTGGGCGTGATAGATATATACCCAAAAATGAAAAATTATTGTAATCTTTTGATCAAAAAAAAAAAGAAAAAACTACCATTATTTCACACGTTTTTTTTTTAATTTTTTTTTAATTGCAACTATATTTGGATTGAAAATTAGTTTATTCAGAATTTATTTTTTAAAAACCCATAAAATCACAATAAAAGGCCTCAAATCCTCTTATTTTTGCAGTTTTATTATAACTCAATCATGAGATTAATTTCCATCATAACCAACAAGCTTGTTTGTTTGTTATTTATTTTTTTAATAGGTTTTTTTAAGGGTCAATAGGTAGTTGGGTTTTGTTTGTTGTATAGTTTTTCTAATAAGAGTTTTTTTTTAAAAAAAATAACTGTTTCATCATGCTGTTGAAGGAGTTAATATAATAAGACACATATTATATATGCTAACCAAAACATTGAAGATTGAAAACCTTAAACACTATGGTTGATTACCAACTTAATCTTTCCTACATTTTTTAAGATAAACCCTTTTTGTTATTATGTACTAGTTTGTGTGCATAAGTGTTACACATGTTTCTTTTTTTTTTTTTTACTAAATAAAGTTTCAAATGAAAGATATAATTGATATTAATATTAATATTCTGCTAATATATTATTAACATATTGTTTATATTAAATTATTAAAAATATTTTTTGTTTATAATTTATAAATAGAAAGAGAATAAAAAATAATAAAATACTAGAATTACTAAAGATAGAAAAGATAAATGTAATGTAAAATAACTTAAAAGTAGGTGAAGTGAAGATTATGTAAATTACCACATTATATAACTTCATAACTAATTTTTAAAATAAATAAAAAAATATAAGTTTAAAGTGTTAATTTTGAAAAGTTCCCAAAAATAGGCAAGCATAAACTCTTTCAAGTATTCTTATTATAATAGTATAGATAACTTATTATTTCATTTCTAGACGTGAACCTTAACTCTATTCATAAATTTTCCCCTTGTCTTTTCAATATTATCAACTTGCAATATTTCAATGGTGCATTATTAGTCCTCATTGAAATAGACTTTTTCTCTTATTTTGTGGTTGAAAAATATTGTTATAAATATGCTCGGATAAAAAAGTTAATTTAATTCAATTATTCTTTTCTAACATTTCTAGTCTGGCCAAAGCATACAGGCATTAGGGTATTTTCATCCAGGGGTGGTTACGGATTGTGTCGGTTTGGGTTATGACAAAATACTAACTCAATCCAACTAAGTCGGGTTAAAAAAATCTTAATTCAACCCAATAAACCTCTTAAACTTAACACAAACCAACTCAGTTACTTTAGGTTGGTTTAAGTTGGGTTGATCGAATTAGTCTACTAACTTTACTCAATATATAAATTATAAAAGTATTTTTAAGTCAAATACTACTATTATAATACTTATTAATTAAGGTGACTTCTTTCATTATAATATTTTGAATAATTTTATTATAGTAAATGATTATAATAAAATTGATAAATATAAAATAATAATTATTATTTTTAATTAGTTTATGTTAGTTCGGGCTAATTCGAGTATTTATAAAACCTTAACCTAATTTAAACTTATCTTATTACAAATATCTAAATTCAATTTAAATCAATTAGATATATAAATTCAACCTAAATCAACCTAAAAGATTGGGTTCAATTAAGTCGAGTTAATCGGGTTAATGAACATCCCTCTTTTCATATCCACCAAAAAATATTAAAATAAGAAATCAAGAAAACACGAAAAAGTTTAAAATATAATAAGAAAGGGAATTGGAAACTTACTTTTCCTAAATGAAATTCCCTATCCAATATGGGTCTGTGCTCTGCAAGCAAAACTAAAGCTGCAATGGGATGAAGCAATTAAAGCAAGTGCAACTGAGGAAAGTAAAATTAAAGGGTCATCATTGTCTTGGAACAGAAGAGCAGAGAGGCAGGCGCCACGAGGCCAATAGCTTTCTTCTCTTATTACCCGCAAATTAGGGGTGAAGTGAAACATGAAAAATCACTTATATATATATATATATATATATATATATATAGCATCCAGCAATTTGGTCTTTTGAAGCATAAAATAATTCCAACCATGATGATGACACCCAGCTCTTGTGCCTCTTAATATTAATTGCTCCACTTTTTCTTTTCTGTTTTTTCTAAAAAACAAATATTATAATTGCATGCTAATCTTGGATTGGTTAACATCTTTAGATTTGGGTTTCAGGTCAAAAAAGCAAAATCATGTTGATCATCACAGCAAGTAGCAGCATGAGCCAAATTAATTAAAGAGGTTGTGGTGGTGGTGGTGGCCACTAGGATATGTAGCTTATATATATATATATATCCAATTAATGTGCTGTGGTCAGGTCAAGTTTTTTTTTTTTTTGGTTGTCTGCCACACTTCATTGACCAACTACCCTTTGAAAATCACCTTAATTGATAATCCAGTTCCCAGGTGTTTTATTAACTCATCTCAAAATGGTCCACAAAATTTACATACATAATTATATATATATAGATATGGGTAAGATAGAGAGAACTATACATATGTATATATGTGCCACTTGCTTTGGTTAATCATCTTTGTGTTAAATCAACAGATTCTTATGGTACGAACTAATGATAAATTGAGAGAAATGCTGGTATATGAGACAAGGTTTGAGCACTGCTGGTTGAGGTAAACTAATAATCTAAATGATTTATATTAACTGGGCTATATTTTTATTTATAGAAGACATATATGGATATCTTCTACTTTTTTTTTTTTTTTTTCTGATCACATTGAAAGGTCAAAATTAATTCATCTAAAATATTATGTATCAAGGATTAATGAAAAGAAAAACATGGGTCTCTTAGATTTTTAAAGTTCTATATATGCAGAGTAAATTGCTAAATTATTAAGATTTGTGCATCAAAACCCACCACCATCAATGGTCCGAACTTAACAAGTATGTATGTATATAAGATATTAATTAGAAGGACACCAACCAATATTTCTCCCATTTCTCATATTTGTGGGGTACCCTTTGCTTTTCTCTATCTCTCATTGTGAGGGATATGGCATTTGGTACATACACAAATATATAACCACCTTTCAAAACCCATGGCTCATCACAAGCATAGCAGTAGTAAGTAATTGTAATTCCATTAGTAGGAGTGTGGGATGAGGAGCCACAACCGGTGGCGATGGAATATCATATCACGAAAGCATCATACGATCCATTTCTTTATGTGTTTCATGAAATGACCCCTCACCAAGCCAACCCCTTCCTCCCCTCCTCATTCCTTATTCACACACTTTAAAAGATGTATATATATATATATTGGTAGCTTAATCAATGGATTTTTTATTTCTATTAGCTATTACTTTTGGGTGGGTCAAGTAGATTTTAATATGATATATTTGAGTGTCAAGTTTTGTAAGAGGTTTCTTGAATTTATGTCTCTTAATTTATTAACATTTGTATAATTAGTAATTAATAATAATATTTGCATGGTTGGTATTTGTTTAATTAGTAATTAATATTTGTAAAAGTATAGAATAACATTATTGTATATGTTCTTTTTTATTGATTAAAAGTTCAAAATTTTATGTATATTATTTTCTATAATTATGATCAAGTACATATTTCTTGAGATATATTAATGTGACAAACTTCAAATAAATATGTGGTACATCATCTGGCATAAAATAATGGGTTTGCATCAGTCTTGATAGGAATGGGCTCTATATATTTCTTTGGTGAATATTGGGAATTAACTTATTAGTATTGCAATCATGTATTCTTTGACCATTTCTTTCCCATAAGTTTTTGACTGAGAATGAGTGGATTAATAAAATATTTGAATTATGTTCCATTATTTAATTAAGCTCATCTGACCCATGATTAAGAATTCGAGCATTTTAATAGTTAAATCCACAAATGAGAAGAACTTCATGTGGGGAAGAATCTTTGAGCTGTAAGATTGATGTATGGCTACCAAATCTCTAACACTAGAAAAGCAAGAATCAATACCATAAAGGGCACTAGAATTAATTAAAGCACATATTAACAGGAATATGAATTGGAATAAGCTGAAGAAAATTACAAGCTTCTAGACTTGGTTTGGTTTGATTCCATTTATTTTATTGGAAAAATGAATTAAAAATACAAAAGAACAATCTTTTATTAGACAAGACTTGAAAAAACAAGAGTATATATAAATGATCATTCAATCATACGTTTGAATAAATTTGTTTCCCATGAAACAAAACTTTAATATTATTGACAATTAAATTTGTTTGAATAAATACGTTTGTGGGGCAGTATTCTACCAAGCTAAAGATTTATGTAGCGTAGGTTTTTTAGGAAAAGAAGTATCGTACTCGAATCCATGAGATAAATTTATAAACTCGGCTGACTATAGACGTTGGGGGTAAGACTATTCTTGTCAACCTATTGATGTGAAGATTAGTAAGTTCTTAAGATTAGTAAGTTCTTAAGGGACCTGACACCTCACGGATGAAGACTGTACTCAAGGGCATGTTGTTTTTAGTACAAAAAAAAAAAAAACAATTAAATTTGTTTGTTAAGTATTTAAATTCAAACAAATAATTATCTGAGTTTAATTGGTGACAAGCTTCTCAACTCATTCACCACACAAATGAAAGCACTGGATTAAGAAGATATGCTCCAAAAAAAAAAACAAAAAAAAATACAAGAGCCAAATGGTGAATGAAAACTGAAAATCATCTTCCAATAAGTCCAAATCCCAAATCCCAAATACCCCCACTAATAAAGGAGAAGTGAGGGTGAGAGAAGCAAGTGAGATCCCTATTCATAAGGCCCACATTTATAGTGAAAAGGCCAATTCCATTCATATTGGTGTCCCACACTTGTGGTTGTCATCATATACATGAATTCTATATCATCATTAAAATAATCACCTATAAAATAGCCAATTTCCTGCTTATTTTGTTTTTGTTAGATGCAAAATTTATACTCTATACGTACTAAACATCAATAACACAAAATTAAAGAAAAAATCTACTTATAAACAATAATATCACAAACAACAAAACTTTTATTTTTCTTCGAGTTCGACTATATGAATTCATTGCTTCCCCTCCTATTTATCAAGAGTTATTAATTAAATTCATGTTATATTTGATTTAATAAAATTTTACGTTGACCATTAATTATCTAAAGCAACCTTCCTGCTTTATTTAAACCCGAAACTGCCTGTATTTAAAGGTATACACACAAACACACACAATGTTCCACATATACATGGTTCAAAACATTATTGCTTTTTTTTCCTTTTATTAATGATTTTGCAAAGAATAATGTTACATGTATATTAGGTGCTAACATCATTTTTCAACGCTGACACCTAGCCTCTCTTGAATTGTTTGGAGATGCTTGTATATTTAGAATGTTTCGCAATATATACGCATTACTAAAATATCTAATAAAATTGAGTGTCAATGTTGAAAAATGACATTAGTATCCAATATATATAAAATATTTTTCTTTTGCAAATGATCATTTTGACGACTAAAGATCAAATCTAATGAAGAAAAATAAATGATATTTGTGAAGGGGTGTGCTAATCAAGAGCATTAGAACTCATCATTTATTGTCTAAGGAATCCCTTGCTCTTTCTGAGTTGATATTTACTTTGGTGGGTTTTACGTTTTTATGTTTCCTTCAAAGGCCTAATGTACCTAAGGCTCTTGCCCGTGTGATTGAAAAATAAATTACAATGTGGCGTCGTAGGACCTAAACTTATATGCCATTATATGTTGATGGGGAAAACTCCATTATCTACATGCCATATGCAATATTTGGTAGATTGCCATCACATATATAACCTTATGGTGAGCCATATAATGCAATTGATGGATTAAGGAGAGTATCGTCTCTTTTGAAGAGGTTTGGAATGGGAATTGAGAGATTATCTGGAAGAGAGAGAAAGAGAGGGAAAAGAAAAGAGAGGAGAGAGAGAGAGAGAGAGAGAAAAAAAGTAGAGAGAGATAAGAGGAGGAACATGCCCTCATGGAAAAGGTGGTGGGAAAAAAGCTCTTGTGGTACAAACTGTGATGATGGTGATGATGATGCCTGTAATCTCCAAAATCAACACCACCAACAACAACATCAACACTAACAACAAAATTCTCTTCTACCTCTTTATCCACTGTTCCTTTTTCTCTTTATTTTCTTCGTATTCCTTCTTATTTTGTATGGAAAATCTCTTCTGCTTCTTCTTCTTCTTCTTCTTCTGGTCTCATTTTTCTCTACGACAAAGCGGCTCTACTGATAGCAGATGAAGGGAGACAAAATTGAGAGAGATGGAGAAGAAGTGTGGGTGCTGGGCAGTACTCAAGCGTGGTATTAAAGGCTCCTGCAAGTCCTCTGTTTCTACTGACTCTCCTAACGCTCTTCCTCGAACCAGTCTTGTCTATGATGCAGGTATTATTACTGTAATCCTTTTTTATTATTTGAAATTCTTACATGGGTTTTCTTGGGGGAGTTTGATTTCCACTGTCTTTCTCTTTGATTCTTCTTAAGCTAAAAAAAATTATTGAATTTTTCTAAGAAATGGGTCTCCCAACTACCCTCTTTCTGCAACTTTTTCGAGTCTGTTCTGATTTTATATGGGTGCTCTGTTCTTCCATTATTTATTTATTTATTTATTTATTTTTCTGTTCTGCTCAATGTATTTAAGGAGTTGTGTGTTCTTTGATCTTTTATGATCACTCCTGAAAGCCTGTGAAGTTTACCATATGTTTGTGTTTTAGGCAGTAAGAATTGGGCTTTTTTTTTTTTTTTTGGTAAATCTCTTCTCTGGATAAAAGATTTTCTTTTGGTTTAAACTTATCTGGGTTTTCATGGAATTTTGAAGAACACCCTCTTTTCTGTTTACTTAGTATGTGAGATTGTTCAATCCAATCAAGAGTTCACTTGGTCTTGGCTTATGAAGAAATTCAGGTAGTGGATACATGGAAAGTTGAGTTTTAGCATTTTCAAAACTGTCAACTTTTCTTCTGTTCTTCTACCTATGTGCCCATTGATCTTATTATTAAATGCTTTTTCTCTGTATTTTTGTTTCTTCTGAAGCCATGGACTAACATCAGTGATCCCAGTACGTATAATTTCTCACACTCATATTCCACAAATGCAGCGACCGAGACAAGATATCTAAACGCTAGCAATCGTGAGCTCTGTGCTCCCCAAGACGATGTTAATCTTTCCTCCGAGAATCCTGATCCTCCACCCTCCGAAGAAAAACCGTTTCGGCAATTGCTCGAATTCACCTTTCAAGAACTCAAGTCTTGCACTGGGAACTTCAGACCTGATAGCATTCTTGGAGAAGGTGGATTTGGATATGTTTTCAAAGGGTGGATTGAGGAGAACAGTACTGCGCCTGCGAAACCTGGTTCCGGCGTGACAGTTGCTGTTAAAAGCCTGAAGCCAGATGCTCTTCAGGGCCATAGAGAGTGGGTGGTCAGTATTTGCCCATTTTAGTTGTAGCAGTTTTAAAGGAGATTTAGTCATGTTATTTATTGTATGGTAAATATGATGATAATCTTCTAACGCAGGCTGAAGTTGACTTCTTGGGACAGCTTCACCACCCTAATCTTGTTAAGCTTATTGGTTACTGCATCGAAGATGATCAACGGTTGCTTGTTTATGAGTTCATGACTCGTGGAAGTCTTGAAAATCATCTTTTCAGAAGTAAGTTTTATCCTATATCCATTGTTTCATCGCTACATGTTTTTGCTGATACTTCTTGTAGCCTAGTTTGTTTGCAGCATGTGGAGTTCTGAAACCTTTCTTCTCTAATTCTCTATTCTCTATTCTTCTCTCTTTGTTTTTTCAGTGGCTTCAACCTTGTAATGGAATATAGGTGCAGAACTTGTTACACTGTCATCTGAAACCTTTGCTCTCCAAACTTTGATTTTTTTTTTGAGCGTACATGATAATTAATTGGAGGGAGCAAAAAAATGTAGTTAGTTGCTTATGTTTCCTAGTGATTGAATTCCAAGGAACGGATGTCACATTGGTTAATTTCTAATTCATATTGATTCATAAGTTAATACCAATTTTTGTGCATATATAATGGAAGAGCTGTATTCATATTTCTGTGGTCCTTGGTAACTAAATGCAAAAATTTCTCTGAATGTTACATGTTCTTTCAGTTCATTAGTTTATACGACTTATTTTAATATTGTATATGTTTTCTTTCTCTCGCCTGTTTTGTGTAATTAATGGATGGTGTTCTATAGTCACAGATTATGGGTATGGGACATGGGTACAGGACTTTCTCAGATCGATGGACATGAAAATTTGTCAAGAAAGGAAGTCAGAAAACAAGTTAAATGACAATTTTCTAATATCTGAACTTTGAATTTTGAGAAAATTGATGATTGTCTAGCTATTCAAATTCATACTAAAACGTTTTCTATATTGCATAAATTTATGGCGAAAGCAATCACAATTACAAGGTTCTCTTCTCTCAGAATTCAAGTTAAAAGCTTCAGAATGCTGTCCACCTATAAATGCCAAATGAATGACACAGTGGAGGAAATTTACTAATGGAAATATGTTCTGAATCATTTAACATTTTTTGTTGTGTTGCTGAACTTAATAAGGATGAGTAGTACTAGTTTCAGCTTTGGATTTCAGAAATAGAAATAACTAGATTTAAGTCATAATCAAACTGGGCTGGTTGTCTCTCGTGCAAAGGATTATATGACTTGTTGTTTCCCATCTGAACTTAATCAGGATGGTATCCTAGTAGCATTACCAGCATAATACATAGATTTGTCCCCGTCTTTAGTCTTTACTTTGTGGTACTTCTAATTCATTTAATCTTTGTTCTTAATATCAAACAGCAACAGATAAGATATTCAAGGTTGACAAAGAGGACTAGCTGGTATTTCACCATTACTGGCTGCCCAAAAAAACTTAATTTGCATGACCATCTATATTTAGTCATCCTGTTATAGATATTACTTGTTGGTTGAGCATGTTATTATAGTGGCAATTTACAGGCCTTATTTTGACAGAGTCTAATATCATTGATATCATGCTTATGCTGTTGCAACTTTTTGAAGGGTCCCTACCTCTGCCATGGTCCAGCAGGATTAAGATTGCACTTGGTGCAGCTAAAGGATTGGCCTTTCTCCATGGAGGTCCTGAACCTGTCATTTATAGAGACTTCAAGACATCTAACATTTTGCTTGATTCGGTATGTTTTTAACATTTGAAACATTGATTTAGGACTGGTTTTTTTTCCTTTTTTTTTATAATTTCCTCTTTGTTTTATGATTTGCCATTCCCTTTACAGGAATATAATGCAAAGCTCTCAGATTTTGGTTTGGCAAAAGCTGGGCCACAGGGGGACAAAACACATGTTTCTACTAGGGTTGTGGGAACTTATGGCTATGCTGCACCGGAATATGTGATGACAGGTACATGTTGAAGACCTAATTTCATGATTAAAACTGATGATTTCAATTAGCTGTTAAGATTTAGTTGAAATGCTTATCTTCAAAAGTGGGTCACTTGGTGAGAGATCATTTAGTTCATAACACGTCTAGAAATTCATATCAGAGAAGCTAGAATAAATCATCAAATTTTAGCAGTGAAACTTTCAAAGACTGCTACATAAGCAGGGCATGTAAAAATAATTCAGTTCCATCCAAAAGAAATAATGGACGGCTGTTTAATGCATGAGATGTAAATGAGCATCCCGAATTACAAGTGAACTGGATAGCTCAAGCCCATAGCCAGTAGGTTGACATTCTCTGTCATATCATCTATTGGGTTTTAGAAACAGTAAGAGATCAGTGATTGGAGGAGAAACAAGAAAGTTTTGAATATTTTAGGTTTGTATGACGGATCAATGTTGAATCGTTATTTAATTTCCTTGGTAAAGATGAGGAAAATAGGCATATATTAAAGAATATTTGGTAATATGATGTTTATTGGTGATGTGCTGATTGATGAAATGTGTAAATGCAATGATAGAACTTTTAGGGATGTTTTAAAATAAAAACATATTAAGATAAACTGGATTTGAAGGAAACACATCAAATACAATTTTAAATTTTAAATTTTAAAAAGGTAGAAACCATGGAATAGTTAAGGTTGAAAACCAAGCGATGGATTATAAATGATATGACCATCATTTCAATTCATCTCAATTCAACCATTTGTGATGAAGGAGACGTTGAAAAAGATTTTTGCTCATAGAATTAGATGGAGTGCATACATATGTCTGTTCAACTTTGTATGACAAAAGAATGCCCATAAAATTGAAAGTTAAGTAGCATGGCCAGAACAGTAGTCATGCGGAACTATAGGCAAGACAGCTAAAAAAAGTAATTATATAAAATGGGTGCAAGTGCATCTAAATTTGTGGTTTAGCTAAAATTGCATAAGATGGTAAATAAATCCATTCACCGAAGTCTAGTAGGGGATAAAAATTTATTGGATGATTGTCTTTGGTTTATACAAAAATATGGATTTGTAGAAGCTAAAGTGATCAAGGTTCAAAAGTTCTCTTTTTACAGGTCAATTCTTAATTGAAAATCACTTAGCCAATAGTCTATGTGCTTTGTGTGGAATGTGTTTTAGGATGATGGATAAGTGCTGCAGTATGCTTGATATGTCCTTGTGCTATAGTTTGTAATAGTGATAGCTTGATATGCATTGTGAGGCCTCCACCTACTAGCTATAGCTTTTAAGTCATGGTTAAGTGTTTCGTAGATTTTGCACATAGTTTCAATTAAGTCCTAGGATAAAGTTCAGTTTGCATGGTAGCTATTGCTTTTTGGTTCAACATGGATGCTGCACAGAGGTCAATATTTGGAGGACCGGCCCAGTCAATCAATCATACAAAGATTTCCTTTAACGCGAAATTTAAACCATGCCAGTTCGGGTCAGTGACATCACCTACTAGAATGGATGTTTGAATTCATCAGACATTTTATAATTAAGTTCCCGAGGCCTCTTAAACCCAATAATATCAGTCTATCCAGTTTTCTTTTACTCTCCTCATCTTTAAGATGGGGAGATTGAAGTATATTAATGACAACTAGTAAAGAAAAGAAATATTATAATGTGAATGCTTATGATGCTAGTTTCTCTTTTGACCAGGCCACCTGACATCCAAGAGTGACGTCTACAGTTTTGGTGTCGTGCTCCTAGAGATATTAACTGGTCGAAGATCGATGGACAAGAAACGACCTAGTGGAGAGCAAAATCTTGTTACTTGGGCAAAACCATATTTGGGAGACAAGCGAAAGCTTTACCAGCTCGTGGATCCTCGCTTGGAGCTCAATTACTCCATTAAAGGGGTGCAGAAAGTAGCCCAAATAGCTTATTACTGCCTCAGTAGGGACTCCAAGTCTCGCCCTTCCATGGAAGAAATTGTTAAAGGCCTGGTTCCTTTACAAGATCTCAATGACTTTGCGATTTTGTCATATCACTCTCATTCATCTCAATCAGCTCGGAGAAAGAAAAAATCAGAAGGAATCCCACAACTAACCTATGCACAATCCAAAAACATAAGGGGGTCTCCATTGACTACTGGAAAGCAGCATTGTAGATAAGTGAATTTGGGTATATATGCATTTCAGTTTCGCGGGTGATCTCCCTCTATGGATTCCCAATTCTTGGTGTGCTTTTTGTCTGAGAACTTGGAAGCATTAAGACAATATGTCAAGTTCAGATTTTTTTTTTGCTAAAGTCAGATGGAGAGCAAAGGGATGGAGCAATGACACAAGGTAATTGGAGAAAGACAAAAGGTACATCAGATTACTTGCATTTGTAGTCTTAAGCCTGCCATGTACATCTAATATAAATGAGAGTAATCCTGAAGGTAGACAAAACTTCTGTTTCGATTCCTGAAATGCTACTTGCAGAAGATTCTTGAATTTGAGTTACTTAAAAGAGTTTTAGATATCATCCTATGTTTGATTGCTTCTTTTGTTTAGCTATTCCTCAAGATATATATATATATATGTCTGTATCTCTCAATCAATTGAGTTTGTGGAGTTTTATGACATAATTGTGGATAAAAGTACACTTTCAAGAATATGATACCTTGCAATTCTTTCTATTTATACAACATACAACAAAAGCGAACCTCCCCAAATTCATGAATGAAACAATAGAACAGCACTAAGGACAAACGAAAACTCTCATGATTGGTATGAAACGGAAGACAGTAGTACCTGTTCTTGGTTCTCTCTGGTTTACAGTTGATTCAGTTGGATTTGGTGAAAAGTTTTTCGATCATTCCCTTCATTCACTGTCTCAAAGTTCTTAGCCCATGCTATTTCTGAAAAACAGCTACGAGGCTATGCACCCAATGCTTTAATGGTCACAGAGATGGGACCTTTATGCCGTTTCTGATAGGCCGCAAACTCATGGATTGTTTCTTGAATTCCTGCAAAGGCCACCAGGAACTCTGCTGCTTGCCTTTGGTTCAGCAGCTTCTTCACCACCAATTCTAATGTTCTAAACCTGTTTCAAATTTGTTCAAAGCATGTCTTTAAACCAAATTTTGTGGATTTTACTAACATTACCACATTATGGATTGGAAATTTTGATCAAGAATTCAATAATTACCTAAGTTTCTGAGCTTTTGATATGACTCGATAGATCTTCTGAAACTCCGAAAACAAGCAATCCAAATTCCCATTGCCACTGCCCACCTGACTCCGAGTCGGCGAAAATGGAAGATGAAGAATACAGGTGGCCTGAATCTCAGCCATCTCTTCATCAAGCACAGCCTCCTCAACACGAGTCTCCCGAATCAACTGCGATAGAGCATGGTGGCATTGGCCCATCACCGGAGACTCCGAGCAGGAGAGTGAACGGAGGAGCGTGAGGATGCCAGAGGGACGCCAATGGCCGAGCCAGGCCAGTGTGGCCATATCCAATGGGAGCCGGCATTTGGGAAAGAGGAGTTGGGGCAAGTCCTTGAGCCTACAGGGACCCATGGCTCGGCTGTAGTGGGCGTCGAAGCGGCTGAGCTGCTCTTCGATGAGGTCGTCGACGGCCCATTTGACATTCAAATGTAGCTCCATTCTTGCAGCTCTCAGCCTCTGATCTTGCCTCCATTGCCCTTGTGGCTTGTTATTCCCTGCTCTTGCACATGCGACAGATCTTGAATTAAATTAAAATTTTTGATCAGGTTGCTGTTCTTGGAAAGAAAAGGGTGTTTCTTGGATTAATATGGGAAGAATTATATTACAAGATGAAGTTGTTTGGAAGACTACTTAAAATTGTTACCTCGTTTGTGAAGGGTAATGCACATGAAACGCTCTGCTTCTTCTTCTTCAACAAGATGGCGATGATGATCATCATCTTCATCCTTTTCTTCATCATCTTCATCTTCTTCTTCTTCATATAGTTCTTGTATATCTGTTTCTTTTACTTCATCAAACATCCTGCAAAGTGATCAACATGAAACACCATGAATATATATGTAAATATCATTAAGGAATTCAACAAGAAGAAGAAGAAGAAGAAGAGATGTTACAGTAGGAGTTGAGATGAGCTAATGCTTTTCGCCATATTCTTAGTTTTTGTTTGACAAAACAACTGTCTTAGTATTATTTCTCTTTCAGGCAGAAACTGAGAAAGTGAGGGGAGGTAGAGATATATTTATGTTTCTGATTTACTGCTGTGTATTACTGTATCTTTCTTTTTTTTTTTTTTTCGAGCCAGCTTATAAATAAGCATATGGCATCTGACTAATTTTAGGGGTACAAGCCCCCAGCCCAGAAGGGGACACCCCTGAAACTCCGTGAAAAATTTTCGTTCGAGCTCGTATATACCTTAGAGGAAGAACAAGTGGATGAGACTCGAATTCGTGACCTCTTGATAACTTTTAATACATAAATGAATGGAATTATAATTTGATAAAACTCCAGAGAAAAAGGGATGGTAATGTTTCTTTTCCTTATCTATTTTATGATGCAAAAAATTGGAGTGTTTGAAAGTGCTTAGAGCATCTTTAATGTAAATGTGAATTGTGAAAAAAATTACTTGACACGTAAAATAAATATACATTATGTAAAAAAAAAACTTTCTTCAATGCAACTATTGACATTCAATGTCATGCTGAGTTGGCAAAAAAAAATAGAAGTTGTTAATATGATCGTTTACTTACAAACGATCTGTTGGACAATTATTTATTGCTGACTCATCAAATTATTATAACTATATCATTAAAAAAAGAAAAAAATTAAAAAATTAAAAAAAAATATTTAAGACCTCATCAAAATGTATATAATCATTGGAAGCATTGGAAATAACTTTTTAACTTAATTATCTATTAAGTTTAATTTTATGTCATATAGGAAATAAGTCTTTTGACATTAATGACATGATATTTTTTTAAAAAATATAATTTACTTTTGTATTTAATATTCTCTCTCTAAATTTTGTTAGTAGTTTTTATTTTGAAGTTAGTTTTTTTATGATATAAGAGGTAAATTAAAGGGAATATTTAGAGTTAAAATGTAAATCTTTGAAATATCAAAATTGATAAGTTGTATGATATGAATTGAAAATCATGTACAATTTGAAACAATGTAAGAATTAGAGTAAATCACCGCTTGTGTTATAATCGAATTCGTGAATGAACGGTTGCTCGCTCGATTAAGCATTTACTTCTCCAAACAGTTTTATGTATCCGATGATCAAATATATAATTCATTGTTAGGCGAAACATCTATCACTCTTATTATTTATTTATTTGAGCCATTCAAACCTTCCAATTATTTCATTTGATATTTTTCTTTTCTAACTTCACCAAGAACAAAAAAAAAAAGAAAAAAAAAAAGAGAATTTTCTATCACCTCTTCAAATGTGTGGCATAGAATGAGATAGGATCCTCTCCCAAAAACCTTCCATCACAGGACAAAGAAATCACAAAAACAAGAACAAACACAAGACACATTTACACACACAGCTCACAAAATCATGGCCAACATGATAATGGCTTCTTCCTCCAAAACCCTAATCACTTCGTCTTCCTCTCCTCTCCAATCTTCTTCTCCAAAACCCCCCAAACTCAACTCTCCCCAAATCTCAATCCTCAGAACCATTACCAATTCCATCACGATCAAGAAAAACAACCTCCATAACATCCTCCTCTCCATCGATTCTTCTTCACTCAAATCCACCGCAGCCATCGCCGCCGCCGGCGCAGCAGCAGTAGTAGCAACAGCGCCACCAGCCATGGCGGAGCAGATGGAGAAAGCGGCTCTATTCGACTTCAACCTCACTCTCCCGGTGATAATGGCTGAGTTCTTGCTGCTGATGGTAGCGCTAGACAAGATCTACTACACGCCGCTGGGGAAATTCATGGACGAGAGAGACGCGGAGATAAAGGAGAAGCTGAGCAGCGTGAAGGACACGTCGGCGGAGGTGAAGCAGCTGGAGGAGCAAGCTGCGGCGGTGATGAGAGCGGCGAGAGCGGAGATCGCGGCGGCGTTGAATCAGATGAAGAAGGAGACGACGCTGGAAGTTGAGCAGAAGCTCGCGGAGGGAAAGGCGAAGGTTGAGAAGGAACTTGCGGAGGCGTTGGAGAGTTTGGAGAAGCAGAAGGAGGATACGATTAAGGCTCTTGATTCGCAGATCGTTGCGCTTAGCAAGGAGATTGTCAAGAAGGTTCTTCCTGTGTAATTCAGTAATTCTTTGATTAATTTTTTGTGTTCTCTTCTTCTTCAACTTCTTCTTCTTGTGTTCGTGTTTCAGATCTTGTTGTTTCTTCTTGATCAGAGTAATGTATACTGTTGTTGAATTGAATTGAATTAAGTACATAGAATTTATTAGCAGAGAAGGTGATCTGAAGATCTTCTGAATTTGTGTTTGTTTGGAAATTCGAATAGTAATAAGAGATTCATCCATAATCTTACGCCTTGAATTCAGTTTTCTGTATTCAAAAATAAACAAAATAATCGTAAAAAAATTGTCTGGTTTAATTGGACTCGAAAACTGTCTTAGAAACAGCTAAAAAAAAAGATTTGTTTTTACAAAACATATAAAATTATTTTTTGATTTTTTTTTAAGTTGATTAGTTGTGAAATATTAAGGCTGCATTTCATATAAAATTTTAAAATAGTTTAAAAAAAAAGAAATATGATCTCATTTTTAAGAGATTTATAATTTTTGAAAATATGTTTGATATTATATTTAAAAAATATTTTTAAAATTTAAAAAAATAAGAAAATTTTGTTTGGTTTGATTTATAATTTCACGCAAATGAAGTAAAAATATTTATACCAGTTTCATTAATTACAAATTAACCAAAATTTATACCGGTTTCATTATTTTTTTGGGTACTCTATTATATGACTTTTTTTATCTTAATAAAAATCATATAGTAGTTTTTTTTTTTTTCCCTCACAACTCTCCATTTAGTTTCCTTAATTAGCATATAGCTTCCGTGATTGATTTCCTTAGTATAAATCTAAATCATAAAATTAAAAGAAAGTAATTTGGTTTGTGATTAAAAATAATAATACAACCCAAAAACAAAAAATCTAAATAACCATTTTTTATCATTTTTTTAAAAATAAGTTATTTTCTTAGTAAATTCTTGAAAATTGTTTTCAAATACAATTACCCATACAAGTTTTCTTTGTTTTTGAATTTTACATAATTTTTTTCTTAGATAACCACCAATTATCCACACTTCTTATATTTTCTAAAATCTCTAATAATAATAATATAATTGATAATCATAATTTTATGATTAATTTATAATAGTTCATTAACAAATAAAGGATACAATCAGTATTTGCAAACTTATTATTATAGTAACAAATAAATTCAGTTCTTACAACTTATTACATCTTTAATAATAATACCTTTATTTTTTTTCATATTTGAAATAAATTCTTTAATCAATAAAGGGTAAAAAGCACATATTAATATGCATACATAATACATCCACTAATATGCTGAAATAAAAGTAAAACTAAACCATGGTCCAATAATCAAACATATAGTGGCTGGCCAATAAAACTGCATCAAACTTTCAAGTTTCTTTAGCGAATTATATTGAATTCTCTGCATTTCTTAGCAAGTTGAAACATTTGAGTTTGATTATTGAAGATGTTCTTAGTTTCAGGAACTTCATAGATCTAAAAAGCTCTTTCACTTACTGTGAAACCAGCAAAACTACAAAGACCACATCTAGCTAATTTGATTCATACAGAGCATCTCCATTGGAACTGAAACTTCTGAATCACATCAAGAACATCAAGGAAACAGTGAATCTTGATGCAAAAACAAGAAGAGAGAGTGGAATGTACCCAACAAAAATAATGAGCTCTTCTTGTGCAGTCAGGATTGACAAACTCTTCAGGATTTTCCCAGTTCGTGGCAAGATTTCATAGTTGCATAAACGTCAACTTCGATCCCAATTTCATGAAATGCCTGGAAAACCTTGACGGTTGAACTTTCCGCTTTGTTCTTTTCATCCTAAAGCAGCAAAGTTTGGTGTATGAAAGCCACCCCTTTAAGAAGTGAGCCAACTTGAACTCTGGATAACCGATAAAATCTTCAGAATGATTATTTTCTGAGTGACAATTCTTATCATTTTCCTCTAGTACATCACCAGCATCGACACCCTTACAAAGCTTGTCTTCTTCAGAACGATCAGATCCTTCCAAAGTTCTATGGAAAACAAGATCAATCCATATGGTTAATCTAAGAAAAAGCATAAATGGACAATAAACAAAGAGAGAAAGGGAATGGCCGGGTCTACACTATACATGTAAGGTTAATTCTACACGAATAATTTTGAGAAATTATAACCAAGAAAAGGAGTCCATAATCCATATGAAACCTTACATTGTGTGCTGTTTTGCAGCAGGAATTCCCTTTCTAGATGGTCTCTTCATCAAGTCGTAGTTGATTGATAGATGTCGGATAAAATAAAGCTGCATACATGAACAAATTGAAGTTACTAGAAAGAAAGAATGAGAGATGCACGAAACTTCAATATATCACGTTTCAAGTTAATACTACAGAATGCTTTGCTTTACTGGTCTTTCAACCTCTTCTGTTTTGGGCTTGGATTTGGGTGGGGGAAAGGAGCTGAGTTGTTGTCATTTCTTCAATGAAATAGCTTTTTTGAAGATGACTGAAAAAAAGATCAAACAACATCAATAATGGGCACAGGAAGAAATACATCTAACGTGGAAAGAAGGTCAAGATTGACCACCAATCATCCATTGGAAGCCAAATTCATCAAGTAAACACCCTCTTTATCTTCACCAAGATAATTTTTCATGTGGTGAAGAGAGATTGATCATCTTGTAGATCCTCCTTACTCTGAAGTGGCCCTTATTACCAACGTAAATAGAACTTCCACCTTCTGACAAGTCATAACAATGGCATATAATATGGAAAAAAGAATCTCATGACCACCGAACAATGTTGGGTATGTGTGAACTGAAATAATAGTCTTGTTGAATATCAGCAAGTTCATCACATGGAATATGACTTGGAAGATGAGAAAAACCAATATCCTTCAGTTGGTTTTGGCATGACTAAAAACTGAACCAAACATAACCATGAACACCCCTAATAGCAGTAGCTTACTCCATGAATATTTTCCCCAATTGATGAACACTGCTTCATACATAGAGCACAGTGGCTGCATTACAGATGAGATTCCTCAGAAAATACATCTCAATTTTAGCAGCTTCTCCAATCTCTCCTTGATATAAAGAATTAAGTAATTTATCTGTCACCATCTAGTAAAATAACATCCTTTAACAGCTTAACCTAAAGGTTACCAAATGGCTAGATACCATCGTAAGTGTAATATTGTCAATCCAAATTCTATTTCTTTAACAACAATTAAGCCTCAAAGAGTGTATCTCACAAAAGAACAACTAATCAACTTCAACAACCCTAGATAGAAAAATGCTTCCATATATTTATTCAAAAATCAAAACTAAAAAATAGATAAAAAATCTTGCCACAGCTCCATCTCCACACCCCAGCCTCAGACATACACAAACAAACTTAAAAGAGTGTCTTGAGCACAAACCTGACAGCCATCCTGGATCCCAAAACTTTGAATGTAATCCTTGTTGTTAATTAGCTTCTGACCTTCAAAGCATAAGCAGAAATGGCCCCATACATGTGACCTGCATAGCCAGATATTCATAAAGTATAAGAAACAAAAGTGATGCAGCTAAGTTGCCCAGGAACTCTCAACTACAGAAGGGGAAAGTGTATCAACCCAGTTAAAGAACCAACTTGAAGTCACACCCCCAGCATAGATACTTCAATTGGGTAGATAATAAAATGAAAGATTTGAATCATTTTCATTGCATTTTTTAATAAACAAAGTATCCAATCAAAGTTCAATGGTAACACTAATAATTTGTTCCTGAGGCTAAGACACAAACAAAGAAATTAGAGAGAAAAAAGTAAGATCATACCAAGATATCAGATCCCTTTGGTCCTCTCTTGGAGATTGAGTAAAGACATCCTCTACTGCCTGTTTCAGCTCAGCTACAGTTGCTGCTCCTGAAATCTGAACATCTGCAAAATACAAATCCCAATCAATTCAATAAAAATATCTTTCAAAAAAAAAATAGAGGAAAAACAGAACATGCCCAGATCAAAAAACTCACAACAGACCCAGAAATATAGATTTCTTAATAACTTTTAGCGAGATAAAACATACCCAGATCACAAAAACTCGAAACAGACCCAGAAACATGGATTTCTTAACAAAATAGACCGAAATAACACAGCCACATCAAAAAACACCCAAAACAGACCCCAGAAACATAGATTTCTTAAAAACATAGAACGAATTAAAATATACCCACGTCTAAAAAACACTCAAAACAGACCCAGAAACATCGATTTATTAACAACATAGAGCGAAATAAGCATACCCACATCCAATAAAAAGCAAAAAACATTCAAAACAGACCCAGAAACATAAATTTATTACTAACATCTGGCAAAATAAAACAAACCCACATAATAATAAATAAATAAATAAACCCAGACCCATAGAAATAGATTATTAGCATATGAAGAGAGAGTGTGTGAGAGTGAGGTACCAAAGGAAGAGCCATCGAGTTTGAGAACAGAGAGGTTGCAGAGATGAACATGGGAAGGGAGCTTTTGATAAGACAAACTCAATCTAGGTGACCCATCATCACTGAAAGGTGAGAAAGGAAGAGAGCAACTACGGCGCCTCTGGATATTACTACAAACCAACGATCTTCTTGCACCAAAATCATCCACAATGCCGGGCATCGTAATAACAATTAATCTCTTGAATCGATCTTGTTAATCTTCCCACCAAAGACCCAAAAACAAAAACACCAAAATCCTTCACCCAAATGCCTGCTTTGCTCTTACATTATATATTTGTAATCACAGGAAAGATTCTCAGGTGGGCAACAAACACAAGAGATGACGACGACACACACACACAAATTCTTGAGAAACAACCTCACGCTTTCTTCTCTTTTTTATTAATTAATTAATTGACATATTTGAAAGAATGTGATTTTTTTTTTTTAAAGAAAAACAGAAGAATAGAATTTTTTTTTAAATTGATTGATGGTTGGGCTTGGAAATCGGAGACAGTTGCAGGGAGCAGAGAAAAATATTTTTATTTTGTCAAATTCTCAACGGACTAACAGTGAGGACTTCAACGGTCGTTACTGTTAGCCTGTTCGTAATGCCCTTATGTTGCATTAATGGTCTGTTCTCCATGTGTAACGAAGAAGAGTGCTAAAAGCCTAAAACCATCCACTATATACCAAAAATATATATAAGTAGACGTAACAACACACCAAATCACCACCTCACACGATAAAAAAAAAATAAAAAATAAAAAAAGCATCCACTCCTCATTCTGGCCATTGTAGGACAAAAGAATCTTCAAAGTCTCGTTATTATAACCAACTTTCTTTTATTTAAGGACTTAAGAAGATAAACTCCTACTTATTTTCTAAGGGAAAAAAATTAAACTTTTAGGCCTCAAATGAAGAGGATTGGATTCATAATACTGGAGTTAGCTAATATTTGTACATACTAAAAAGAATCTGTGTATTATTGTTGATATACATTTTTTATTTTGTTTTTTCATCAAAGAGTATATGTAAATTAAATGGTTTGGGTAGTATAAAGTTTTCAACATTAAACTTAGCTTAACTTGTCTTCATTTAGTTAAATAATTATTTAATAGGAAATAATTATTTCTCTCAATTGTTTAATATGAACTAATAAGGAAAAAGAATGTGGGCTGTTGATTTTCTTTTTAATGCTGGTATTAATATCTCTCAATTGCAAAGTACAGAAAATACTATTTTAGTAAAAAATAATTACAAAAAGAGAAATACGATCAAAAAAATATATCAAAAACCATATCTATATTAATGTGATGTATAGTGTGAATGGAAGGTGCTTCTTTTTCTTTTTCTTTTTCTCTCTCATAATAACATGAATTATAATGTGGTGTATTGTCACGTTAATTTGGGTATATATTTAAAGTCATTTTAACACTCCTCTTACAAAAAAAAAATATAACTATAAATGTAACTACACATTTATGATTATTGAATATGAGTGTTCACATCGAAAGGTACATAATAATTGATTCAATGACCATAAAAATATAATTGTACTTATAGTTGTATTTTTTTTTTAAGGTTTTAACTACAAAAATTATACTTTGTAGTACAACTACACATGCGTATCCATTGAATGTGTGTATTACACATCTTAAGATATGTAATAAATAATTTAATAAATATGATTGTGCAATTACAATTGGTGTTGTATTTTTTTATAATTAAATTAATATTTTCTTTTAAAATAAAACATCAAAACCATAAACTCAACTCAACTAAATTTTTTTAATTATATGTGATTAGCTACATAAATCTACTTTTTCACTTTACTCTTTCGAAAATAAGTCGACATTTAAAATTAAGCTTAAAATTTTAGTGAACATAATGACTTTAGTATAAGCTCAAAAAGTGCCAAATTTTTTATTTTCAAATATATATATATATATATATATATATATATATATATATAGGAACTAAAACAATAACAGGCTTATAATTTTTGAAAAATATTAATCTAATTACAAAATATTACATCGTAAAATGTTAAAACTACGATGCAACTACTCATTAATATTTATTAAATTATTTATTATAAACCTCGATCGAAATGTGTAAACCCCACACATCTAATAAAAATGAAGGAATAGTTAATATTGTTGTTACAACTTTTTATAATTAAATTAATATTTCTTTATATTTTTATAATTTTTTTTTCTTAAAACCAATAACATGTGTCAGCCATCTTTTCCTATAAATTATAAAGAGAAACGAGTACCATTCATGAAAACTCAACCACTTAAAGATAATATTTAAAGTCAAAAACTCAATAATCATATCAACATATAGTTGCACACACCATAGAGTAGAGTTAGTCTTCCTCGCTATCATGTCACCATTTACAAAAGTTGGTGATACTACTACAATTACTATTTCATGCCCTAATCTTATCTTATAGTGCAAAAACCTGATAGCTTGCCGGTGTGTTCAATTTTGCAAACATCTCAATAACATCCCATTAGCCAGATGCCCAAAAGTGTATTTTTTTTAACTTTTTCACATGATTAAGATTATTCATTGATATAATAAAAATTTTACAAAAATACTTGTACAACTCAAAAATTAATCGTACCCATGCTAATGTGGTGTATAGAATAGAAAGTGTTCGATTTTTTTTTTTTTCTCTTTTATAACATGGTGATGTAGTATATAACCACATAAGCATAGGCACATTTTTTAGTATGTATTATGAGTCATTTTAGCATTCCTCAAAATTTCGAATAACTTGGGGTCATTTCTTAACCTAAAATACAAACTATGATTTGAAAAGTAATATAACTATTTACTCCTGCATTGATTCATAATTCAACAATCAGTTTAAAAAAAAAAAAAAATGGCATAAATGATATAAATCAACAGAAGGTTCAACTAATAACATGGGAACATTTTTTAATAACATTAACTGCTGATTGAGCAGATTGAGAACCAAAATCTTCTGCTCAATAGACCCAACCACATCGCCCTCGTGATTGCTCCCCCCTCCCCTTATAGACCCACAGCCACTGCTCATTTTTTAAGCATTGTCTATAGGTTTCCCTGAGTGAATGAGTTGGTGAGTGTAAAGTGTGCGAGTATTTGGAAAAAAAAAAAAAAAAAAATAGACCCAACCACTTCTCAAAAAGTGCAAATAGAAAAAGAAATTTACTCTAACAAGCATATCAACATACTTTTGAACTACAGATCATTAAAAAAAAAAAAAGAGACGAATCCTAAACCCTAAACTCTAAACTTTTTTTTTTTTACCATTTTTTTCATTATCCTACTTTATCTTCACAATTTCGTAGGACCAACAAACGAGTCTCACCTTCTCATGAAGATTGTGAAGGGAACTTGATTTCTCTAGCAGAAAGCTGCTTTGCTGCCACTTAGTATGCTCATAGCATAAAAATAAGTTGATTCATGGAAGAAGCATCGCGTTTGCATGCTGTAAAAAGCTCTTGAATAGGAAGTGATTTACTTCCCTTTGAGTTTACAGAAGGCATATAAACCTGAGCCCAAGAAGCCTAGAAACTGCCCAATAATGTTCAACTGCAAGCCAAAACCAGAACTTAGAATTAGAACACAGTGCCATTGTTCCAAAAATTAAAAACCTTAATTCAGTCATTCAAACAGGTTAGTTTCAAGTCAAGACGATTTCAAATTTGATTTGTACAGAAAGAACAAATTGCCAAGTAAATTGAATCCAGTTGAACTCAATTACTCGATTTACTCAAGCCTTAAAGTTAAAAGTTTGTTCAGAATTATGTATAATGCTCGTAGGTGGTCGAAATTCATGGAAAGTATGTGTGAATCATACGTTTATTTGATTTTTTCAACAACAAAAGAAAAAAAGAAAAACAATAGTATTCTATGCATAATTTATCCTTGCACATGTCAATTTCAAGTTCAATTTTAGAGCTATGAGTTGAATTGTGTTTTCTAGTTTTTTTGAACCATGCAGAATACCATGTGAGAGTAATTTTTCCTTACAAGATCAAATGGAAGGCCCCCGAAAACCATCCAACCAATCCCAATGGTAAAAAAATCCTACAAAAGCACAAATATCATCAGCAATTTAGCATGACGTGTTAAAGATCAGTAAGTTCATCCATCATTAAAGAATAACTAATTACCCAAGGCACATAGATTGCAAGGCATATAAATGTCAAAACAATTTTGCACACATGCATTTACATAGATATGACAAATTTAACCAATAAGCTTGTCATGAATACATAATTCCATTCAATACTTCACAGGACCCAACCGCAGTTCTAAATCTGGAAATCAAAATTTGGGGGATGATGATTGCGATCATCATATCTGACATGTCTTTGGCATACCATGCCACAGTTATATGCGGAAACCATCACATGTTTAAGTGCCATTCCCCTACAAATGATTTGAAGGTCAATCTAGAAAATTCATTGAACACCTTGCATTGTACTATAGGGAAATTTCCTGAACCAAAACACAAACTCAAGATCCATCCAACCAATTGTATTCTTTTAGTAGTATTGTTTAGCTCTTGCTAACCTGTTCTTTGGGTTATAGCCCATTAAGCTATTTCTAGTCCTATGCTGTATCCTTTTGGAATTTGCCCTGTTTCTTCTCTTGCAATTCACTTTTTAAAAAATTTAATAAAATTTTGAAAAAGGAGAAAATGTTAGGCAAGTTGAACCTTGGTCTTAAGAGGTCACACAAATGGCTCACTAACTTTTTTGAGTTGAAAACACATGATATTGTTGTATGTGAGTACTGAACACACGGCACAAGATATCACAAAAGTTAAGTATGCAAACCTTCAGATTACCACACATAGTCTGTGTGAGGGCTGAATTGAGAGTTGTGTTCAAAAAAATACTGTAGTTCAGGAAGAACGCCATTATGCAGGAAAGAAGCATCACAGCCTGCAGAAAATTTAAATTTTAGATACTATGAAAATATAGAGAAACATAAATTTGGAGTATTGTCAACAGACTTCATCATCAGAACAAAAAGTTCCGCAGATATGGTTTTCCACAGTCCCATGTTTGTAACGAGAGGAAGGCATACCAGACTTCAAACATCAAAACAAAATTATCCACATCCCATTGGTCATCACCTGTAAAGTAGGCAACTAACAGATTCCACATTCTGTCATGAGGAAAACAACAGACCCATGGGACCATTAAACACAAGCAAGATACACAGTTATTCTCTTGGAATTCTCAAAGGAACGTTATTTATGGAAGAACAACATAAGAGAATTAACTAAGGACTCATTCAAGTGTAGTAATAGAAGATATGAAGAATTGACAAAGGAATATACAGCAAGTGTAAGATTTTCAGACTTGCACAGCATATAAGTGGATTGAGAGTTTCCACAAGTATGTAATTAAAACTTAAGAAAATGCAGATACATTGTTGAGAACAGGAAAGACCTGAAAACCAAGGGAGTATAAATGAGGAAAATTCAACGTCATCTCCAAGTCACCACGAATATAAGTCCAGATCAGCAAAATTGGCCCACATATGATTCCTACCAGAGACGAAGTACAAAAAATAAATAAACTATGTCACAATAATCTTTAGTTCAACTGGCAATGTCAAATAAAATATATGCAGTTTAACAGATGCATCTTACCATTACACCACATTAGGCCAAAGCTATTAAGACCACTGGATTTTCCTGGAAAGATGTAAAAACAACCATACATCACATAAGTGTGATACTAACAGCATATCTCAATTAAGGGATTTTGATAATTTGTACAGGAAGTACTACCAATACGGGCTATAGTTGCAAGATATATAGCTGTAGTGATGTTGGCTATGAAGACAACAGCATAGCCATAAGAATCAAATGACAAATCTCGAGCTCCAGCAACAAAAGCACCAAGAACAATCAACGCCACACTGATGAGCCCCTTGGAATTTGTCATTAAGAACGAATTAAAAAAATGAAATTTCAGATGACATAAAATGCATAGACTTCAGATGACATGAATACAAAACCAAAATGGAATCGATTGAAATGAATGCTTATCCTGCTTCTGAAATTTAATTGAATGATTGGAATTCCGGTTGACATACTCAAGAAGAAACAAGGTCACCTCTTTCTCATACAAGTTGGTTTGTATTTAAATATTTACTACCATTGTCACACAGTTATTCCCTCAGCTACAACAAATAAAGTGAATACAATGGAATAAAAGCATGTCAGATTAAATCATAAAACAAGCAGTCACTTAAGATGCTTCATATAGTCTGCAGCATATCATTTTCCAGTCAAATACAGGCGAATGTAGAGAGTGAACATTGCATAAAAATGTATGCCAACATGGTGACTAATTACTCACAACATTAAACAAACCGAACCCACAATAAATAGTACAACAATACATATAAGCTAGCATGCCTTCAGACACAGTTAGCAAAAAGTTCAATAAGCAACAAAGAAGGAGCTGCTTACCTGCCAACAACTTGGGATGAATACTTTTGACCTGTCAAAAGGTATTCAACAATCATTGTAAATACTACAGTTGTCCGCCTAAGGGTGGTGTACATAGGAACATTGACGCCACGCACAGACTCCATCGAAGCCAGCTTTCAACAGACAATAAAGTGCACAATGGTTAAGGCAGACTTCCAATTTCCTAAAATAGAACATTAAAATCATCAAAGCTGGAAAGTCTACCATGTAGAGCAAATATGAGAGTGCTAGAGGCAGTGTATGAACCAATGTCTTCAATGGCACAAAGTTTGTTGGATTATCAGAAATACCCCAGGATTCACCAGAAGTGAAATGAATAATCTTCCAGCGCCTCATTGCATAGAGAATTGAACATGAACAAATCATCTGTGAAACATTAAAAAGAAACAATAAAAATTGAAAAACTAAAAGCAACGATCTTTATAAACTATTTTTAGTTGACATTCAGAAGTTTAAAGTAAACGAGAAAGAAGTTCAAAGTTAGAATGCTTCAAGAGCTGAAAAAGTCAAATTTTAAATGCATTGTACAATGATCCATGGCATCTCAGCAATAAGCTGGATCTGTTGGAACAGTTAACGAATCCCTTAAAAGGTTGTAAAAATCAGATAGCATGATTTTCTAAAGCAGTGGAGTAGATATCAAGGGTTCATTTTGAATAGCATATGTAAATGCATTGTGCGTAAAAATAATTCAGGGTCAGCAGATAAATGAAATGTGAATTTTTTTACCCTTACACATGATTGTTTGGTCTACATAGAAGTTCCACATTATACATTTTCAGAAAATGATTTCATAATCATGATATATTATCAAAACAAACCAATACAATATTTTTGGACTCGTACAAGGAGAAGAATTGATTGTGCATTTTCAACATTAGTTTGAAAACCAATTTGATCATGTTAGATTAAAATTTTGTGAGGTTCATGTATATGGTAAGATCACCCTTGTTGTATCATATTAAAGCTAACCCCATCTTGAAACATCCAGATGGGTGTAAAACAACTAGAGGCGTGCATGGGTTGGTTTGGTTGGTTTTATACCAAAACCTAAGCAAACCTAAGATAATCAATTTTTTTAATTTCATAACCCAAAGCTAACACTTACCATGCTACTGAACAGAACCTAAAGGACACAATTGGTTTGGTTTGTCAGTTTAAATTTTAAAATGATTTAATTCAATTTTGCTTGATTTTGTTTGTTTTGGAATTCCAACCTTACAACTGTTAAACTTAGAATGCCTCTTTAAGTTTGTCCATTTCTTAATGAAAATCTCTTTAATGCAATACAAGAATGGAAAATAAACAAAACTCTATCTTCACATATTTAATTTTAGAATTTAATTATTGTGATTTATTTTTAGATTTTAGTAGAAGTTTATTCTTGTTTGGAGTCTAGTTGTTTAATTTTAGCGGGATTCTTCCTTTATCATAGAGTAGGACTTTCGTAATACAAATTGCAATAGGAATAAAATTAGGTAATGAGGATTTTTATAAACAATTGAGGCAAGAGATGATTGAATGAAAGAAATATTGGTTATTGGTTTCGCTTTTTCATCAATTCTTTCTTCTTCTTCTTCTTCTTTTGGTTTCACATGACCTTTTAAGTTTCTTAAAATGGTAATACACAATAGAAAAAAAAGTACCCAAGGCACATGCCTCCTAAAAGTGTGGAATCGAAGGAATGATGACATACGCAACCTTACCCGTGCACTGCAAGGAGGTTGTCTCCAGATTCAAACCCGTGTTTTACTATATAATTAGAATCTATTTTAAAGAACCTATTTAGATCTAGCTATTTTGATTTCAAACAATAAATTCCTCCATAAAATAGAGAATAGGGTACTCAAACGTGTATAACTTCATATTATATAGTACACAATATAAAAAATAAAAATAAAAAAAAAGACTTTTAACAAGAATCAATGTTTAATTTGGTACAGTGTAAATTTGTTTACAAGGTGTCGAACCAAAAACCATTCCATACCTATCAACTTCATAAAATTAAACTAAAATTAAGCCAGTTCTTTTCAAAATTGATCCAAATTGACTTCATTGGACCAATTTGGTTTGCTTTTCCAATTTTAGACAAATCAATGCACACCCCCAAAAATGACCACTTTGAAAAACAAGTTCATGTCTAATCATATGAGCCACATAGTTAAACCTTTGTTAACATAGTTAAGCATGTACAGAAACTATGTGGAGGATGCTTAGTAGTTTCCTCATAGAACAAGAAGGTAAATTGAGGAAATTGCACGAGCAAACTCAATGTTCTTCGCCACATTCTGTGGCATCTAATCTAATGGTGCTGACAAGGAGCAAACTCCACCACTTATAAGGTCCTCCCATGATACTTTGGATCCATATGTTATCAGGCTACAAACAACTGAAACTCATTCTAGTCTCCTATGAAAATTATACATCTCTTGAGTCATGAGTAGCCTAATCATTCGGGTATGAAATTTTTTTCGTGACATTTTAATAAGAATTTTGACAAAATGGTTGAAATTGATTATTTCAATGCTAAAAAAAGTGCATCACTAATGACCCTCTCAAGGCTTAGAAGGTTAGGCCTTGGTACAACAATAAAGGTTGCCCCATTGTGACTTGAAAGTTTACACATTCAAATTTGGGAAAAGCCTCTTAGCAATACAAGGATAAGATTGGTACACCGTCCCTCCTCCCAAACCTTGTTAAACGACATGGGCCTCATGCATTGGATGCACCCTTTCACCCTCGAGGCTTAGTTAGACAAAACAAGTTGAGGTATTCCTCTTTAGGAATATGCGGAGTGAAGTGCACAAGTTACTATATCACATAATGCACACTACCAACGTTTTCTCCCTAAAAAGCCTAGGCGTTGCCTAGGCGATGCTCTGAAAACACTACCTGCTACCAACGTCACTATCAAAGATTGTTGGTAAGCCCAGCACCAAAACTTTTGTCAATTTGTCACTAATATAGCTACTAATTCCACAATCAAGACTTCAAAAGCCCAAACAACCACTGCCATTACCAACATTCACCAATTACACGACCACTACATTTCGACGAACCTGAAAGTCTGAAACGGCCACTAATGCCACAAAAAACACTACCACAGCCACCTCCTTTCTGATATTTAGTTTCCTAAAAGAACTATCATGAGAGACAAACATGTTGTTTGATGTTTTCTAGGGTTTACGGCTTCGTTCTTGGTATTGTTCTATAAAAGGAACGAGAAGGCTTTGAATGAACTGTTAGTGGGTCATAATTTGGCTCACAATTATGGATATAATGCCAAACACTGTGGGTCATAATTTGGCTCACAATTATGGATATAATGGCAAACATTGTTGGCTCACAATTATGGATATAATGGCAAACACTGTGGGTCATATACCACATAAAAAATGCAATAATTCTCCACTAACTGAATCAATAATGGATTGCCCACTCTCTGTGATGGGGAGAGAGTGGGCTAATGTCTTTAAAGAGGCCCCAAATCCAGCTTCAATGTGTGTGCCTGTGTATCCCATCGGAAGGTTGAAGCATAGGATTTGGAAGACAAAATCAGTGAATCAACAAGTCATTCAAGCATCCATGGCTGAAGGCATAATTTTGTTTTCCTATTAAGTCTTTCATGAACTACCGGAAACTCTCTTTGGACCACGTGGCAAACCAAATGGAAGCATCAAATGAGACCTAAAAACCTAAAAAGGACAATGTTATGCCACATGAGCGTGGGACCAAAATAAGGTGAAGAAGTTAACCTCATCTTGGGAATCAACCGTAGCATGTGAGTTGCTAAGATTAGGGGTCTATTATTATGGGTGCCTTAGAATAGCTCAACAATGAGACTGCCCAGGTTCCCATATTTACCAAGCTTTGGGAGGGGGGAGTGAAGATAAAATTTACTAAACTTAGCATTATAATTATTTAAACCGTATATCAGTGACTAAACTGGAGAATGACCATGTATGCAACAAACACTTGAAGAGATTAGAAATCAAGCAATAAACACACACACACACATAGGCATATGTATTAAAACTCAGTTGTAAAATGTTCACATTCCCCCCAACCAAAAAACTGCAAGACACAGAATTTATAAATATTCCATCCGTCAATAACATAACTACCTGAAAGAGTGTGATGACATTTGCACAGGGGAAACTATATGAAGAAAGAGCAGCTTTGTTAAACATCACCAAGAGTACTGCAAAACAGCAAATCAGTTTTAAAAGGTGGACGGGAATCAAAGAATACAGCAATTCGAGAATAGCAATGTTGCACTTTGTCACTCTTAAACAATACAACAATTAATTCAAGAAGAAAGCCAAACTGGTGAAACATGAGCTTAAACAAGACAAGAACAAGGGGGTGAATTCCAGCACATGAAAAGGGAATAAAAAATAATATACTATTGTAGTTACATTTGCCCAGTCGTGTGAGGATTTATTAAAATAATATAAAAAGTGTCAATTGAAGCAGAAGCATTCACAAATTAATGAAAAATGATTTAGAAAAAATAAAAGTAAACAATAAGCAGCAAACTTTAAGTGAAACGAAAAACCAACAGAGACGTGTCCAATACTTTACACTAGGCTTATCAATCATAAGCTAGTTCTTAAATTAGCATGACTGTTGTGAGGTTTCTTCCCGTATGACAGTTGCAAATTTGTCATTTAAAGACTGAATAAGTACAAGAATTCTGCTAACTGTGGATATTTCATTAACAGGACCCACCACTTTTATTTTTAGCAGCAGCAGGAACTAAAACAACATAAAATGAAGAGTAGAAGGAAAAGAAAATTATAAAATTAGAATCGACATCCCATTCAGCAAAGATTTTAAGAGAAATAGTTTATTTGGAGACAATTTCCTTCTCAACATGTTTCTTTTCCCATAAGTAAATAAGTTAAGGCAAGTTTTCATTAGATTAAAGTCTAAAGAAGTCAAAATAGAAGAGAAAATGAAAAAAGAATTAGTACTTCAGGGAAAATAGTTCCAGAAGTATAAATACCAAAGGGAATAACCAAAATATGATGCAATGAAGAGAATAGGTTGTACAACAATGGTGAGGTTACTTCCAAGATGAGATGCTAACTAAAACTGGGATTGAGAATGATAACTTGATTACAAATATTAATTGAGAGCTATGGTACCTAGACTCGGGTATGGGTCTAGGACGCAAGTAATATCTAGAATTCGTACTTGTTAATTTCAAATTATTGGATATAGGGACTCAACTAAAATAACATGGACAGAAAATACTTAAGAAAGATATAATTGTATATAATTTGAATGTCGATTTAGCCTCGAATGAAGCGGAATGGAAGAAGCAAATTCATGTAGTTGACCCCGTGTAGTTGGAAAAAGCCTAGTTGATTTGAGTTGAGGGAATTAACTAAAAAGTATCCAAAAACTTGAATTAAGGTACTTGGACAATGCTATATCCAATATTGAGCCTATCTTCTATCGTCTTCTTTCTTTTATTTTCTTATTTTCAATCATTCATTGTCTTCTTCTTTTTTCTCTTTCCTCATTTAAGTGAATTGTAACCGATCATTCTCTTCTTTTTTCTGCTTTTTGTTCTTTCTTTAGAGAATCTACGTAGTATTCCAAATTTTGAAGTGTCAGATACATATCACACACCCATGTTAGAAAAATGATTGCAACACCTCAACATCAAGTACAAGCCTTAATGGAGAGACTTATTGAGAAGAGTAATTGTGGCTAGCAAGGCATGTCCTTAAAGAATAAGAAAGAAAAATTAGCAGTCTAGCATTTTACATCAGTTTTGGAATGTTCAATCAGAAAAGGATTCTAGGTCAGCTTTTAGGAAGGATTATTGGGCTCAAATCATCCCCATTAAGGAAGTTCTCTATACTTTATCATTTTCTGAATAGAATAATCAACAGGCAAGGAGAATTTAGCTAACAGGTTACATGATAATTATATAGGGTAGCTCGTTTCTTCAGATTGAGAAGAAAAACTTAAACACTATGACGCAGCCGATTACGCAACTCACTGTGCTCCATTCCATTTGAAGAAAGATCGACTTTTGGATCCTTAACAAGAATAAAAATTTGATTATCTGATATTCTATCATCAATTCTACTGTTTTGAAACAACAAACCGCATCAAATTCAAAATTGTCATCAAATTACACCGAAAGCCTTGTTCCTGCCTTTGTTCAGATGTTAAACAACAATCAATCAAAAAAAAAAGTCCAACGGCTCATCATTTAGTTCATGCCTTAGGTCAACCTTCATAGCAGACTACTACTACAACTACACGAGAATTAACAATCCGTAACTAGAACCAGATCAATCAAACAACAGATGTACCGGAAAAACAATAATAAAAAAAAACAAATAAATAAATAAAACTCAATCTATCTAATCTAACCCTCGACCAGAAGCGAAACAAATGATCATATGAAACAAACGAACAAAATTTATAAAAAAAAATAATTATTAGAACCTGCACATGTCATGTAGCAGATAGCGGCATAGACGCCCTTTTTGGTCATGGCGGAGCCCTTGAACAGACTCTCCTCTTCCTTCGACGGATTAGACACCGGAAGCTTCATATTCTTCGACGACGACGACGACAAATTCATTGCCCTTGCTCTCTGCAAATTTCTCAGGTCTCGCGAGCGGTCAACAACTGAAAAATCTTCCAAAAAAAAGCACAACCTTTTTTGAACATTCGCTATTCGCTTCGCTGCTTCTGAATATGCATATTTAATGACGCACGTAACGTAACGGCCGATGTTTCGGATCGTTACGTTTACGGTCTCGCTGGCTTTCTTTTCTTCGTTCCTTTATCCTTCCTTGTTTCGTTGCTTGGAACGCAGGCGGTTCAGAGTTTTGAAGATTTCAATTCATTTTCGAATCAGCACGTGTGCAGCGGCGCACTACCGAGTTTGGTGGCTCATTGCTTCGTGACCTTTTTATCTGATATTTTTACGTGTCTGCCTGAATTACACTAATTGGTTTACTTCTTAAAAGTTGTTTCAAAAATGTCAATCTAACTTTATTTTTTAATATTTTAAGCTAATAAAAACGTTGTTGCTCTAATGTAGCAGTCTTTAAGACATAGTTTATTGAATATTAATGAGATGCAATTAATCATTTAATATTTCAGATTTTTTTTTTCACTTAATTCATTATCCTTTAAGTGAACTCAAATATTTAAAGCTTTTTATTCGTTGGTATTTTCAACATTTAGTTTGGAGCAAGTATATTTTTTAACATTTAGTTTGGGAGCAACTAAACATATTACATAATTTGATGTTGCTAACACACCCCAAAAAATTATTATTTTTTCTAAATATCCTTTTATGATTTGTTTAAAATACCTTACATAAATTTTAATCTTACCTAACTCCAAAGCATTTACTAAGTTTACCCACCACCTTAAACCCTATTCATCTTCTTCTCATAAATCCTAAACCTTCCATTGCCATATTTCAACCCTTTGAAAAAGGATTTTGAGGTGTCTTTATGGTTTTTATAAAGAAAACGTGACCAAATCGTATGCATTTGTTCGGTGGGCTCCTACCAAACCTCTTATTGTCAGTTGTTTCCAAGGGGATGACTTTTCAAGTAAGCTATAGTGATAGTCCAACCCATTTAGAGGTATTTTTTGTGGTTTTTGATATAATTTGTGTCACACCCTAGTACACAATCCACCGCAGTGTCTAGTACCCCAGCCGTTACATACCACATAATATTGTCACATCCCAGTACACAGCACACCGCAGCGTCTAGTACCCCTGGATCATTTGTCCATACTATTCACTCATGAATAGTGCAGGGTCTCCCCCATATTCGAACTCACAACCGCAGCGTCTAGTACCCCAGCCGTTACATACCACATAATATTGTCACATCCCAGTACACAGCACACCGCAGCGTCTAGTACCCCTGGATCATTTGTCCATACTATTCACTCATGAATAGTGCAGGGTCTCCCCCATATTCGAACTCACAACCTTATATCGTTTAAATCCGAACTCTGAGTAACAACTGAGTCAATGGTTCAATGGTTCATTTGACACATATATACATGGCTTTAAAGGTACTTATACGTATATTATACTCTTCAGTGTACCTACACATTAACCAAATACATTGCTGAAAAGCACGGGGTGTTACAATTTGTATGTCGGTGCATCATTGACCACTGTATTGGTGCATGTCAGTAGAAAACAGTACACCGGTGTTCAAATTAACTGGAAGGCACGTTAAATTGGGTTAATGTTGCTTCAAGGGCTATAAGTATATTATTACCACACGAAACCCCTTGATGATAACCAAAAATGGGAGGTTCGGTCGGACCCAACCGAACAAATGCATACTATTTGGTGGGACCAGACCGAACTTGCGATTCTAAGTTTGGTCTTGGTCAACCGAACTAAGGTCTAATGTTCGATAGGATGCTACCAAAGCTCCCATTTTCAGTTATTTTCAAGAGGAAGACCCTTCAAATAAGCTATAGTATGTCGCTGGAAAACATATACACAAAAATAATAGATAATTTCATATATAGTTCAAATAACACGCTCAACAAAAACAACCATCATAATGATATCTTCCAAACTACATTTCATTCCAACATAAAATGCAAAAGTACAGATTTGAAATTAAAATTATAGTTGAGTTCAAAAGTAACATCTCATTACAACCCATAACAATAACGACGAGACAACGATTAATAATGTTTAATGTCCAACATTTTGCGTGTTTGTTTCATTTATCTGTTCTTTTTCTTCTACATTGTCTTGGATATCTAGTAAATTAGATTGGAGATGTCGTCGTCTCTTGGCTGACGTGGTTGGGCGAAAACGTGCAACACTTTGCTCAGTTGAGATGGTCTTGCGTCTCCTCGTCATATCTACATACCACATCAAAACAAAAATCATTAGATATTTTGTTGTAATGAAAAAAAAAACTCAATTACAAAAGTACAACAACACAAAATGACAAAAAAAAGGGGTTTGGTCGGAACCTACTGAATCGATCACCTCAGTTCAATCCTGAACCACCAAAATGAGACCAAACCCCTTTTCTCGAGACAAATATACAAATTTCGTTGCATTTAGGCCATACACACAACAACAACACAATAAAAAACATGACAATATAATGAGCAATGCAAAAAAAAAAAAAAAAATAGCAATCAAAACATGCACAAATACACAAATCTACTCAAAAATTTTATCAGAAGAAAAATACCTCCAAATGTTCAAAAAATTATTCCAAACGACCCTAGATGCTATTGATAACTTTCAATCTAGCCCATTTGAGTGTTAAAATGTGAAGCAAAACAATTGTGATTTGCTTGAACAATAAAGCACGACAGCAGTGCAGTGGTGCCGCCGGTGCTTGGTGGTGCTAGAGTTTGGAGCGTAAAGAAGAAGACGAAACAATGAAAAGAAGAAGCTTAAAGAAGAAGAATAACAATGGCATTGTGCATTGTGGTGGTGGCGCTGTGCGTGGTGGAGAGGAGGCTCGAAGAAGAAGAATGATGGAGGTGGCGCTGTGCCGTGTGTGTGTGGTGGAGAGGAAGCTTGAAGAAGAAGAACGATGGAAAGGAGGATAGTTTAGGAAATTTTGATTTATTTTTTGTGGTATAAAAAAAAGTGTACAATAATGTGGGGTAAAAATAGTAAATGTGGTAGTTAGAGCAATTTATGTGGTATATTTAGTTGCTCCCCTTAGTTTTTACCATCTCTCCATTGTATGTATATTTTTATTAAAAATATATTTAATACATTTAAATGAACTCAAATACTTAAAACTTTTATTCTTTGATAGTCTCATATTCTCATCCCACTTGTCGTAGGTGGTGTTTGTTAAAAAAAAATAAAATTGACAATTTTTTTTTTTATACTGGTGTTTGATAACTCTATTTTTTTTAGCTTTATAATTTGTAGTTCTAAAAAAAATTAGCTCTAAGCTCTACTTTTATAAGAACTTATTTTAAAAATATTGTTTGGTAATAAAAATACTCCAACCTCTTATTTTAAAAAAATAAAAATAGAAATTAATTGTTATATTGCAATCATATGCTATATTTGGTTAAATTAAAAATTATTTGTATTAATTATCACTTACTAAATTTGAGTGGCGACAAATTATTTTATATAGTGATTAATGCAGATTTGGTATTTTACAAGTTATTCCTAATATAATTTGATCATTATCTACTACAAATAGAGGATACACCTTTATAAGAAAAAAAAAACTTTTTTTATTTTTTATTTTAAAGGTTTAACTTTTACTATTTATTAATTTTTATTTTATTTACAGGTTAACAAATTATTACTATACGCTTTAATTTTGTCCAACCTATATTTTAATTAGAGTTTAGAGAAATTAGAAGTTACCATTTGAATTACCAAACGTTACCTTTAAAAGAGGAAAGAAGAGAAACATCCTCAAATACAAGAGATAATAGAGTCAACAAACAAACTTTTAGACTGTTGAATTCCAAATCTCAAATGAACTCTAATTCTAATATCCAATGAATTTAGGTAAAACAATAAAATATATTTTTGAGGAAAGAAGTCGTCGAAATGGCAAGCCCAAGCGAGCAAGTATCCCGAACCATAAAGCCCAATCTCCTGGCCCAAATGTTAGAAAATGTTACACTGCTTCAACCGCCATTTCTCTACAGTCGGCATCCAAAACCACTATAACTAAAACAAAAGCTAACCTAGAAACCACCACCTCTCTCCGTTTTCTTCTTCTTCACCACATTTCCCTCGCTAGCTCGCTAGCTCGCACAATTGATTCATCACTATCAAAAACCCTAGAAATCTTGATTTCTAACCCATAGAAAAAACTTTGATGAAAGAGACGAAGCGAAGCCGGAGACGAAACTTTGCATTTCTACTGAACCAAAGTAGCTTGAACTGTTGTTCAGGGGAAGAGTAATAGTAGCAGTA